>RCWM02000080.1:2400000-3000000 GCA_003667255.2 Euschistus heros | reverse complement strand
TATTTCTGTAATTGATTTAAATTCTATTTAATCTACATTAATTAAAAAAAGAAATAAATAAATAAATAAAAGTTTTACAATCTATAATTTGAAGAGTTTCCTAAATGATTTAAAATACATCTATTGGCAGATTTACGCCTCTCCGAGCCGATAATAACATTTGTTGTATTATTTATTCCGTATTCTGGGACTTCAACCGTTGAATGTAGGAGAGTTTTCAATTTTTGCAAATAAATTTGATTTTTTACCACTGTGGGCTCGCCAATTGTGTCAAAAAATTAATTCGATCTTTTAAATTACTTTTTCCTTAATCTGGGATCCCATAGGTTAAATATGGACAAGTTTCAGAATTTTGTCCACCTAAATCGGTCATATTTTCCACTGTGCGCCGTTAAAAATTTACAATGGGATCACCTATAAAGCTGTTTAATATGAATGGCTGTCATAAATAAGTGTGGATCAAGTTTAACTGGATCAAGGTTAATTTCAAATTAATTGTAGATATTTTGAATTTATGCTTATAAATATACCTACGGCACAGTAGCTCAGTGAGTAAGGCGGTTGACTACCATGATTCCGACTGAAGGTAGAAAATTTATTTTCTGTTATTTATTTATATATATATTTTTTTTTTATTTTTTTTATTTTTGAAGAGAAAAGATTTGACCCCGGTTGGGATTCGAACCCAAGTCTCCACTTCTCTAGCGTGGCGCCTAGGCCACCGAGCTCGTATCCGAACCAGGGAAATCTTTTCTCTTCACTGATCCATACCCCCGGGCACTCGCAATTGCGATGTACAATTCGGGGATGAATGTTCCATTTGAACATTACTTTTAAATGGATCTATTGACGAGCTGTCCTATATATATTAAACTATGAAATAATTCTTGGTTAATAAATATTTTTTAAATATATTTTTTTTTATTAACCAAGAAAAAGCTTTTTCATCTTCAAAAATAAAAAATATAGTATATATATATATATATATATATATATATATATATATATATATATATATATATTTTTTTTTTGTTGTCTTCTACAGTAACCCAACAGAAGAGGCGTTTACTTTAAAATTTTACATACACCAAGCAAAAGGTATATTATATGCAAACAATGTTTCAAAGGGCTTTTCTTCTAATATAAATCAAATTTTCGAAAAATCAATAACTTTCAACAAAAAAAAAATTAAAAAAACTGAAATAAATGAATAAACTGAAAAAAATCAGAATAAATAAAAAAAAAAAATCGAGTGTCAGTTGGTATAAATACAATTAAATCATAATTTTTTCAATTTTAAAATCATAATTTTTTTAGGAATCAATTATTCAGTATTTTTTCCATCCAAGTTTTTTTTTCTTACAGCTCCAGTCTTTGTGAAGATGAAACAACGTTTCAGTACTTTATTATAAGGACTAAGGAGAAACAATCATATATATAAAACATTATATACATTATATAACTGTATACATCATTTCTTGGTGTTAATTTATATATCTCCATAATGTTAATGTAATGTAAGAACAAATAAAAGCGATTAACAGAAATATTTTCATTTTTAGTGGAACCAGCCACTTAATATTAAAATTTCACGAAAAGCAACCATCTGCAGTTCCAGAATTAATTTACGCTCGAAAGTTATCTTTAAACTCCTATGGGGATGTGTATAATGTTAGCATTTTCAGTCGACCTAGTCTAAAACTATATATAATTCAGGCAGAATGAGCAAAGTTACCCCATAAAATTTATTAGTTTTCTCAGTATGGTGAGCTTAAGGAAGTCGGCCGAAAAGCTTGAGACAACATTCAATTGAAACGTTTATTTGTGAACGGGGAAATAAACAGTGATAGTTTGTGTTTTTTAGCTCTTAATGTTTTTAGTTCGGCTATATTTAGGGTGAATATTCTAGGAAGCAACCAGTAAATATATAACAACATAATCCTTCATTATAAAGGAAATGGCAAAAAGTGTGTTAGGAAGGTTATTAAAGTTTCAAGAAGAAAAAATTAATTAAGATTTAAAATTAATCTTTTCGTTAGAAGTTATATATTATTCATTTATCTAAAATGAAATTCTGTTTAATTGTTATTTTATAAATCATATCAACCTTTATAATTACTTTATTTCTTTATTCTTTTCTTTTTTTTTAAATTGCACATTAAACTTATTGAACAAATGTAAGCAATAATATAAGTTACTAGTTACACACATACCAGAAGTACATTGTTTTTTTTAAAGCACCATTTATTGCTGCATTTCTTCAATTATGCAATGCATATAAATTGAAGATTTGCATTATTAATTGGTAAAATTTACTAGACTATTATATTTCTTATAATATGAATTAGAAATAATTACACAAATGTGCAAAAAAATTTTTTTACGTCATCCAATTCCACAATATCTATCAATCAAAAGCTAATAATATTTACAACTTTTACCTTTTGTTCATGATGAAGTTATAAATCGCGGATTTAAAATATTCACTTAATTATTAATCTTTAAAGGAATTCTCTCTTCTCTCTCTCTCTCTATATATATATATATATTTATATAATAGACGATAACCGACAATTAATCCACCATCAGCTGGACAACTTTGGAGTTCACACCCAGCTTCTATAAGGTTTCTACCCTAATTGGGAAAAAAACCAGTTAGTGTAATTTGGACATTCCAGCTTTAGCAGCCATTCCCTCACTCTTAGACATTATTTAATATTAGTAAGTTCTACAGATTATCTAGTGTCACCTGAATTACTATTACCTACTAAGCCTGGAGAAAATGGTTCATAACCCAAGTTCAACGAAGCCATTCCAACAAAACCTCCGCATTAAATACAGATACAGGTCTCAGTGCAGATAATTGCCGGAGTCCTTCAATTGTGCAAAGACAATTACACCATTATTTTCATCGATGCTGGCTAAGAAAAAATATTTTCAGCGGCATATGTTCAAAGGTCTGAAACCTTTTTTCTGCAAAGCTGCCCAGGTTAATAAGCCGTATAAAATTACAAGCTTTAGGATTGGATTATAAAGCTGGAGTTTCATACCTCGCGAGTGATTCCCTATTATAGAAGAACCCTCATAACAGTACTCGGTTGGCGCATTGCATTCTAGCGTCCACTTCGAACATTAAGTGTTTTTCGTGCAATCTGCATCTTTCAATTAAAATAATATTCGTTATTTCTTTGATTAAAAAATAACAAAGAGCTACTTATAATAAACTGAAATTAGCTATATGTGATAGTCATTGAGTCCAATATAAACTTCATCGCAACATGGGAAAGAATATCTGCCGATTTCATTTTCTAGGATACATTAGATCAAGTAAAAGATACACTAGATCAAGTATCATATTCGCTACTTTCCTCTAGTTTACATACCAATCATTTAAGCGATAATAGATGGTTTTAACAGTTAAATGGTACACTTAGTCCATAATGATTTTATATATTTGTATACTTATAATAAAGCTTTTAAAAGATTAGAGGAAGAATTTTTTAATTTGTTGATGTTTGCTTCTTCTATTCCTAAAAGTGTTTACATCATTCTTATAGAATATTAGGTATGTTATTTGTGGTAATTTAAGTGAAATATACAACATAAATAGAAAGAACGCCATAAATACATTTTTATTTTTATGAAAGGGTAGATATCTGGTTTGGGATAAATCAGCAGCATATAAAATATTAAGATCTTTAAGGATACGTTTATTGGTGACAAAATTGAGGATTTTTCGAAGGAAGCTCAACTTCATATGTCCAAATAGGGAGCTTTGAACGTTTGTCTAGGAAATGTTGAAGTAGTCTGTAATGACGGGCAGTTACGTGTAGTTTTAGTCTTAAATACAAATTTAAAATATTAAAAATATATAAAAATTTATAATGACATATAGTGTCTGAATGTGAATAAGTTATAATAAGGTCCAGAACAAAGACCTAGCGCACTATGATTTGTTTTCGTTTAATCATAGTCAATGTTCATTTTTCGCCATATATAACTTCTATTACTTGAATTTAGGAGTACTTTGCCCCGAAGGTGATCAATGAAAATTATTTCTAGGAATAAACAACAAATTTTAGGTAGGAGAAGTGCTGGTTGCTTACAAATGTAGGCATTTAGAATAGACAGAAAAGATAAGTATCTGATATTTCAAGATATACAGGTAGAATTAGATAAGTCATTTTAAACTTTTTAAATTTTCCAGATAATATCGGATGAAAGAAATCTCCTGGAAGGCTCCCAGTATTGACAATATGTCAAAAACGAACAATTTTAAGGATTGTTTCTAACACCACTTAAACATCTTGTCAAATTGCTTTGCATGCTGTAGTACAAACAAATATTTAAAAAAACTGCTACAAGGGATTTTCAGGCCGTTCCTAAAATAAAGAGGGAAACATTAAAGGTATTCCACTCCTCATTACGGGCCATAATAATAAACGGAATAAGTTTGCCCGTGACCATGTTCAATGAAAAGAGGAATCAAGGAATTTGTTGCTTATGGATAAAAAAAAAATTAATTTGGATGGTCCAGATGGGGTTTCCGGATGGGGTTTCCTATTAGCATGACCTGCGGAAAGGAAAATTGGTATTTTATAAAAGACAAATGGGAGGCGGTAGTATGATGATCTGGTGTGCAATCGGGAATAATCAAAGGATTGATGTGAACAGCAAAAATTATTTAAAATTAGTAGTTAAAATAGTAATCTAAATCATAACCTAAAGATAACGTTATTTTCCAACATGATAACGCCCCAGCGAACACATCGAATTAATAAAAAAAAAAAAAATTTAAACAAGAAAACATACAAGTCCTGGATTTGTCTGCAAAATCTTCAGACTTAAATACTATTGAAAACATATAATACCACCTTTTTTTGTTGTTTTTTTTATCATTTTTTTGGCTAAAAGTTTCATTTTTTTTTTTTTTCGATTTCCTAGAAGCAGTTGGAAATCAGAACTGGGACATATGGATCCTATAATTATAACAATAACTCTGAATTATCAACATTAAACCAGATATCCAATCCATATAAGTAACTAATATCGGTCATAGATATAGCGTCTAATAATGAGGTAACCAAATATTATGTTGTTCTATATGTCTATGCACTATACAAAATAATTATACTGATAGGCAACATATTCCACCATCTGTTTTTGTTGTGTTTTTTTTTTCATTTTTTCGGCTAAACATTTTATTTTTCTTTAGATTCGTTAAAAACAATAATTAAATAAAAGCAAGCTGTATAAAAAATAAAATGAAATTAAGAAATTTTCACATTCACAAAAATTTAGAAAAAAAAATTAAATTAGTATAATTTATTACAGTTTTGCATTAATTAGGGCTTATTCCTCAAGAATTCAAAATCATATACTCCATCAAATGCAAAACGTATAAATATAAACCATATTAATTAATAATTTTGTAAATTTAAATTTGCTTGGTAATTTTTTTTTTTTTTTGTCCAGAGAAAAGTTACGTTTTTTTTATGTTTTTTTAATATTTCCAAATGACTATGGATCTTGTCAATTGTGTGGTTAGGTTTGCTGAAATTAGCTATACTTTGAAGTGCTGACATTGAATCAGTACAAATTAATAATTTTGAATGTCCACTGTTGACGGATAAGTAAATAGCTGTAGAAATCGCCTGCAGTTCTGCAGTGTGTATTGTTGTATAATACGGTAATTTATATTTGTGGGTTGTCCCATTCATAATTATTGCAAAACCAACGAATTCATTTTTTTTGGATCCATCAGTATATATTATGTCGTGGTCTGAATATTCTTGTAACTTCTCGTGAAATCGAAGACTATTTGATCTGCTTGCTGTGCTGTGCTTACAAGGTTTAGCAATACAATCTATTGATTTTCAATTAATTTGTTTTTAAATAGGCGATAATATGTGGTTGAATATAAAGTTTGAAAATTGACCGATAGGTGGTAAACGCCATTCTACATAAGAGGTTACAAAGGTTTTATATAAACATTGAAATTTAAAACAAAATTCACATAAACGAGGTGTGATCAAAAAGTTCCAGGACTTTTTATATACTATGGGAATGGAATGTCTCACAGCGATGCGGTTGGCAGCATTGTATTGCCTGACTCAACAGGAACACAGCTGTGTTTGCAGATCAATCATAACATCACTGAAAGTAACATTAGCACAGTTTGTTTGAGGTTAGTTTTATAGAGTTTGGCTATTTTATGAAAATGAATGTGAAAGAGTTTTGTGTGAAACTGAACAAAACGTTTTCTTAAACCTTTTTGATGTTACAAGAGGCTTTTGGTGAAGAATGTCTAAGCCGATCATGCTGCCATCAGTGGTTCTTGAGGAAGATGGCCGAACATCCACAGACGACGATGCTCGTTCCGGACGCCCTTCAAACGTCAATCAATGATGACAATGTTGCTAAAGTGAACGCTCTCGTACGATCAGACCGTCGACTAACAATCCGTGAAATGGCAGAAGAGTGCAACATTTCATCTGGGTCATGTCAGGAAATTTTAACTGAAAAACTTCAAATGCCTCGTGTTGCAACAAAGTTTGTGCCAAAACTGTTGACTGAAGACCAAAAACAACACCGAACTCATGTTTCTAAGGAACTTCTTCAAAAGGCAAATGACGACGAAAGCTTCTGGAACATGTTGTTCGCGCCAATCGGCGCTTATGTGAGGGGGGAAAAGAGAAAAATTTTAATTACCGTATATTGACGCACTCTATGAATTTCCGGTGCAACTAGCCCTTATCTGCGCTAATCCCCACATGAATATCTCTCTTTCTTCTATCATCTGTGCTCGAGTACGCACCTCCTACAAAATTGCCCAAGACCTCATGGTCTTCCATTGGTTTTTTAACCTAGTTCTCCCCCGAATGAGTGGTGATCTAAGAGGAGGCGAGCTTGGACGAATATTGCAGCTTAGGAGAAGCATCTGCCAGGCCGTAAAGATTCTAGGGGCCCCTGGACAGACCGTCGGCGGCAGTAATAAGGTAAGAGATTTCTTCTGCATTATTTTTTTATGCTACCTTCTCAATAATATCTCCCCAAGAGTGCAAAACCTCGATTTCATATATTCCCATACAGTCCATTTGCTAGAGGCCGAAGCGGGTTTTCCGTTTCGGACATTAACGTTCTTTTACTATACACATGTCATTACGGGAGACGAGACATGGGTTTTTGGTTACGATGTGGAAACAAAAGCCCAATCATCACAATGGACATCAAAAGGTTCTCCAAGACCCAAGAAAGCACGCCAAGTCAAATCAAATGTGAAGGTCATGCTTACGGTTTTCTTTGACTGTAAAGGTGTTGTCTACTATGAATTCCTTCCACAAGGTCAAACAATTAATCGTTTTGTTTATCTTGAAACCCTCAGAAAATTGCGTAATGCTGTGAGAAGAAAGAGACCTGAGCTGTGGCAAAGTGGTGATTGGGTCCTTCACCATGACAATGCTCCTGTTCACTCTGCATTAGTTATCCGTAACTTTTGTGTAAAAAACGCAATGACTGTCATTCCTCAGCCCCCCTACTCACCTGACCTGGCTCCAGCCGACTTTTTTCTTTTCCCGAAGCTCAAGAGACACCTGAAAGGACGAAGATTTCAAACAGTTGACGAAATTAAAGAAAAAACAACGGAGCTGCTAAACACCTTTACAAAAGAAGAGTTTTCTGGGGCCTTTGATCAGTGGAAACACCGGTGGGAAAAGTGTGTAGCTTCCCAAGGGGACTACTTCGAAGGAGGCAAATTTGAATAAACTGTATGTTGTATGAATAAATGTATAAAAATTCAGTCCTGGAACTTTTTGATCACACCTCGTAGATATGTAATGCGACGTGTTGATCTCGAATTTAAAAATGACCGTTATGTGGTTAGCACTATTCCGCCATAGAGTTTATAATGGTAAAACTACTGAACCCATCCGTACCAAATTCTAACTTCATAATTTCCATATTTCTAGGAAGGTTTGGCAATAATAAAATTTACTACAGTAAACATTTATGTCTTATGGTTAGAAATTAAAATCTAACATAGACTCGAACATGAAATAAATAATATTATTTCTGCCGAATAAAGATTATTTCCAAATCAAAATATCAATTCTTTGTTTTTTAATATTGTGAGTAAAAATAGGATATATAAGCCTTTTGAGCACTGATAATGCCGTCCATTATCCGCATGTATCTTAATAGTCTCTGTCCATCTAGATTACCATACTTTAAATTTAAAAATTGGATGTCAAATTATATTTTTACGTGAACTTCAACCAACGTATCTCTACAATGGTACCAGGTTACAAAATTACTGCTTTGCGTGGAAAATTACTGAAATACTCGATAAACATATACAACTTCAATTATTAGTTATAATATTAAAAGTTCGATGAGAGTGGGCGAAGACACGACAGGGGATGCTAGTTTTTAATAATCTTAATACCATTCAACCTCTAAAAAATAATAAAACTTTTAGCAGAAAAAAGATAAAAAAACAATACGGTAGAATTTATTTTGCCTTTCTATGTACTTATAATTTCCTCGAGAATCCATAACAGGGATTGTGAAATAAACAAATGTGTGGGGACATTAAACATCGTGTGGGGATTAGAACGAAGAAGTAAACAACTGGCAAAACAGTAGCGAGTGGTGTTAACGGCCTTACTAATGGCTCACATTTGGTCAATGTTTCCCGCAGGTGTTCCCCTCAATCAATCATTCAACCAACATCCTATGAATTCATCTGAGGCACTTACTGATTGCTGGTTATTATTTAAACATTTTACAGAGTTTTGGATTATTATTATTATGTTGAAAATCAAATGTTTGCAGATAGAAATGTGGATTATTATTAAATCGCCTAGAACATCGAGGTAGAGAGTCCTATTGATGTCAGCTACCTCTAAACTAGATAATTAAAGCAGATAGCAGGGACAAGGCCGCCTGCAAAATGGCAGCCGAACAATAGAATACATGTACATGAGGCGAAAGGGTAACTAAGCTGATAATTGCTTGCAGTTAGCCTCCGAGGAACTCCAATCATTCCAGCTTGTAATCCTGAGGGAGGAGTTCACCGCAAGTTAGAGTTAGATGTATCTCGTAAGCGCTGACAACTTCACTAGAAACTACAAACTATCAAATCAGACTATCAGGCTCATGTCAGTAATATAATTAAAAATCTAGGATGTAAATTAAGTCCATGCGTTTCCCTTTGAAACTCTTAAAGTACTTTACAAACTACTAAACTAAACTACTAAATATGTTATATTTTTATTATTGTTTAACACTAAAACTAACGATATTTCATGTCTACTTTTTTCTACTACAATTTCTCGGTAAACAACAACAAGTAGTAAAGTCAAAAAGCAAAGTAATGAATGTTGATTTCAAGCACTCTATCAAAAATTCCAAAAAGGATAATTTGAACCGTCATAGTAGGTTTAGTGTTAGTGTTAAATCTTTATAATCCAGTGATAAAATACATATATATTTTTAATTAAATTATTGACTTGTTAAACTAAACATCTAAGCAATATACGCAAATAAAAAGCACGAAGCAGAGGACAAGCGCTATAGGAGGTAACAGAAGAGAAGAAGTTGTTACAACAAGGCTGAGGATCGGACATTCTAACCTGACTCACGCATATCTGATCACAAAAGAGGCCCAACCACATTGTGAAAGATGTCAATCTCCAATCACCATTACACACATTATAGAAGATTGCACATTATTACAACAAGACTTAGAAAAAAATAAAATACCCCGATCCACAGAACTTGCTCTAGGGGACTCAAGAAATTCTATAAACAAAATTATAAGTCTATTTAAAGAACATTCACTTTACCATAAAATATAATACGAAAATTATGATACAGGACGAAGAAAAATAAATTTCCAACATTTAAATGAAAAGGGCGTAATAACCTGGAAGTTGATCGCCCAAATAAATACCTCAATCTACAATCCGCAAATATGATAGGCTTAAATAATTCACTTTAAGAAATTGGTGCCATTATTATAGGAAATTCTCAAGTGACACTTTTTGCAAATTAATAATCAAGAAATACTTAACTGATAAACAAATTGGACTGATTTGATTTAATTTTGTTTTTTACATTTAAAAAAAGTATCATGAGTCTCTGTGGTCACGATAGAGTCGTTCACAGTACTGGAATCAAGGGAGGTATAGAAGGGAAGTGGTTCGAAGAAAAAAATATTTTCATAATTTCTTCTTAATGCTGACAAACTATTGACCTCCTACATAACAAAGATTCTAGTGCTATTCTTGAACTATATCAACATTTTTATGTGAAGTCAGAAAAAACAACTAATCTCGATAGTCCAGAAGATAGAGCTTTGCTCAATTTTTTTTATTACAATTATTATATTAACAGTTGATTTTGTATACTAATCTCCCTCAGATCAGGGTACTACAAATATTGAGAGCAAATCCACATATTGAGATAGACGTAAATGAGAAAATAAAATTCGATGATAGTTAAGAACACTCAAAAAAAAAAAAAAAAAAAAATCAATTTGCTTTTCACATAAAAGTCAATCCAAAGAATAATGCTAGATGTTAAATATTTCAAAAGAAATTTGGAAAACATCATGTATTTAGTACTGTGAAAAGGATGTTTCTTTTAGAATTTCTACCAACGCCTTAAACCTACGAATTCTAGTTCTATTGTATATTTTAATATTATTCTACTAATTCCTGTAGAAATATCCGCTACTAGACTCCAGCTAGAAAATGTCTTACTTTTAATCGACATTGAAAACTAAAACGGCAAGAAAATATTCGTTATTATTCACTACTTTACTAGGCAAACGCTTTAATCTCTTCAAATTAACTATAGAAGACGCTTTTACATAACAGTAATTAGACCTACTTAGATCTATGGAATGAAGCTTTGCGGCTCCATTAAACCTTACAATTCTTTTCATATGAATTTCTCACAATCCAAAATACTTGTAAAATCCTCAATTCTACTTATTAGTCAAAAATAAACTTATTCATAATGATCTATAAGTCCCATACATAATTAAATTGGCTCAAACAAGATAGCTTCTATAATTTAGCTCCATACCCACTCGAATCCACTAGTTTCCTCACTTGCTTCCGACTCAATAAGAGACCTTCTGGTATAGAAACTTTATTGAATTGCCACCAATGGGTAGTTGCTTAGTAAGTTATTGTTTGTTTATTTCGTTTAACGTCACTTTATGCTGCTATGGCTAATCGGACGATGCTACGGTGGGAATCCTAAATTTTGCCTATCCAGGTATAATTAGGATAGGGATCTTTAACGAGTACCTGACATCGCACAGGCTCGGGACCCCTATTTTACGTCCCTTCCGAAGGACGGCATAGCTAAGGATTTTTTACTCCCTTTAAAAAATCCTAAGTTCATCTGCCGGGCTGCGAACCCGCGATCTTGGGTTTAGTAATAAGTTATTGAATTCACACATTTACTATATGTACCCACTCGATTGTTCGTTGTTTATTTGTTTCTGTTTATTGACGGAAAACTGCTTTAATCATCTACGCCAGTTGTTAATTTTAATTATTATATGTTTATTTGACAAAAAGCATATACTTTGTTCAATTAAATATATATACAGTTAAATAACAATAAATAAATAAAACAGAAAAAATTTTCTTCCAGAAACATAAAACAGTATTGAATTAGTCGACTATAAACTACGGGAATCACTTCGTTTAGCAAATACGTGATACCAGTCACAGAACAAGCGAAGGTGAATGATCTATTGAATTCGCTTTCATGATATCTCACTTGGATAACGTCATAAAAAGATTGATTCAGTCCTATAATTGGTAAATTATAGTTTGTCCAACATGCACTCCTGATATTGCACCTCGTGGAGTTTAGTTGTCCCCAAAACTGAAACATAATGTTGCAAAGATATTCAGAAACCGGTAGCATTGTAGTCATGAAAAACAGTGACGTGTATTTATAACGATATTAAATACTTTTGAAAATAAAAAACAATAAAAGTCTCCCTCAAAGGAGGTACAGCAGAGGTATGATTACAAATTTATATACAATTTAAGTACGTATGTCAATGAATACTAAATTATTAAATTAATAATCTATCAATAAAAATTGAAAAATAAAACATCATAATAAACTTATAAGTTACTAGACATTTCGTTTTTGTGAAAATAAAACAAGATTTTTTTTTTAGCGATACCTTTTGCCATATTTCGGGCAGGAGGATGATTTCTGATCTTAGCTACCAAATGTAAATTTTCTGATCTTAGCTACCAAATGGTTTCAAGTAATATTTGACTTCTTGATTTGAAGTGAAGGTCTCCGCGTCCAAAAAAATTTGCAGAAACCAAAACAGGTTATTGTCCGAAGGTGCGAAATCTGAATAATATAGTGGGTGTAGTAGTACATCACATTCATCAAGCTGTAAAAGTTTTGGCGACTTATATGAGGTATCACATTATCCTAGTGGAACACTACACCTTTTCTATAGATCAATTCTTGCTTTTTCTGTTTTAGTGAATCATTCTATTTGTTAAGCTGATCACAGTACAGTTCAGAACTAATTGTGTTATTGTCCGGTAGAAGCCCCAAAAAAAACAAAAAAAAAACGACCCCCTTGAAACCTCACGAATTATATAGCATAACATTTTTTTTGTGTGTGTGTAAATATCGGCCTTTGAAGTGGTTTGAGCTGGTTTATCTTTTTTACTTCATGTCTCTTGCATTTAACATTTTCGTAATCAACCCATTTCTCGTTGCCAGTAATGATTTGTTTCAAAAATCCATCACTTTCTTGATGATTCAGATGCAAATAACGGTGGTTAATGGACGAAGCAAATTTCGTTCCGTAAGAACGCGTGTAACCCATAAGTTATGACATTAAACCAAGACGTCATCATGAACGGTCTAACCTTTTAACCTCTCAGCAATCTCACGATTTGTTTTTTGGTCGTTTGCATCAATCAATACCTCCATTTTTATTTTCATCGGCTTCAACAGGCCTTCCAGAATTTCCCAGACTAATTTTGGTATTTTCGTTCGGTCATTATATCTTCTCCTTAAAGATAACATAATTTTGAATTTGTTTGAACGGCATTTTTACCTTTTCGATAGTAAAAGAGTAAAATATGCCAAAAATGCTGCTTCCAATTTTCAATCTTTGATATGGCACTAAACAAAAACTATTTTAAAGTTGTTTGTAACAACCGATAAAACGTTTCTATACTCCTAGTAGCACGAGTTTTCTATTGCTAGAAGCATCACCCAAAAACACGAATATAGTACCAATAATAGATCAATTATATAAGATCTAACAAAAGCATTGAATATGGACATATGTTATTCATTTTATTAAAAAAATTACGTTAAATTAATTCTTTGTACGTTATTTTATTTTGAAGTAAAATTGAGTCATATTCGTAGATCAGACTAAAAAGATACTATTCAGGAGGGATATGCAGTAAATCCTTGCATTTTTTCATGAATTTACAAACTTTATATTAAAGAAAGTATTTGAAGATAAAATTGGTCTTTATAATAAATAAATATATTTATCTTTTGAATTTTTTAAATAATCAATATATTTTTTACGACCGAAATAGTCTATTCAATATAGCGATTAAGAACTACTTGGATGTTTCGATTAATATTGCTCAATTAAGGAATGCTCGGCATCAGGCATTCCTCTCCGAATCTGAGATTAGGGAATCGTAGGCATCTCTCGAGTATTCAGAACTGTATAGGATTATCAACTAATCATCAAACGGTCGGATGAATATTTATTATTCAAATGAAATTGCGAATTATTGTAAATATATTAGTCACTGAACAAAAAATATAAATATATATACGTTTGTGTTAAGTAAGTTTCTTGAGGTTCATTCAATAAATAAATAAAAAACTATTTTGGCGACGTTTCGAGGCATATCCAGCATATTCATATCCACCAATAACATTGACATGATTATGAACTATATAGTCTCGAAACGTCGCTAAAACAGTTGTTTTTATTTATTGGCTGAACCTCAAGAACCTTGACTTAACATATAATAGTAACAGTCAAGAAATTTATCTGATCTTCCTAATCGTTTCGCCACACGATAAATTCTTATATTTTACTTTATTTATATATATTATATTTTATCCTAGTTAACTGAAAGAATGGCGTAAAAAAATTGTTAGTAAAATTACTATAAATTTAAAACAATTAAAAAATCAGAATACTAATTGAAAAGAATGGAATTAGACATAGATAGAGAACGCCTGAATGCAAATTTCAATTTAATTATATAAAAATCGTTTTATAAGGTTTGAATAAAGGGAGTACAACTTTCTTATGTGCTGTTACATTTTCTTATTAATGGTTTTCAAAGTTATATTCTATTTCCATATTTTCTTCTTTTAATTTTTTATTAACCTCTTAATCTCTTTTGCAGATTCTTAAAATTGTATAAACATATATACACAATTTTATTAACCTGAAAGAAAAATCTATTAACCACTTCTACCTATAAAAGGTTTTGGGTTACGAACTTTTTTTTTCAGTGATTGCTGCCTTCTTTGTAAAGTCTAAATGTGCCGGATGTTTCTGGACCGGGGAGTTGAGAACCCAGTCATCTACCAATTACCACTGTACCATTCCTCCCAGTTTATATATTAATACACATTTTATCTTTGAATTTCCATATCTGCCTATATTAGAATTAGGTTTAAGTAATACAACACTATGATATTGATTGATTTTCATCTGTCCACGGTTATCGTTTGCCTTTATATGAATGAATGAATGACTCTCTCTCCTTTATTGGAATACCTTATATTTCTATGGAATAAGAGAATCGGGTCTGTCCAGCCTTACTTCCAGTTTCTTCATTTTGCCTTTTGAATTATTGTTTTCTAATAAAGATCCTTCTTTGAGCCCATCCTGCCTTTTAAGATTTCAGTTTCTTCGAATTACCAAAGACTAAAGTCTACCTGCTTCTCCACTGTAATTACATCCTTCATTTCCTTTGTATTATTCGTTAATTGTCCTATCTCGGACACTACAGTAGTGATGATTCCCTCCATACTTTTGCTAGGAGCTGCAAGATACTTTTCGCAAGCCGAATTGATTGGTTTCACAAAAACAAAATTGCATTTATTGGCGTACAATACATAAGCAAAAAAGATTGGCCAAAGCTGTTTCGTCGCACACTGGGGCCATATATCGCGCTCAAAACTCCAAAAAGCGGTTTTTTCGTTTTATAAATTTATTTTAAATAATAAACTAAAAGATAAAGTTATAATTGAATTTAAAAAAGCATCTTTTTTATTAATGATAGGTTTAGGTTTAGAATTATCTTAATGATAAACAAAATGTGTTAAACTACATATTTAACAATTTAATAAATACATAAAAGTAATAAAATTTACAAAATATGTACCTATAGTATAAAAATAATAAAATGTTGTAGGTATAAATATTTCGCACAATATTTACAGATAAAACAATAAAATATAAACAAATAGCATTTAACATATTTTAAGTATCAATCATATTTTTAGGATTATAATTAATGAATAACTATGTAATGTTTTTTTACATGATGTCTTTAAATTTGTTATTTAATATTCACGTAAATTTTGAAGAATCATTCCAAATTTTAGTATTGAATCAATGTTAGTTTTACCTGATCCCCTAAAAAAAGTTTATTATGGGTCTAATCAGAATTACCCGAATCCGTATTAAATAGTTAGATGTAATGTAACATTTAATGTTGTTTAAGCTAGATGGTTCAATTGTTAACATGCCACAAACATCGGGGTCGAATTAATATTAATTAATTTTGTTTTTTATGTTGGCATTTTTCTGAGGTTAGGTATCAATAATCAGATATTAGATCAGACGAGTTATTAGATATTAGGAGCCGATTAAAAACGTCTTTAATTTTATGAAATCTAGAAGTCTTCCTACTAAATTGTTCACCATAAGCCTTAAAATCTTTTAGGATTGATCCTTCTATACCATCATGCGTACCTCAAGTGACTTAAAATCTTTGTTGCGGGCCTTTCACTAAATTCAAAATTTTCAATATCTTGAAAATCAATATCTGGAATTATCCTTTCGCTTTCACATTTATTTATACAAAAGCTTCTATTATCACATTATAATGACAGTTTTGCAATTCCCTAGCGCTAAATTGAATTAATCAAATTCAAAGATTTAGGCTTAAAATTTTAAACTTTAAAGATTTAATTTCAATTTCGACGATAATCTTTTATTTATTAGTGTTTTATAGTAAAAACCTATTTAATTCTAGATGTTTTTCTACTAAAATTTTTCCTGTAAGCCTTAAAATCTTTGTTGTGAGCCTTTCATTAGATTCAAAATTTTCAATATTTTAATTTTGCGCAAGGGAATTGCACTTTTGCCTTCACATCTATATTTACAAGAGCTTCTATTATCACATTATAATGACAGTTTTGCAATTCCCTTGCGCAAAATTGAATTAATCAAATTTAAATTTTAAGAATTTAAATTTTGAATTTCATCCTTAATATTTTATATTATACACCTTCACTTGAACACCACATAGTATGACTTGAAATAAAAAACTTTAAAAGAAAAAAAATTGTCGTATTGAAATGGTTTGCACTTTACAATCGACTGAATAGTGCTCTCTAATAATCCGCGACACAAAACGGATTAAAACATTGAAAGGAAACAAACAGAAGCGAGTGCTGTTTACTAGTTGATTTGCCATATTATGTGGATTATTATAGCCACAAAAAAAAGTAAAAATACCCAAAAATCAAAAATAGAGTTTTGAGCGGTGTTAGTGAGGAGTGGTCCCAGTGTGTGTCGCCCCTAGAGTGGTACGCTTTATATGATGCAGCTCCATTGGTCTGTATACGATCTGTATAATATAAAATACATAAATATAATATAGTATATAATATAAATAACCCCTTCAGCTTTTTCATATATATTTTTCTAGTTGTTCTGAAATATTCAAATTTTGCTAATAATTCTGCTCATAAATCCTACAACCAATGAACCAAGATTTTTTTTTTTTTTTTTTTTTTTTTTTTTTTTTTTTTTTAAATGTGACTTAGCCTCTTTATCCACCAATTCCTTCAACTATTACTTCTCTACTATTTTTAAAGTTGTTGTCAACCAGTCGGCAAATTCGTTTCAGTATTTCATGTCCAGAATCGCAAATCTATGCTTTTCACTTATAATTTTATTCAATGAAGTGGTTAGAGTCCCTACAGTGAGTGACACCTATTCATGAGTTAGTTCACTTCACCGATCGACAAGAAAGGTCCTAGACTATTTATGGCATTAGATTTTTATTCAGTGTTGCGTCCCGATCTACATCAATCATAAATGCCTGAAGGGCTGCATTGTTCATTGAAGCGAATATACCCCCACCTTATACGCCCACAGACTTGGAAGCTATTTCCGTCCATTTCACTAATAATAAAATTGTACTAAAAAAAGCTCAACACTTGAAGATACTTCAAGGCTATCGCTCCAAAATATAAAAAGGTTTATAGATCCACCTCATCCAGATTGTAGTATTTTTTATTTTCTTGAATGAAAAGCATATATTCCTAAATACATATCTCGAAATATTCCCTGTTATCTAAATCAGATTCAAATATTCATAAAAAAATATTTTATAGATTGTCGCAAGAAGAACCTATATTCACAAACTAACAGGCTACAGTCCAAGATCTGAAACAGTAATTCCCTTTAATTAGTTCTTGTTACAATGGAGACCATTGTCCGATCACCTTCAATAACTTCTCAGCTCTCTCATGGCTGGATTACTGGGTAATCAATCCAGACAATGCTCCTGACAATGCCACCATTACTTTTTACTCGGCTGTTCCTCTAGATGTAGATTTTCTACCTTATTTTTACAAAATTTTACAAGAATAAATTATTTGTTCCCGGTAAATAATAATTTGAAGACCCACCAAAAAAAACTACAGTGTATTTATCATAAATAGGGATGTACCGATGTCAAATGTCGATTCTCGATTCCACCGTATCTCGAAAAAAGAATTGGTATCGATAATCCATGATACAAAGTCGATTTCAAGGAACAGATCTATACTGTTGAGGTTGATGTTTTTTTTTCAAAATATCTAATTATTTAATTATTATAGATTAATTATTTTCCATCGAGATTAAAAAAACACTTGTTACAGAAGATTTATTATTAATCTGTAATAACATAGCAATTTTAATATACTAGATCGACAATGTTTGGTACAGCATTAAAAACAATTTTCATAATTTTAGCATTGCTTTTGCAAGCTTAATATTGTTCAAAATGTCAATTCGCTGTTGGAATAAAGAAACCAAATAATCAAATATATGTATATATCTATCAATTTATTGAAATTTACAACTGTAAAAATACATAAATTAAGTAAATGAGCTGATAACGATTACAATAGCATGTCAAAACTTGAAAAGAACTACTCATCAGTACCACTTCAATAAAAATTCAGCACTAAAAGATCTCTAGGCCAACTTCTTTCCAGACGGCTCGGAGGATTATCAGGAATTGATTAAGAAGCAAGTTGAGAAACTAATGGATATAAGTGGTTATGGAGCTTACGATGAAAGGATAGGTATCTGGTTTGGGCTAACTCAGCAACATATGGAACATTAAGGTCTTTATGGATAAGTAAGGTGAATAAGTAAGGGGCATTTAGGATTTTTTGAAGGATTTTGTATTGAAAGGATTGGATACGAGATGAATTGGATGGTTTAGTGGAGTCCCAATGCTCAACTCCGTACGTCCAAATAGGTCTATAGACCAAATAGTCTGAAATTAAATCACAGTTATGTAAATAAGACTTTTGTAATGAATAGGGAGTTTTGATCGTTTGTATAGTAAATGTTGAAGTAGGCTGTTACGACGAGCAGTTAGTTTCTTGTCACTTTAGTCTTGTAATAAATAAATAGGATTAAAATTTCAAATTGCCAAAGATCAAGCACTAAATAAATGAATGCAGGCCAGACAATAGCAGCATCCTACTATAACTTTTTTCGTATTTTCAGGGAACTTTCGAAAATAAAAATTATTTCTAATTTCATCACACGTTCAAACTGGACTTTGAGCACTAATGGAGTAGCAAATTAAAAGCCAAATAAATATAAATACATGCATACCCCTATTTGCTATTCCATTATTTTTTATTTTATTTTGTTGTTTTTTTTTTGTTTTTTTTGGCCTTATACGTCAAATTCTGTTTTATTATTTGATTATGTATTTTTTTAGCCCAGAAGAAGGCTTGCAATGCATTCCGAAACGTCGTCATTCCACTAAAACGTTTTTAACTTGGATTTTTTTATTCTTACTCCTGACTCTGTTCTAGAATATTTTCTTTATAAAACATCCAACACTCTATATCATCTTATCCTTCACAATATTACCTTAATTATTATATATTTTTTTATTTTAATTTGCTACTTACTTACTTTAATTTGATACTTACTTAAAATTTACTGTAAAATATCTCCTGGTCTGAGATTTTTTTATCTGTATTTAATTGTTATTCTTAAGTGATACAGTTATAGAATATTTTTTCCGGTGAGAATCATTTTATTAAATGGTACTGCACAGTTCAAATGGGTTGTGAATATTTAACACTGTATACTTATCAACATAACTTAGTTATTTAGGTATATACATTTTCATTAATTACATATTTAATACATATACAAACTGAAATGCTGTAGATATTTTTTTCTCGTACTTATTATTGCATGTTTTTTTTTTTATTAGATTTACTGGAAACTATCTTTTAGTGGAACATGATTTTTTCCTATACTTAATAGTCATTCTTCAGGGACATGGTTCCAGGATTCATTTTTTTTTACCTATTACTGATAAACTGAAATGCTAGATATTCAAAAGGATACACATAAACTCCAGGAACAGTATTTGTCTCAATAGTAGATTGCAGACGGTTCGGAGTTGGTTTTGTTCGACAGAGTTGAAGTGTATCGCAACTTTCAGGACAATCGTCAAAAAACAAAAGATGAACGAGCGGATAATATTAAAGGGAGAGGACAGAAGCCACGGTTGAAAAAGCCAAGTTACATACAGCGGAAAAAGATACCATTGTACCCCTGTCACCGTCACACCCTCTTGTAATCCCGCCTTCCTAGAAACATTATTTATGGCTATATTAATAAAATTTATAGGCTTTCGAGGAATACTCCGGCATTAGAAATAATTTCAAACATAACTGCTGTCGACTATGTGTATTTATATGTTTATATGCAAAACACAAAGCTTTTTAAATTACATATTTTAAGTATGTAAATTACATAATGAGCAGAAAGCAGAGTAATAACCTTTGATGAGGTTGTCAAAGTAAAATTACTGTAATACTAACATTTTAATTAAATTAAAAAAATGGTTTGATGGCATAAATGTTCGATGCTCATACATAATATGTATATGTATTCGAATAAAATTTTCCTATGGTTGTTTATCACATGTTTGTTACCCCAATGCTCAATGAAATTTTTTAACCAAAAACTGATATTATTTTCAGATTCCTCATCTAAAAAAACATGTAGAAACTTAATTTTGTCGAAATCAAAAATAATTTTTTTTTACCTTTAAAATTTTGTAGGATTTTACCATAGAAGGCAAGGGCTGTCAATTTCTGAAGAAATATAAATAATTTGCGCTATCTCACACATTTCGCATCCGATTAATCCCCTTATTGAAATATCTCAAGTTATAGCTGACCTTGGATTTTTTCATTCACATCAGTTTTTGTCCACTAAAATCGGGAGTAAATCCAATGTTATAGGAATGGATAAAAAGCAGAATGTATGCTGATTCTAGTGATGCTATTACTATTGCAATCGGTTGAACGCAGCAGTTGTTATGGCCGGTAGAAAATGTTGATGAAATCTCAACTTCAAAATTTTAACCTCCTCGAAAGGGGTAAAAAATCAATATTTTTTTATTTTGATAAAATTTCACATATAAGGGTTTTATGGTGTGTTAAATGGAGATTTGAGGTCAGTTTTTCATAAAAAAAAAGTTTCCACTGATTTACAGCGGATTTCCTTGGAATTTTGTCATTTTTTAAGAGTTTTTGAGCACCCTAAAGCTGGGTGGTGTCTTGAGCATAACGAAAGTATTTTTATATCAAACACCTTACATAACTTCAATTAAACGTGAAAGAATCATTTCTCTATCTTGATTGAGAGCTGAGAAAAAAAATAAAACGTGATTTTCATATTTTATTTTTTTTTTCTCGGTTCCTAATGCCCATTGGCGGCTATAACTCTAGTTTTGCACTATTATAGGTCCCTACTACCCACACACAAATCGGCACTCAAATCTGTGAGTTACAACTGCAAACGTCCCCTTGTCAGTAAAATACCATGGTTTGACGCTGGACAGGTCTCTAGCTTACACATACCATATAAACTAGTCTAAGTAAAAAAAAATCATATACAAGATATTCCTTTACTTTAACAAATAATCTAAATAAAGTTCTAAAAGTAAACTTATATTGTATAAAACAGTTATTTGATCCCAGATTACATATGCCTCACCTGTGAGGAGCTCAACTTGTACAACCAACTACCGTAAACTTGAAAAGATACAAAACTTGTATATGAGGATAATCAATGATTACCCTCGGTATACAAAAATATCAACAATGCGTACGATCTCAATCTTATCTCTACCCAACTTCACGTCTACAATCAAACTAAAACATACTTTGGAAAAAAAAAATTTCATAAAATTCGCTTATCCAAGAAATCGGTAATTACAATAAAACATCACTTAAAAGATATACGCACAAAAGAACCAAACATGTATTCCTCACTTAATCTAATTTATACATCTCTTGTTAGCTATGTTCAATATTTGTTATTATACGTACTTTTTAGTTAATTTCATACTATTATATGATGTAAGATATATACATATAAGCTATTTTAATTGATTTTATTTATTGTTATTATTATTCATTAATTTTTCTTGTTATGTGGATTTTTTTTTTTTTTTTTTTTTTTTTTTTCTACTGTTTAAAGATAAACTTTGAATTGTAAAGCCTATTTACTATTAAATAAAATTATACTATTATTTAGAGGATGTATGCCGGAACATGAATACTTAATATGGATTGTAAATTGTGAAAATGTAAATAAAGTATTATTATTATCATTTGGCCTCCAAAACGCAAGTATTTATATCTATACTATTATATAAAAATAGCCATTTTTCGTTTGTGATCACTAACCGCAAAAACTACTTATCCAATATATACTAAATTTTAACCACATCATCATCTTAGTTCCAGAAAGGCATAGCAATAAGAAAATCTAATGATTTTCAATAAAAAAGCGAATGCAAGTGGATACCAGTAAATTTACCGATAGGTGGCGAGCGCCAATCTACATGAGAGGTTGCAAAGGTACGGTGTTAAGATTGAAATTGATAATAAAGTTTACTAATATTCAATTAAATAATTATTATAAGTTCGAAAATCAACCGATATGTGGTCAGCACCATATCATAATTGAGAAATTATAAACATTGGTCCCATCCTCGCTGTTCTGCCATGTGAAGGAAGCCATCTTTTGATATTAAGGCGGTTGGTAGTGATTTAAGAGCACTCTCAGTATACAATATTGAATGGGGATTGTGGAACTGGGTCTGGAGAGCGTATAGAGCCATAGAGCTCTGGAAATAGCTGGAGTCTGTCTGGAGGGTATGCTAATTCTTTCCCCTGTAAATCCCATCACAATAGCCAAACTATGGCCGGCAAGGCTGAATTTAATAATGAATTTTATTTGTTTTTCTATTTTTAATAATTCTATTTTTGAAACATGAATGTGATATTTGGATCCCATGATGATATCTGTAATCGTTAAATCATTTTGTCTTATAATTGAATTCCTAGGGAAACTAATACCAATACAAGGGTTTTACAATCTTATGAGAATGTTTCCTTTCGTAAAAGGATGTTTCCAACTCCAATAATAATTTTGTTTGTATTAAATATTTAATTAATATTTCTATGTATTAATTAAATATTTTTAATTCTTAACTTAAGTATGCCCTGTACACTTAATATAAATATCTATAGTACATTTGTGCGCTGGAGGGTAAAAAATAATAATAATAAATTGTTATATCTAGAACTAGCGTCCCCTGTCGCAGCTTCGCCCGCTCTCATAAAGAATAAAGAACTTGGATAAATAAAACTACTAATTGAACTTTTACTACTAAGTGCCTTTTCTTTAACGAAAAAAATCTAGTATGGAGCATATTTTTTTCAATGATACTTTCACATACAGCAGTAACTTTAAACCTCATTAAAATTGCACTGAATAGGTGAAGATTAAGTAAAAGAATAATTAAACACCCAATTTTTAATTGTAACGTATAGGTTTGTAATCCAGATGGATAGAGACTATTAAGAAACTCTTGCGATGGACTGCATCATCAGTGTTTTCAACACAAGGCCCACCATATTTTTACATACAATATTAAAAAGCAAAGTATTGACATTTTGAGTTGTTAATAATATTTATTCGGCAGAAATAATTGTATTGATTCCATTTGGTTTTATTTTAATTTCTAACTATAAAAGTATATGACAGTATTGCAAACCTTATCTCTATTCCACTTAACATTGTACATTTAAATTTTTATTATTGTAAATTGTTTAACTTCTAAATGTTCCTGTAACTACTAAAATGATGTAGTTAAAATTAAGTACAGATGGGTTCAATAGTATTACCATTGTAAATTCATTTGAATAGTGCTAACCACAAATCGGTTAATTTTCGAACATAACTGGGAACCACACGTAGCATCACGTATTTACAGCTTTTTCAATAATTTAATTAAATATAAGTAAATTTTATTATCAATTTCAAGCTCTATATCACACAATTATTTCTGATGCTTTAAATTTTTATTAATATTATAATAAAGTAATATTTATCTTATTAATATTATTAGAATTGATGAGTATTGAACAATCAATTCTAATGATCAGTACTTTTTATTATTTTATATAAAGTTTGTGGTACGTTCTGAATTAAAACAGGGAGATTCTCTTTCTCCGGAATTATTTAATATCTATAAGACGTTATATCTTTAAGATATAAGACGTCATTATGAAGGTAATGATTAGTGGAAAAGGTCTAAAAATGGTAATCAAATACGGGTTTTTGGTTACTATTATGATTAAGTACTGTTGGTTGAAGACCATAAAATTAAACTTCTACAAGCAGAACAAATTTCATCTCATTTCATTTTCACTTAAAAAAGAGAATTGCCCCTCTGTCCTTATCGCAAACGAACAGATTCCATCTGTCCAAGTAGCTTTCTTAGGGCTAATATTTGATCTAAGAAAGACAAGAGGGCCACATCTCGGGGAAACGTAAAAAATTAAATAACCGTTATTTTATTCCCTCATTGGAGGTCATAATAAATTAGACATAACACAAAATACTCAATACCTAAACATACTAAAACTTATTTGTACATATGCCTTAAAAAATCTATGGAACTACCAAAAAGACGCATATAGAGAGACTATAAACTTTTAGTTTGTTAAAATTATACATTACCTAAGTCTAGGATTTTAATCTCCTAATCACTGATACTATACAATTTAGTTTTTAACTAATGACGTGTTTTTAACTCCATGAGCTATAGGAAATCATGGAGCAATTTAGAAAATAAAAAAATGGGTTTATTCAAATTGAGACATTACTCGAAATGAAGAGTACTGCCCATCTTGCAAAGAAATGTGGAGAAAGTTAAATCATTAAGAAACAAATGTTACCATAGACACACCTCTCGAACCGAAAAGGACAAAGGAAAAAAAAGTACCAAGATTGATAGTGTCAAAGATATAATCACAAAGTGGAAAAAACGTACAGACAATCAATCACTTAATGTACCTAACTACCATAACTCAGCATACTGACTTACATATGATTAGCAACCAAGAACATATGCACTCCAAAAGACATAATATACTTCACGGTCGTTCCAATAAACTCATACAAGATATGTCCACAACAATCATGTCCAAAGATTTCCGCAGAAAGTTAAAAAGGAGCTGAAATAGAGTTCTCCTCTAATAAAATAAAAAATAAATAAATAAGAGGAACGATAGAGATGACTGAGCAATGCTCCTCATCAACCCTCACTGTCCATAACCTATTCCTTTTTAATGTCATCATATTCGCTGCTTGTCATTTTTATTTGGTATTGATACACAAGACTAAAGCGACAAGAAACAGCTCGCCGTTACAGACTACTTCAACATTATTAGACAAACGATTAAAGCTCCCAATCCATTACAAAAGACTTATTTACATGACTGTAATTAGACCTATTTGGACGTATGAAGTTGAGTTTGGGGCTCTACTAAAACACACAATCCCTCTCGTATCCAATCCTTACAATCCAAAATCCTTCAAAAATCCTAAATGCCCCTATAATTAGACTCATTTGTACATACGGACTTGAGCTTTAGGGCTCCACTAAACTTTCCGATTCCCCTCGTATCCAACCCTTGAAATCCAAAATCCTTCGTTAAATCCTCAATGATCCATATTATGTCATCAATAAACTTATCCATAAAGACCTTAATGTTCCATATGTTGCTGATTTGGGCCAAACCAGATAGCTATCCTTTCATAGTAAACTCCATACCCATTCAAATCCATTAGTTCCTCAACTTGCTTCCCAATCCATTCCCGATAATCCTCCGTGGCGTCTGAAAAGATGATGTCCTAGAGATCTTCTAGTGTAGACTTTTTATTGAAGTGCTACTGAAGTGTCTTTTCAAGTTTTGACATGTTATTGTAATCATTATCAGCTCATTTACTTAATGTATATATTTTTACAGCTGAAAATTCCAATAAATTGATATTTACAGAAAAAAAAAATAGATATTGATATCTTCGATGGTAAAGTATTATAACGTATGCTAGGACCTGTGAAAGAAAACGGAGCCCATCGAGTTAGGAAGAATAGGGAGTAATATGTCCAATGACGAAGTGAAGTTGTCTGACTACGTGAGAATAATGCGTCTGGCTTATATTTTAGTTTTCTTACTTAATTTCTTTTACTTTATTTTTATATCATAGTACACATTGTCTGAATGTATACAATATGTATGTATGGTAATATCATCCATATTACTCATTGCCTTTGAGTGAGGCAGCTTGTAATTATTGAAATTAAAAGTTTTAAAGAAAAAATAAAAAAAATACTGCGTCTAATGTGAATGGGACACCACCATAGAGTGGATGATGGCAAACCGTCAAAGAGCAATATCAAGGTTGTCCAGAAGGAGTGACACCTCAAGGAAGGCCAATGAGCAGATAAAAAGTCAGTGTCACGCTGGGCCTCCAGAATTTTAAAGTGCCTCAAAGACTTGATGCAGAGCGAAAATACTTGGCTAGAGTGATTAATTGAATGACCGGCTAGTGCGTCTGTCGTACCTATATTAAAGAAGATGATAGTGTGAGGTTAAAATAGACATGTAAGTTTGTAGGATTAAATAACAATCAAATTCGTCAGAGGAAAATAAGTGTTGAATATATTCTGTAGTATAGAAGCAAAAGATGATACTTCCAAAAGTGGACAAAATGCGATTATATACCTGGTGAAAATAAATAGTCACTTATATACCTACTATTTACCGGTTTACAATTCCCAAACCTGCCTTACTATTTTTTTTTTTTTTTAACTGGGTTATCCCGCTTCCCCTCCCCTATATTTTTATCAACCTGAAATAATGTTGATAAACGATTTCGAGCAAACATTTTGATCAAGTTTTGAACAGGTCTCCGGTCCCCGTCCATCAAACATTTCAAAACCTGATAATAGTCGTTTCATATGCAAATGGATATCGATTCTAGAGAACCTGCATAGTTTTGTTTTGTACAAGGACGTGGATGAACTGTATTGTTCATAATTATTGGACATATAGGAAAATATATTTAAAAATATTATTCTTTTATAATCTTGTATTTTTAAAATTTTATTCTGCCATAAATTTGCTAAACTCTCAGCTCAAGTATTTACTATTTACTGAAATCAAAATGACATGTTTAAAATAAACTACAAAAATCATAAAAGTTGTGAGAATAATTTTAAATTGTTCACTTTTATTAAAATATATTCATTATAATTTTTTTTTTTTTTTTTTTTTTTTTTAGCGAATTGATTATACTTTTTTTAAATTAAAGAAGCTGTTTTACAATTACAAAAAAAGAGCTGCCAACGCGAATACGGCACTCACATGGAAGTTGGGGATTCAGCAGACCTGATGTCGAGCTGAGTGCCTAATGAGACGGCAAGTCACGTCATCTAAAATTGGTACCTGACCCACGGAAGACGAGCCAAATGGCTTGATGTAATTGATCTCCCAGGGTAAGCTTTTAAGCAGACCTGTATCAGATCCAAGAGGAATTCTGTATCCTCAACAATCGACGTTGGAAATCCTATCTCATTGTTTCTGGATTGAACCTCCGTTTTATTTCAGAGATTCAGATTATAAAAGATAGCCTCTCCAATTTCCACTTGTATAAAAGTAAGGTGAATACAGCGATATGGATTACAGGAAATTTGAAACCTTGTATATACCATTGCCGGATATCAGAGGGGAATTTTCCTGACCTGAATCTTCCAGATTGCGAAAAATGCACAATGATTTATATCTTTAATTTTTATTTTGCTACAATTCGAACAATATATAACACTGGTACAAACAATGCAAATTGAAACTAAACCTCGACAAATGGGAATATGTTACGTTTACATTACGAAATGAAACTTGCTCTCCTGTTTACATAGACAACTACCCAGTACCACGAACACGTTGACCTACGTGGGACTAGTCGAAATGGGACCCCATATGAATACATAAATCCAAAATTTCCGACTATCGGTTATGTACGATACTAAACAAACATTCTAGATTGTCACTGTACCATAAACTTAATACTCTCATATATTAAGAGATATCTTGATTAAAGCATTCTAAAATCTATGGAACAGCTAAAAAGACACTTATCCAGAAATGTTCCAATTATAACTACCAAGACTGATAATGCACCTACATTTCTAACGAAACCTTACAAACTGACTTATGTAAACCAACTGCAACTAATAACAATCATAAACCCATTCATGACAAATCACATTGACACTTGGGAAAAAAAGATGATAATAACAAAAATAGCTGACCTTAAACGGTAAAAGCTCAAAAGGAGTTGAATAGGAGTTCTAAGTACTACGATATTTTCTTTTACTCTGAAAAAGTAGCACTGATTGATCTTATTAATCTTATTATATAATCCTATATAAGGATCATCATATTTTATTATATTTATATATGACATATTTACATATTATTGTTTTATTTTATGTACCACGAAGTAAATTTATAACGTTTTCTTAACAAGCACGTAGCATGCAAAACCATTATTGTTAATTTTTACTTTTGTTCCCTTGATTAATCAAAAAAGTTTTCTTTTCTTTGATGATTCTTATTTACAGTATGTAGAGGAAAAGGTTTAAAAACGGGCTATCATTTCAAAACTGACAACGAGGACTCTTTACGGAGTTAATATAAGGCAGCAGTGAGGGGTTGGAACCATTCTTTCAACCTGTGTTGATGCAGCTTCTGTTATTGTACAAATTGGTGTTCAATCTGGACTGAAAACTTTTGGGAGGCATGTGAACATGTTTTCATTTCTTGTCCTTATGTTTATTTTTAAATAATTTCAAACATCTGGAAAACGGAGATTTTAAGCTAATTTTTAATGCACAGCTTTAGTCACGCACGCTTTTAGGTTACATGTGAGAGTGACCAACTTTTTTAGATGGAGTTGGTGTAAATGTGGGAACTCTTTTTTGGTGTAAATATGGACTCCCATTTCTCCGGGAGTTCAACATCTCTTATTAGAAATCACAACTTGCTTTTTCAAATCTTTTGTGATGGAAAGTTCTCTGGGGTGGGTAAAATGTTCCTAAATGTGGGAACTTTTTTGGGATCGTGCTTGGTTGGGACTAAAAGAGCCAGTTATTATAGCAATGTCTGAAAAAAAATTTCTGTAATAAATAAACTCTATACCGTTTTGAATTGTTTTATCCTGTTTTAAACTATTTTTAGTGACTTTTTTGAAGAGTGCTCATATAATGAAAAAAATTGGTGTTAATCATTTTTTTTTTCTTCTCGCATTTTAGAAACTGTTTATTGTTGTTAATGAAAGACAAAAATCAGAATTTTTCAAGTTAAAAGTAACTTTAAATCAAAAACAAAACATGGTGCCCATATTTACACCTTTTCCTCTATACATTATTTAAAATAGTAATTAAAAATAAATCACTTAAATAATAATTAGAAATAGGTTGGAAAGGGAATCCCTTAAACTTTCTTGAAGGCATCAGGAAGTATGTAAGGATTTTATTGAGTGAATTTGGTTGATTTTTAGTGGAAGAATAAAATTCTTTCAAACTAAATCTTCATTAATTTGTTTTTTATTATTTTAACTCATATTTTTCCTCATCAATAATAACTCAAGGTGGATCAAGAAATCATACAATCCATTAATTTAGTAAATTCGTTTCCATTAATAGTTCCATTAATTGAGTAAATTAATTAAACTATTAATTAATCAAATAACGAGAAAAAATTCATGAAAAATATGTCTTTAAATTTTACTTAACTTTATCTCAAAAAACATTTTGATTAGGTCATATATTGATTGAAACATTGATTTAATTGTAAAACTAAAATTATTATATTTTTTTTTCTTCACAAAAGGGCCTTTTAAGACCACGCGAATACCATTAATTTTCCTTTTTTATTTTCGCCCTGCTATTCTCCAGGTATTTTCTCATAATTTCTGCTTGCCTTTGCTTCCTTTCCTTCGACCACGCAGTGCCCTTCTCTTTTTTCTTTGTTTTCCAAAAGAACCTTGATTTATTTTAAAACCTTTCCGTATTGTTCTCCGTCTAGGCAGTTTTTGTCTGTTATTTTTAATTTTTATGTTTCCTCTCTCATATATTTAGCATCCCTCCTACGATCTTGTATTCAGGTATTTTGTCGAAGACTTTCTTGTTTAGTCTCCCTCGGTCCGTTCTTACCATGTGCTCGTAGAATCTTAGTCTTCTGATTCTTATTTCGATTACTATTTCTTTTAACTCCCTTTATATTTATAATAATTATAATTTTATTAATAAATTATAGAGATATACAAATATACAAAATATGGAAGAGAAAGTCAAATAAATGAAAACTTTCAACAGCGGATATTATACACTAACTTAAACTAATGCTTAAGGCATTTAAGTAAATATCAAAAACATTCACAATCACTAGGGTTGAAGACGGTTGTATTCACGAGATTTGATGCTTAGACATTAGGGTCCCAAAATAACCGTTGTTAAACCAATCGAACGTTACCGTGACAATAGACTCGACACTTGCTAATTTCAGGTCAGCCAAACGCGACAGCCACGATATGATCAGTTTATTTTTGCACAACTTCTTCACAATACCTTGAAAGAACTGACATTTTTAAACACTTTATAAGTATTAGGTTAATTACTTTTACAATGTTTATTTGTGTATTTATCACTTACACCCACTTGCAAGAGCGTTGATTATTGAATTATTAAATTATTAAGTTATTAAAAGAAACAGCTCTGAATTGAACCGGAACGATCTCTGATATATAGGGATTGGTTTCAATACACAAAATATTAAAAATATCGACATTTTTTCTTTAAAATATTTGTGAAATCGATGTAAACGTTACGATGTATCGCTTCCTCTCAATTATAAAAATAATACAAAGTACCAACAGAGCAATTATTTTCTAAAGCAGAAGAAACCATCTCAGCCACAAGGAATACGTGGCTGTTAAATTGTTGACCTCTATATATCGATATAGGACTAAGTACATGTACCTATTTCCAAAATAAACTACTTTTAAATTTTAATAATATGAAATAGTTTTGTTTATATTCAAGCCGTAAAATAATTCAACTAAAGGGATATAAACAGGAAAATTATTAGGAAGATTAAAATTGGCATTGCAATAAAAATATCGGTGCATCGGTGTTTGTGGTCAACGATATATTCAGAGCTCATAACATTCTCAATTTGAAATATAGATATTTTTCTTACGATATCGGCTCTTAAAACTAAAACTAAAACTGTTTCCTAACTAAAATAAGAGCTTTACAGAAAACGTATGTGGAAATTAGGCAAGATGATAGAGCGAACCGTAGTGACAAGCATCCATAGAAGGCTGGAAGTAGTCATTAAAAATATTTAGAAATACATGTTGTTTTTTTTCAATTTAAATTTTAATAAATTTAAATTTAAATATATATTTTATTTTCAAATTCTGCTTATATATGTTGGATTTCAGCATTGAGGAATAAAATTAATGAGGATTCAGCAACGGTGAGAATAGTCATTATTTTGATATAAAAAGCAAATTTTTTTTTCTCCCAGGAAATGCAGAAACCTCACTCTTTAGACATTAGGATTTTCTATGGTCCATAAACGTTAAAAGAAAAAAAAAAAGTTCAGATATTTTAATAAAAAATTGCTAAGTGTGATTCATCTATTCTATATTAGCCGTTGCCATAAAAAGTACAATTACCTCAACACGAATTAACTATTAATTTTCAAAGCAGGATTTTAAATATCTGGTTTGTATATTGGTTAATTTTTGCTTTTTAATAAAGCCTTAAAGTATCTATTCTGGCACAAATGGTATTTTTAGAGTAATTACAGGATTTTGGAAAAAGAACAAATATATCCTATACTGAAAAGTGCATAATTTTGTCTTATCAACTTCTTCACTACAGTGGTATAGTCTTAAAGAATTCGAAAATTAATACAAGATATCTATAGTTTGTAAGGTTCTACATATTCTTATTTTAAGTACGTTCAATGTTTCTGGGATTTTTTTTTTTTTTCATAAAATCACCTTGACTGTCGAAACAACAACTTTTATTTACAACGACCTAAGGATACGTTGAAGATTATTCATGCTCATATCATTTGCTAAAATCTCCATAAAGATTGTCATAAAATTTAGAAAATCGATATTTCTTTATTTATTTTAAAAAATATTTCCGAGACCTTCAACATTTACTTGACAAACGTTCAGACCTTCCGATTAGTAACAAAAGATTCATTTACATTATAGTAATTAGACCTATTTGGATGTACGGAATTGATCTTTGGGGCTGCACTAAACCTTCCAATTCTTACAATCTAAATCCTCAATGCTCCTTACTTTGTCACAAACAAACTTATACACGAAGATCTTAATATTCCTTATGTTTCTGACAACCCAAACCAGATCCTTCCAGAGCAAACTCCTAAATATTTCATATCCTCTAGTATCACAACTCGCTTTCCACTCTATTCCAGATAACCCTCCGAGGAACCTGAAAAGAAGATGGCCTCGTGACCTGCTAATATATCTAGTAATGTATTATATAGATCCTTTATAAGTGCTACAATTGCTTTACCAGCGATTGGCATGTCGATTTTATCATCACATTTACTTTTTTTGTATTTATATTGTATACAGCTGTAAATTTCAATAATAGTAATACAAAAAAAAATTTCATGCGGTAATGTGACTATTTTCAATGACAATGAGGGTGAAAATAACCCAAGTTGCTGTACAGCCCTAACTTTTATTTTAAATGAAGAATTAATAAAAATGTATATAGAGCGTAAAACAATGGTATGTAAAAAGTGAATATTTTAAAAATAACTCCACAAATATGTTTCTAATTTAGTTCACCTCGTTAGACAGAATATTAAATTAAATAACTGGAGATGTGCAAGCAGTTTAAAGCGTGCTTCCTAACTTCCTAATTATTTAAATCATTATATGCAGGGTCTTTTAATTAAGGATGTATGATTTCCGATAAAATTCCAACTCTGATAATTCCAACGATATACATAGATACATCAGGGATCAAGTTTGAACATGTAGAACAGTTTAATTATCTAGGGGTCTCCAATATTTGGGAAATATGAAATTCAAAAATCATTAAAGGCAAGATTTAAAAGACACGAACGCTTGTCATTTCTCGGTTCTAAAACACCTCGTTTCGCGCCTGTAGTTCAGAAACATAGAAATAAAGATTTACAAGACTATAATTTTACCAACAGTTTTTTTATGCGAAACGTTGCAAACTGTATAGGACGAACAACTGCTGGAAGGATTACCACACTGGAGAATTTTGAAGGTTTGACGATACGGGATTACGAGACATTTATCTGGTTGGTACAGTTCAGGTAATACAGCGACGATTAAAATAGGCATGCAATCTCATAGGATTCAATAATGACCGAATCCCTTGAAATATAATCAGCTATAAAACCATTTAGTAAACCTCCGACGAGTATATCGAGACGTTTGAATTTTGTTATGGGTGAGGAGGAACGTTTTTCGCAGTGTCGGCAACGAGCCTTGGGATACATTCATCCTATGTATTTATGAAAAATAGAATGGTTCATTTATAGAATTTCTTATAAAGACTTACTAGAACAGTGCTGTTTTGATACCCAACATAACTTATGATTTTTAATATTTGAAATAGATAAATAGCTTGGAAATAGTTAATTGTTTATCAAGGAGCTCTTCCTCCATTCAACTTGTTTAGATCTAAATCTATGTCAAATTTAATCATTTTTGTGACTTCAGGTGAACTCATCTTTTATCACAGATGTTAAACATATAATATAGTTTCTTGATCGAGTAAATATATTTTTTATTTCTTTATTTTTTTTGACAGGTATATATGGGCTGGGAGCAGTTTTCTTGTGTAACGTTTTTTTCACATTCAAAAATTTAACATTTTAATACGCTCTAACTCTTTTGGAGTTGCTTGTTATCCGAAATTTAATAGAGAATATTTTTTGTAATAGCATTTGTCGCTAGAAGCTACCTAATAGAAGATATTTTGGTTTCAACGGAAAAATACACGTTTGTTTACTTTTTTTAAGTTTTTGGACAAGCTCTAGCTCTGTTATAGTTACTCAGATCTAAAAGTTTACAAAAGTTACAAATTAGAAGCAATTGATATAAAAACAGTAGATTGTAAATAGACATATCCATCACATATTGTTTTTCCAAGTAAGGGAAAATTGATTTTTTTTTTTTTCTATTTTTTTATCAAATATAAAAATAATTAGTAAAATAACAAATAGACGAGCTTTAAACTTTACCCAACTAGTTCAGTTAAATATATTAATTAAATCATATTGAAAAATGATTGCAAATCATTTAATGATATTCAGATTTAATATTGCTGCTTAAAACTTTTATCATTCAAAAACGTTTTATGATATTTATGACCATATTTCATTTTAAATGCCAAGATGTATCATAGAATTCAGTCCGTAGTTGAAACAAAAGAAATGAAAAGGTAAAATCAGTTTAATATTATAATAATATTAAAAATAAAATCTATTCAGTAATTTTATAATAATGACATTAGCATGATATGATTTTTCATATATTTAAAAGAGTTGTAGTCAATCTTCCTTGATTAATGATTTAGGTAAGAGATCATGGAAAGAAGCTCATAAATAAAAAATAAAAATTAATATATATATATATATATATATATATATATATATATATATATATATATATATATATATATATATATATATAAACGTCAGAAAAAGACATTGAGTTTCCACTTTCCACTCACTTCGACAAGAACTAAAGGTAAAGAAGGAACAAAAAAAAATAAAATAGTAACTTCACCAAAACTGTAAAACAAAACTAATTATTAAACTATCATACTATCGGTGTTGGTTTATTCAAGTAATCATTGTTAAGTAAATTATACCGAATTTCTCTTGAAACATTTTGCGCTTTTCAAGACACACACCAAGGGGTTCCTGTCATGATTCTTATTTGTAATAGTTTTATAGGGATAGTGAGTAGATCATTTTAATTTATTAAAATATAAATCTAATGGTAACATCGATAAATAAATAAATAGATTTTGTTGATGAAAATCATTTATTATAACCATATGTGCTAATTAAGATCTAATCATCTAAATAATTAGGATTTCTCTCATTTAGAAAAACATATATAATATATCGGAATTTATGATTGTTTTGAAATTTTAGGAATGTATACAATAATAATTATATACATGTATATGGTATATACAGGGTGAGTCCCTGTCAGCACTATGCTCTCATAGGAAATTTAATTCTAAATCCGAAAATATGGTCAAAATATGAAAAATCTTTAAAAGAAAAGTGGAGATATTACAGCTTTTAGGACAAAAAACAGGGTTTCCTCAAAAAAATCTTTGAATTATTGTTTATCTGCAACGGATTGGAATAGAAAGGTATGGTCTGCGGCATTTTTATCATTTTGATTTTTTTTTTTTTTTTTTTTTTTTTTTTTTTTTACACTAAGAGGGACTCGCCCTGTATATTTCAAATAATATGAAGAAAGAAATGTATAAATCAACTACATTTATTATTTTCAACATTTGAAGAAAGAGAATTTTGCTAATTAGTATTCTGTTGAGAAGTTATTTCTTAAATGTGAAATAACATTGTGTTGTTTTTCTTGGTTTAAAATCCTTGAAAATTATAACCCTCTTTTTCCATCATTATCTTAATGAACTGTTTTCATAAAAAAAACATTCAGGAAAAAAAAAAAAAAAAAAAAAAAAGTATGTGCACAGTTAAACCTGACTGGCATAGGATTAAATAATATTTGTTTCATTGAGCAGGTATTGGTTGAAATTTATGATTTAGTTTATATGTTAAATGTTTAAATAATGAAACTTTTCAAGGTGTTTTAAACATCAAACATGAAAAAATTAAAAGGACAAAAATTACAAATAAATAAAATATTAATGATAAATTATAAAATAAATCAACAGTTTAGTATTTATAAAAATTTATATAATAATAATATTATCTAATTTTTTTTTATTTCGATTTCATATTTTTCTTTTATCTATTTTTTTTTTTAATAAGATTTAAATTTTTTTTTAGCGTTTTCAACAGACAACGATTATTCAGCTCATTTATTTTTTCTTTAGTTTTTCAAAAATAAATTTTAAATATTTTTCATATAGCTGAAGAGATTTTTCATCATCAATTAAATTATTACTCCCAATTTGGTTTATTGCGAATTAACAGAATAGATATTACTTTTTTTTTTATTTATTAATAAGTTGTAAACAATTATATGGCAAACCAATTACCGGCACTCACCCTAAATAATGACGTAAGAAATGCCGGTAGAGCAGCGAGACGGAGTTAACTGGTGTCGGTGAAGGACTGAGGGAGTGCCAGACTTGGCCGCCAGGTAGCACCACTCCTGCGCATGCTGCTCGAAAAAAACATTCTTGTCATGTAATGGCTTTCAGAGACATGTCTGATAAAGCATCGTACTTATAACCATGGATTACACTAACTCAAAAAAGACAGTTGTAAAAACTCAATTTCTCCCTGATTTGGAAAAATAATAGATCATGGATGTGCCTATCAACTGCTTTTTCCAATTTACATCTTCGAATTAAAATGATCAAATTACTTAAATTCATAATTAAATTAAATTTACAATCAAAATTGAGACCTATAAAGCTTTATTCGAAATCATCAAAATTGAGACCTATAAAGCTCCTAAACGGTGTGTGCTAGCGACAAATTCTACACTATTATATAAAAGGACAAGCCATTTTTCGTTTGTCATCACTAATCTCTAAAACTACAGAACCAATCTCAACCAAATTTTAACCACATCATCTCCATAGTTCAAGGAAGGTTTATCAGTAATAAAATTTACATATTTTCTATTAAGTTGTTGTTAAAACAGCGATAAATATGTGGTACGTTGTAAAGTATGGTAATCGACCGATAGGTGGCGAGCACCATTCGAGAGAGGTTACAAAGGTACGGTGTTATATAGAGCTAGAAATTTATTATAAAAATTACTTATGTTCAATTCAATTGTTGATAATTAAGCTATACATATATGGAGCGACATGTTGCTGCTAGTGCTGTTTAAAAATCGACTGTTATTTGCCAACAGAATTTCTCATGAAAAAACTATTAAATCTAACTGTACCAAATATTAAATATATCTTCATAGTTCTAGTAAGGTTTATATTAATAAAGTTTACTATAATAATAATTAAAATGTATAGTCTTGAGTGCCATAAACGCGGTTTGTCAAACTGTCATTTACTTTTATGGTTATAAATTAAAATCCAACCAGATAGATCGATAAAATTATTTCTGCCAAAGTGGATGTCTAATTATGATTTTATGTACTCTTCAAACACCTAATCTATTCAATTTTAACCAGGTTAATATTACAGTCATGCATGAAAATATCATCGATAATGCTAAATTCCATACTTCAATACTAGATGTTTATAGATAAACAAATGAAATTCAATTATTAGTTAAAATAACGTAAACTCTTTATTTATGAGATCGGGCGAAGGCGCGACGCGGTAGGCTAGTTCAAAATAACTTTGACGGGGGTATTCCTATGAATGAGTAATTACAATGTGAATAGAGATGTAAAATTCCAAGTCCACTTTTTTATCTTTTTCACAGCTAATCGGTAAAAGTAAAGGTCTGGTTGGATTAAAAAGAGTCCTTATTCAATGTGATTTAATAACTTTTAGGAGAAAACTTTCCATCTAAAGATAACTAGTAAAAAAATTATTAAACAAAAAGAACTGTACATTGGACATGGTTGGTTTTTGGATTTTACGCCTCAATTCAGAGTCGAGAGTTCGCTACAGAGTACATCAGCACTAAAGAAATCCTAAAGACCAAGAACCAAATATGCGTTTGTTCATATTCGATACTTTGCATTAGTATCAAGGGTATGTACATTTAGAATGAAATCCTCCCATCTTCGTCCTTTTGTTCAAAAACACCCCTAAACAGTCATGGATCTCTCTGAGGTAATTATTATCAATATTAATAATAATATTATTGTTATTGTTATTAATGTTATTCTAGTGTGACTCATTATTAACAAAAATTCCAGTGTAACCTGTCATGGCTCTGGTTCAGACTTTGTGTTTGCAAATAATATCAACATCGCCAGTAAGAACTACACTACCTAATTTACTTTTCATAAAAATATATTAAATATAACCGAAAAATGATTGTGCATACTAATCTTACCCGAATGTAAATTCACATCACGTGTACCACGTTTTCTTGCTTTGATTCTAGATCTAAACTGAGATAATGTTTTTTAAATACAATCTAAACAAAAAAAAAAATCCTTAGATCTCTAAATCTCCATTACTTTAGAATTGCCTAAGTATACAAAGGCAACTTCTACATTCGACAACTCCATCAGAGCACAATAAACCTATAGTTTATTGCAATTTCGCTTTTTGTAATTAATAATTTCGCTAAACATAATTAACGGTTATTTTATGTAACGATAAAGTTTTTTTTACGTTGAATGGTGAAGATGCTAAAATCCAGAAAGTAAAGAGGTAATTTACAAGCTGGGTGCTTTAACCTGAACTGACAGCGGCATTATGAAACATCACACGATAGGAGAAAACTTAGCCATGGCAGACAGCGCATCTCCGCTGTAGTTTCCTATTCCAAGTGACATCGCATCGGCAGTTACTTGTTTAATTAACTGAGTAAATCAAAAAATATATCCCATTGCGTCTGTTTCAGTTAATTTTGATAATTTTTACTGATTTTTTCCAGAGCCGGCCGATTTTGAACTAACAATTTTTTGAATTAATGAATCAAAATTAGAATAATTAATAAATTATTCCGTGACTAGGTCCCTTTAGCAAACCTATTCTGTTCAGAATGATGGATATTGTTCCTTAACATGAAACAATTTATAGCAGAATAACTTTGTAGTTTTATAGTGTAATTGCTCAATAAAAAAGGTTAACAATTGATAATTATTTAATTTGTTAAGAGGTAGTAGAAAGAGGTTCAGGTATCATAATAGCACTAGTTACAATATTTTTTTTAGTTTAAAATATGCTTTATTGAATGAAGGAAGCTGATGATGAGGATGGGACCAAGATAGGCCCAGTGGTAAGGAGAACAGCTGGTAGGTGGTGCCGAAGAAAAGCTACAGGCCTAGCTATTAAGATAAGTAATTTTATAAATAGTAATAATTGCTTAAAAGTAAGACATAGCAAAATGAGTAAATTGTGTCTCAAACGTTTATTTTAGATGCCTCGAAGGATTATCGGGGATAGGATAATTAGGATAATTATTTTCGAAATCCTTCGAAAAATCCTTTCAAAATTTTAAACAACGATGAATTCGGTCAATGTCAGTCCATTTCGGCAAAAGCTGAATTTTGGAACTACATTAAGAATGATCTTCAGAAAAAGTTGTTTTAAAAAAAAGAAAAAAAAAAAAAAAAAAAAAAAAAAGGCGACCGAAGATTTTCTTCAATGAGGTTCCTGTTTTTTTCTGAGCTGAGTAATTGATATAATATTGACTGAGCCTCAAGAATCTTACTAAACATTTAATAGTAACTAACAGTCAAGAAATTTATCCATATATATATATATCCTATTTTTATTTGGCTGAACGTGTACTTTAAATTACTTATAGTATTTTAGGTTACTTAATTAATTAAAATTAATTAATTCTATGAATCTTCTTTAAGGAATCCAATAAATTATTGGGAGTCTCTTCAAGCCCAGTGTGATTTCAACATTAATTTAATTTTTGATTTTTTTTTTTAAGAGTTTTATTCTTCTTTTATTACATTGCGATCGATAATATTTTTAAGGCATTGACGTATAGGGCGTGGTCTTCCCAACGTTCGACGATATGGCCAGGTCACACACAAAGCGGTATCTGTGTGAGCGATCCAATGTTGAGATAGCTTTTCCGCAGAGCAGGTACGCAGAAAGGGTTTCCACTGATTACAGTACTTTGCAGATTTTTCTAGTAAAATGAGTAGTTCTGGTGAAGAAGAATTCCTACTTCTTCTAACCCTTCAGTGTGCCAGCAGAACTAGACGATATTGTTCTCAATATCAATCAATGAACAAGAGAACTTGGTAAATACCATCGTCTCGGTAGAGAACTGAAGTTCTTGTAATCATGATGTAATACTGACAAGTGTTAAAGAGAGTCACATAATCCCACACAACTATAAGCCTTTTGTAGTGTTGGACATTATCATCTGTGACTGTCAGAAATTTTGAATATTTTAACAACCGTAACGCTCGACGCCGCGGTCAAGACTGGACCATCGCGGTAGACCGCCTTCTATGTGACATGGATGATACAATTAGTAAGGAGACAATGACGCATTTATTCAACGGAAGATCATGACTGATAACCTTAATTGATAGTGCTTGTATGGTGCCGAGTCTCCTCATTTCTATAAGGCTTGTATTGTTGCATGTTCAGCAAATCACTTATTGTTTTTTCTATAACAGGTGTGAATGAAAAAATGAAAGCAAAAAAAAATAAGTGAATTCTGATGATAATTACATGTAATACACTTATTTTTAATTATATTACATTTGAATGAATTATAGGAATAAAGGAAACAGTCTAGTTTTACATCGTAATTAAGATATCGATGTATTCTATATATATAAAGGAGGTTGAAAACGCAACTTCATGCTAAAAGGGGAATCAGTCCCAGTTTTCCAGTGGGGATAAATTAGCCTTATAAAGAATGAACTTTACGTAAGAAGTCCAGTTATGATGCGCTTCTTACATAATTGAAGATCTGCGCACGTGGCGGTCAGCGTTAATGCACTAGTTGTATTGCATATCATTTAGTCAGTAGTATTATAGTAGAAGACAATGACACATTTATTCAACGTTCGAACGTAAACTACTGATAATTAGGATCACCAAGTCTTTCATTCCCAAGCAGGAGCATTTCTGGTGTAATTTGAACTTTGTTGAAATTTATATTGGACAAATTTTGATGTTCCATTCAACGGAAACATAAGCACCTGAAATTTATACAACAGCTAAATTACATCCACTAGGTTATAAGCCTAAGCGGAAACTGAGGTAATCGGGTGCGTTTTCAAAACTGACGCGCTCAAGCACTTCGCGAAAACGGTACTCTTTTGACTATAAATCCGAAACTATTTGTCCGATCCAAAACTTATTTTTTCCATCTGAAAGCTGGTTAAATTTACTATTAGATCCTACAACGGATTGGAAAAGAAAGGTAAGGTCTGCGGCATTTTTCTTCATTTTTGTTTTACTTTCACCGATTTTTTATTTTTTTTTTACACTAAGAGAGACACCCTGTATAAGATGCTTTCATCAATGAAGCAGTTCGTACATATTTTTTTTTTTAATGATTTAAACCTATGTACTTATCGTAGGATAATCTTTTTAATTGTTTAGATTTACTCTGGGTATCCAATTTTACCCTATGATGAGCTATTTACCACCAACCAATGAATACGTTTACACGCATAATAAGTTTAATATAGAGTAAGCATTTATCATGAGGAAGGACTTACATTCTACACAAATATCATCATAATAAACTAATTCTCTGAAATTTTCATTGACATAATACCCAAACAATCTTCTAAAATGAAGTAAACTACAAATATGCTACCTATGGCATTTATTAAATCTAATAAAACCAAAATACTTGAAGCGAGTAATTTTAAGATGTTTAATATGGACTGAGATTTAAAAGGAAGATATGAGTTTTATCCGGCAGATTATGAGCATACGGCAAACTATAAGGTATATGACATGTTTAGAGAAGCGGAAAAGCCCGGTACCGCTGGTCGACTAAATCCTCCTCCAATCCCTACTCTCAACCGAACAAGTTCGGAATTATTTCTGACAGGGTCCTCTTCGCATACCGATATTGGGTCATTAGATAGACTGTTTTTCAATTAAAATAATGAAATTCTGCTAAATCCTATTTAATTTTCACTTAAAAGGTTTAATATAAAATACATTTTTAAAAAGTACATCCAGTATTTTTTTTATGACTCTAAACCTACAATTGATATATACCCTATTTACACCACAACGTGTCAAATGACCACTGTTAAAAAAACATATATTTTAAGATGTTAAGGAAAAAAATATTTGTTAGTTCAACTTAAAATGAAACACTTTTCAAAGTCAAAATTCCATCTTGTTTATTTGTGAAATTGAAATTAACATCAAAATTACAAATTTGAACTTAAATGATATGTAAAGCTTATTTGCTTACATTGCATTATTTTTTTTGCAAATTAAGTGATGGGCATTTTTCACATACATATTTTTAATACGCTTTTATTAACTTCACCTGTATGTAACGAAATCTTACATCGTAATTTTCCCCAATTTCCAGCTGTCTGATTATCTTGAAAATTTGCACACGTGTCAAGAATCAATGAAAATACAATAATTGCACAACTTTGGTTTAATGTTCTTACTTAGTCCAGTCGAAATACCACCAAGAAGGGGGTCTGCCTTGCATAAGGTGGATTAGTAGGTTTTATGATCCAGATAGGTCCTGAGAATAAAATATAAAAAATGTGATTACATTTGACAAGGGGAAAATGTTTGGGGAAAAAAAAAGTACCGAACATTTTTGCACTTTTTTCAGATTTTTGTAAAAACCATATACAAGCATGTTTTAAATCTAAAAATTTGTGTTTAACAAAATTAAAGTGTATTAAATTGTGCGTCTAAAACATCTATTAAGCTGAATTTGATTAAGGCATTTAGCCACAACCGATTGTGAAAAATGAATGATTTTCGCCAACTTTCTCAAAAAGTTAGAATTTAGAGTCTATATTACAACAATAACTAATCCAATGTTAAATACCATATAGTTGTAATGGTTAGATTTTGTGCAAGATAGGATTTTTAAAGATTCTGATTGCAACTCCGAGATATGTCAATGATACTTTTTAGTTCGGTTTGCTATTAAAGCGTGTTTTTTTAGTTTTAAAAACTATAATTTTTGCATTTAAAACAGATGTTCGCAGTTTCGCTATTTTTTTTTTTTTTTTTTTTTTTTTTTTTTTTTTATTTTTTTTTTTTTTTTTATTTTTTTTTTTTTATTTTTTTTTTTTTTTTTTTTTTTTTTTTTTTTTTTTTTTTTTTTTTTTTTTTTTTTTTTTATGCTTTAGCTAGACGCCATTGGCCAATTTTAGAATATTTCATATTTTTTTTATGATTTTTTTATAATTTAATGCCAGTGGATTTTATAAAATGGCCTAACGTTTCTAATACAGAATTAGGGTTTGATATAATATCTATATAAGAAGGGTTGTCTTTATTTATTATATCTTTAATTTTATTTATAAAATGGTATCGCTCGGCAGAATATTTTATGCATGACTTTATTATATGTTTCGGATCGTCTTTAACTTCGCACAATTCACAGTAATCCATATCTTTTCTTTTAATTTTGTATAAGTACGAACCACAGATAGCATGATTAATTCTCAATCTGCACATTGATCTTATCCATGATCTGGGAGCATTGCTGTTACCAAACCATGGTTCCATTGATACCAGTGGGCAGTGAGATTTATAAAACAATCCCTTATCTTCTTTTGCATACCTTTTCTGCCATTCAACCTTCATGGAAATTTTTAATTCGTGAAATATATCTGAAAATGGAACATGACATTTATCAATCGGTTTTTTTGTTGCTTCTTTGGCAAAGCTATCGACTGCTGTATTGCCTTTAATACCTGCATGGCCCCTAATCCATGCAAATTTAATAGTTTTACCTAGTTTTTTAATTGTATGAACTTTTTCCAAAATCGAGATTATTAAAGAGGATGTTTTGGAGTTGAAATTTAGATTTTCTAGTTTTTTTATGGTACTTAAACTGTCAGTTAAAATTAGACTTTTATTGAAGTGGCTATCTTTTATGTGATCTAGAGCAGTTAATATCGCTGTTAGTTCGGCTGTGTAAACCGTAGCCTTATTGTGTATACTAATAAGTATACTTTTGTTTTATTTAGGAATATAGACAGCAGCGCCTACTCCTTCTGGACTCTTAGATCCGTCTGTGAATATTAGATAAAAAGATGGAAAATTTGATTTAATGTGTTCGTTGAAATATGAATCGCGTTGGGTTTCCGGAATTGTAAAAAGGTCGGGAATCGGAATTATTTCTATGTTTATTGAAAATATATCGTATTTACAATTGAATATAGGAGGTTTTTTCATACTGTAAATCGTATCTTTATAGATGGATAAGTTTAAAAAAGCTGCTACCAATGGGGGTGAGTGAGGGAGAGTGAGTAATTTAGATTTTGCCGCGTTCCCATAAAATACGCAACCAAAATCTATTATATCCCTAATTGTTGACTTATAGAAATCAATACATATTTTAGGGGCAGCCCCCCATTTAGTTGAACAGATAGCTCTTAATATATTGTTGTATTTTTCGCATTTCTGGAGTATTTTAACAATATGTTGGTTCCAGCTCAGTTTCTGATCCAAGACGAGACCTAATAATTTTACCTCCTTATTAATTGGAAAATTATGATTGTTGATGGTGAGAAATTCCTGTTTATTTGTTTTCTTTTTTTATTAAAAATACAGACTGTTGATTTTTCAGTTGATATTGACAGGCCATTCTTTGTCGCCCATGTAAGTAAATTGTCTATTTTTGGTGATAAGGATTGAAAACAATCATTAGTATCTTTCCCTATGGTATACAAACAGTTGTCATCGGCGTACTGAATCAGGTGAGCATTGTCTGTTATATTTTTATTTATATCAGCTACGTAAACGGCGTAGAGAAGACAACTTAAAATGCCTCCCTGTGGCAAACCGATTCGAGCTATACGCGATTCTGTAATTTGTTGGTTTACTCTCAAAAAAATTTTCCTGTCTTTGTATAATTCTAAAATTCTATAAATAAAGCCTTCAGGAAGTTGTACATTAGACATAGCCCTACTTAATTCACTGAATATAATGCTGTCATATGCTTTGGAAATATCTATAAATACAGCAGTGACCGTTTTGCTTTTTGTAAATGCTGAGTAGATGTCAAATAGAAGTTGGGATTGAGCCTGCTGAACAGATTTACCTTTTCTGAAGCCATATTGGTTTCAAGGCAGAATATCATTTGTTTCCAAAAACCACTCTAGCCTCATTTTAATTATTCTTTCAAATGTCTTAAGGACACACGAAGATAATGAAATTGGACGATATGAAGAGGCGAATTTACTATCCTTACCCGGCTTTAAAATAGCAACGACAAGATATTCACCCCATGAGTCGGGAAAACTAGCATTTTTCCATATTTCATTAAATATGTCGATAAGTAATTCTTTAGCCATTTTTGGTAATTGATCTAGCATTTGATAGTGAATTCGGTCTAACCCAGGAGTGGTATTGCGTTTTGATTGTAGCACGATATTTAATTCATTAATGCCCATTTTCTTAAAGAGAACATGTTCAACTATATTATTATTTAAATTTAATTTTTCTGAAGCTATTGGAGGGCAGATTTCATTAAAAAATTCCTCTACCCATTCACCTTTGCCAGTAGGTTGTTTGTTTGTGGTTTTTCGGTTTTTTAATTGTTTTAATCGTTTCCAAATGACTGATGGATTGGTGTCTTTATTTAGCGAATTACAAAATTCACGCCATGAGTTTGATTTACATTGCTTAATAAATCTTTTCGTTTTAGCGGTAGCGATTTTGTAGTTTAAATATGATTCGTAATTGCTGTTTTGTTTATAAATATTATAGGCATTTTTTCTATCGTTGATGAAGGTTTGGCATTCTTTGGTCCACCATGAATTACTAATTACATTTCTAGTACGGAGAAATGATTTAGGGATAGAATTTTCAGCTGCTAGATTTAAATTGAAAATAAATTTTTGATAATCGTATTTTTGGTTAGAATTTGCCTGTTCGATTGAATATTTTTCCATTAAATTTCTAAATTTTCCCCAGTCTACAAATTTAAGATTCCATTGCCACTGTAAACATTTATCAGCTGAAAGCTCAGGGTGGTCATTTGATTTAGAGATATGTTTTGCATTTTTAGAGCATTATATTGGGGAAAAATAATTGGGAGATGATCCGAACCTATTGGGTCCTCAGTGCACCAATCATATAACAGTGCGAGGTCAGGAGTTGTTAAAGTGATATCTATTGCACTTTCATTTCTTTGATAAATATTTTTAACTCTAGTAGGCGAGCCGTCATTTAGCAAGACCAAACCTGCATTAGCGATTGCCTCAGATAATTTATTACCTCTATAATCTGATTTAATACTGCCCCAGGACGAGTGATAACAATTAACATCACCAGCAATAAAACATGTCCAGGAGACACTATTGAAAAATTTTTCCCATTCAGCAACAGAGATGTTATTCGGAATCGGGTTATAAATAGATACTAACGATAGATTCTTACCGTTATAATTTATTTTAATTCCCACTACCTGAAATTTATTGCTAGGTTTATGTATGTTAGTAAGTTCACTATACTCAAAGTGAGATTTAATTAATATAGCTACACCAGTAATTCCATCTTGGCGATCAAATCGTATGTTATTGTATCCCGGAAAGTTCACGTAAGTATTTGGACGAAACCAAGTTTCGCTTAATATAGCTACGTCTATATTATGTTCTGTTAAAAATATCTCTAAATTTCCTTTGTTAATTTGTTAGATAGCTGACCTAGCGTTCCATTGCATGATTTTTATTATATGTTTTTTTGTTTTTTTATTAAAGAAAAATATAGACGTTATAACATATGGTATTATGTATCTGAAATAAATAATAGAGTTATAATCATTCAGATAGGGATTTAACTCTATCCAAAACTAAAGCCTTAATATCAGTACTGTTGATATTTATATTTTCTGTATCTTTTAAAGTTTTGAAAATCAAAATTATAATATCTGAAATCGTATCAACGTTTAAGCTAAGTCTCTCATTCACGGAGTTTTTATCTTCATTTTTATGGGGGTTGTTTGTTATTGGATTATTTGTAATTATAGGGTTAGAAATAATATCTTTATATTCTGTTAATAAACTATCTTCACTTGGCGGTGATTTAATAGGTGAAGAATGTCTAGTCCTCTTAGGAGGTACTCGATTTACCTGTTTTAAATCTGGAAATAAACTATTACTTTTAAAATTAGGCGTTTTATCTGTTAGAGCTGATTTAAAGGATTTTCCAATGACTAATTCTTTAGCTTCGATAAAGGTTATATTTTCATTGACCATTAGATTCCTAATTGAGCGCTGTTTAATGAATTCTGGACATTGCTCATAACCCACAGACGGGTGATTTTGTTCACAATGCACGCATTTAGTTATATTTTCTGGAGGGCAGTCCTCTATTTTATGGCCTTCACCACATTTACTGCAACGTAAAGAATTTTTACAGTTTTTCCCTATGTGACCCCAACGAAGGCATTTATAACATTGAATTGTTCGCGGTACAAAATTATCTATTCTACAAATAACTTTATGTATTGAAAGAAACTTAGGTAATTCGGGACCTCTAATAGATATCACTACAGATTCTGTAGGCACTCGGTAAACGCTTTTGTCTTCTTTTACAATTTTTCGCTTTAGCCTTTGCACCGATACTATACAAAATTTTTGTTCATATTCAATTGATTCTATATTATTTTTAATTTCTTCATCCGATATATCTTTTGATACTCCTCTCATAATACCTTTTTTTTCAACTAAGAATCTAGGGGCATACGCTCTTAAATTTTCAGTTTTATTATTATTAATTTCGGAAATCTTTATTTCAATTTTTACTCTATTTCTGCCAATGGATTTTATATTTAGAATAGATTTGTTAAACTGGGGAAAATTTTTGAATAGCTTACTTCCAAAACTAATTGGATGAAGTTTGCCAATATTACGCCCCTCTAGAATAGATTCGACAAATACATAAAAAGGACCTGAATCGTACTTATTATATTTGAGTGGAATAAATGGTTTATCTAGACTCCTAGCTTGTAAAACTTGTGGCACAATTTCTGTCATTTCTACTATATTTTCGACCTCATGTTTATCTGGAGGGACATCACGAGGATCCCCAATCTCCAACATTCTTTAAACTATAAAAGAAAACTTAGCTGATTTAATCCTCTTCAGAGCACTACACTGTCAGCGGCTAACAGATGGCTGAAGATGAACACTTTTTTTTATAGTTTTAATATCACTAAATATCTTAAAGTCGAGTTTAAAAAAAAATAACCTAAATTTTAGACACTGTGTTGTCGCTATTCTTTGTAGTGCCTAATTAGATCATTTTCATTTGAGATAAATGTCAGACAGAATTTTATACCAAACTTATCTGGCTTGCTTGATGTAGCTTGTAAATCGACTACTAGTCTTCGTCGGAAATAGCTATTCATCGATAAACAGGTGTACCAAAGTTAAAACAATCTTTGTTATTTTGGATAAATTTTTACCATACATAAGAAATTCGTGCTAATTTATCAGTTTGCACACGTTGGCTTCGTTAAGATTTTATATAGAATCTAATAAACCGTATAATTTCACTAAAACTATTTTTAATCATGGTTCTTGCAGAAAAACGGGGATATCTTGCAGTGAAATAACAAAAAATAAACTGTCGTCTAACAAAAGAAATACCTACTGTAACTTGCAATATTCAAACCAATATTTTAATTAAATTGTTAATAATATTTTAATTAAAAAGAGATAAGGTGGCGATCACCATTAAAGATAAGGTGTTATATAGATCTAAAAATTGATAATAAAATTGGCTTAATTTAATTTAATTGTTATAAAAAAAGAGATAAATATGTGTGATGCGACATGTGGATGGATGTTCTTCTAAATTATCTACTCATAAATTAATGTTTAAAATTGGATTTCCAATTATGTTCTTACGTCATTTTCAAACACCTAATCTATGCAATGGTACCTGGTTAAAAATTATAACTATGCAGGAAAATATCAGCGATGCTATAAATCTCATTGAAACAGAGAAATCGCATTTTTGCCTAGAATCCCGCGATTCCTACTGATCTGCCATTTGAATTCAAAAGATCGAAATTCCCAACTAAAAATTCCAAAAGTTTCTTTTGCTATTAGTATCAGCAAATCGCAAGATTAAAAAAAACGTTGTAGTAGATTTTGATTGTTTCACTCACGGTCAATTGTATGTAGGACTTTCTAGGCCTGGATACCAATAAATGAAATCAATCGCATCGGGAAACAAAATTCGAATTTTAATTTACTCGGATATCTTATGAATTCATATTTTTCCTTTTTGTATGCTTTCTACAGTACAAGATTTTTATAAATAAAGCGGTAATTATTAGTTAAAATTATTTACTAATGAAAGCGAACGAAGCCGCGAAGGGCAATGCTAGTTATGTTGTTATGAAAAATTGGTCATACATGTCAAGACATTCTTGTTAGTTGAGCTAAATAGCGAAAAGTAGATCGTATGTAAGAAAAGTTCTATAAATAATTAGACTGTATTTGTTCTCCTATTCTTCCAAGATAATAATCGTGACTTAGTTAATAAAATAACTTTTAATTTTTTTTTAAGGTTAACCAAGTCAAGTACATTAGAACGGTGAGGGAACGTAAGAAAGTTACCTGACACGTGTAAACCCGCCCCAGAGGACACTGCGTCTAACAGATATTGAAACCAATCAATCATGTCTGCCGTAGGGAACTCTTGTCCCAGTTCACCAGTACTTTTCTCCTGTAGTCAGGGTTCAAATTCCTCTTAAAAACCTCAATAGATTTTTTAATTTCGTTGTAACAAAACTGAAACTTCGTAGTTGTTAAGTGAACGTTAGAAACACTTTAAATTTCGTAAATAGGCGGTTTCAACAATAAGAAATAAGAATTCTACGACGAATAACTATTTGAAAAATATTATTTGATTGTTTTTTTACTAACGCCGCACAGTGGAAAATAGGACCGATTTAGGTGGACAAAATTCTGAAACTTGTCCATATTTAGCCTTTGGGGTCCCAGATTACGGAAAAAAAAATTTAAAAAATCTAATTACTTTTTTGACACGATTGGCGAGCGCACAGTGGTAAAAAATCAAATTTATTTGCTAAAATCTAAAACTCTCCTACATTTAACGGTTGAAGTTCAAGAATACGGGATAAATAATACAACAAACCTTGGCTCCGAGTGGCGTAAACCTGCTAATAGATGTATTTTAAATCATTTAGGAAACTCTTCAAATTATAGGTTGAAAAACGTTTATTTATTTAAATCAATGTACATTAAATAGAATTTAAATCAATTACAGAAATGAAATTAGGCATAATTTATAATAATTAAGAAAAGTAATTAAGCACAGGTAGAAATATAAAAAATATATGAATATTAAACAACTGCTTATCTTCTTCACTTGTACCATAATATGATGATCCAGATTGATCTGATAACTCTGGCTCTGACATTTCATCATTTGGTTTCTCAAGATTTAAATCTGATAAGGATAATTGTTCGTTCGGAGTAGTGCACTTTAGTAAATATAGCTAGCACATCTGAATCTAACGGTATTTTATTTTTTTTGACAGGTTTTTGTAGTAAAGCAACAATAGGGTCCGATGAAACTAATAGCATTGTCAACAAATCACTATTTGTCGCTATTCATGAAATTTTCTTGTAGAAGAAAATGGCTGTTAAGAGGTAGATGCCTCTTTCACAACTTTGGAAGAACCACGCTTACCAGAAACATAAAGCACGTGCTGAGCAGCGAAAGTCAATTTTTCACAGTCAACCTTCAATAACTCGCTGACTTTTCTTTTTTTTCTTTTCTCACTTTTTTTGGAGCGTTGACAAGTAGGCTGGATAACTGAAATACTAAAATCAAAGTCATCGGAATCAAGCCAACTATAGTATTTATTGAAAAAAATCTTCAAATTTTCTGTGACATTGAAATTTTGTCGGAAAGAAGTAAAATTCTAATTTTCAAAGGCCTAATCTCCACATTTTTTTAATTATTAATATGAGCGAAAGTTAGAATAAATTTCAGCAAGTGGTCTTGGCGGTTTTTTTTTTGGGAAACGTAACCCACTCTTAAAAAAATTTCCCCCTCGTGATTCGGAGTGTTGTCTGAAAAAATTATGTATCACCCAAAACACAAAAAATCGCAAACATTTTTTGCATCATTTAAAGACTAGAAGGATTGATGAAACGAATCCCACAAACGAATCATTGGGGTAACTTGGTGGTCATATAGTTTTTTGTTATTGAATAGGGGCATACATTTACCAATTGCTAAATTAACTCTACAGGCAGATTCAAATGTATATTCAATAGCGAGTGTGGAAATATATTGTCTATTGTTAAATAAAAGCAAAAAGACTTAGCGATACACACAGCTTGAACATAATAAATGGCCATCGAATAAAGATAACCACACTGTTGGTACTTGTGTAAACAGGAATGATTCACTCATTTATTATTTATTTGTAAACACGGTTTGGCGGGAAATATTAGTATTAAACGTCTTACCAACTAATAATAAAAAGGTCAAGCACTCAGAAATTCCAAACTTTTGACTTGACTTTTGTCCACCTAAATTGGTGATTTTGCCCAGTGTGCGCCGATGATTTTTTTTTTGTTTTGTCTACATAGGTACTGACATTATTTTATCAAATAAGTTAAAACACATCATTTTGGTCAAAATCAAGAAACAATCTTGGTTTTTTAAATTTATTTTTGACATAGATATGTCTTTTAGCTTAAGGTTTATAGTTTTTTGTTTTGTTTTTCGTACCCTCAAAAATATTTCAACTCGCTCTAGCTCTGTTGGTGTTTCCCAGATCGAAAATTTGACGAAATTTTCCTCATTACCAGAAATTTAATGGAGAATATTTTTTGTTATAAAACAATTCCTGCTTGGACCTACCATTTAGAAGCAATATTGGTTTGAATGGAAAAAGGTACTTTTGAAACCTCTATTTTCACTCAACTTTGTTTTTTTCGAATAATCATTATATTACATAAACATATATCACATCGATTAATAAACACATTGAATAATAAACATTATTCGATGTGATATATGTATCGTTAATTTAATATAATTATTAATGTAAGTATTTAATTCTAAAATGTAAATTGGAAAAAACAATGGATTATCATTATTATAATGGATAATCATTATGGATATCATATCTATTGTTTTCCCAGACAAGAGGAAATTTTGGAATAGCGTTAATGGGTGATTCTCAGATTACGGGCAATTTTTAGTCCCTTAAGATTATTAATCAATTAACTAAGTCCTACCTTAATTTTTACCCAATGATATTAGGGTGGTGAAACATTTTTTCATAATAAAATATTAAACATGAAATAAAAACGAGTAATTTGATTTGAAAATTGCTTATAAACCACAAAAATGTCATTACCACGGAGTGTCCCACTCATACATAGTTTTTTACTAAACATTCGCCACTTTGGTTTCGTTAACTATGGCGAATAGTAGTGAAATTTATTTCCTCGCATTAAGGATAACCTAAAGATCCTAAATGTTTTCATTTTTGTGTTTTTGGTAATAATATAGTATGTTTATTTTGCTCCAAAGTTGGTCCCATCCCTATGATGTCATTGCCAAGCAAGAAATAAATTTGTAGGAAAATCACCTTTAAGAAATGGAACAGTTGGGAACTTTTTTAAAAATGTAGTGGTACACTTTTTGCTGAAGAACCAGCCATAGCGGCGAAGCGATAGTCAGTTTGGTAATTCCCTCACACGTGTTTACAACCTGAGAAGTAAGTCACGTACCTTTATTGTTGTCATTACCACGACTAGTACTATCACTCTTGCTTTTCAAACTATTTCATTGGCTTTATTTTAATTTTGACTGTCATTTATTCCTAAACAGTTGGCAAAAGCAATATTTATTTTATTTTTTTAATCGTAGTGTTTTGTACCGATCAAAATGCATGCATATGTCATTACCAAGTTAAAAACCCATGTCATTCTCACGCCCGAATTATTAGCGCAGTAATGACAGTAACTTTACGGTAATGAAGGTTTTTATTAATTTTTAGTTCTTTTAGTTATTTTTTCTTTAACCTAGGCACCCAACGACAAAATGACTCGTCCCAAGTCGAAATTGACTGCTACCGAAAAAAAAAAAAATGCTGCGGATCGCTTAAGAAGATTAAAAAGAAAAAACGACCCGAATTTTCGGGACCTTCGAGATGAAGATCGAAACAAAGAAAGACTGCGTTATTTGAAGCGTAAAAAAGAAGGAAAAATTAAATTGATAAATGATAAATCTGAGAGGCAACAACGCCTCCAAAGAAAAAAGTGGAAGAAGAACACCGCAACATATCGAATGAACATAAAGATTCAAGAAGGAAACACCTCACCCCCATCCTCTCCCTCTCCAAATCAGATTGTTGCTCCCCAAGTCCCTAATTTTAGTAGGAGTTCAAGTGGAAGGAAGAAGGTCAAAAGGGACCGTGCGAAAGTGTATAGACGATTAGCAAAAGCTGAGCAATTGATAATTAAACTTACTCGCCAAAGAGATAAGTACCGAAAAAGACTAATGCAAATGAAAGGGCTACTTCATGATCCAAACAGCCCAAGATATAAAGTAAATCAATTAATCCAGGACAGAAGAGTAAATGAGGAAATCAGAAAAAAGCTCATGTTTGTAGATGTGTAACCCTATCAGCTGCAGCAAATTTTCAAAAACAAATGATAAGAACAAACAAATTTTCATTTAGGCTATAAAGACTCTACATGCAACTTTTTGCTCAGTAATTTAAAATCTCTCAAAGAGAAAAATAGTTCGTTGTATTAAATATTAGAAGTAAGATTTTAAAAATAAATACACCTAGTAATAATTAAGAAGAGATAGTTGCTACTTGCAAACTTTTGTTCAGTTATTTTTTATTATATTTTTATTTAACTCTCAACTAGAGAAAATGAAGCTGTTGTATTAGAAGTATAATTTTAAATGTATATTTAATTATAAACCTCGCTTTCCAGAAGAGACTGTTGCTACTTGCAAACTTTGGAACAGTAAAAATAAATAAATAAAAACATTTTTCCTTTAATGACATGTTTTTTTTTGTAGACAGAAGATCCCTATTACGAACTGATTCCTTTTATTAGGCCTTGTTCATTCAGTTTGTCTTTTGTACAATTGCGATTATTTCCTCACCTCAAATATATTTTTGACTAATTGAATCCAAGTGATTGCCATTACCAAGCTGAAATTGTCATTACCAAGATCCAGTTTGTCATTACCGCACTTTATTAATTTTAAAATTCTAAATTTCTCGTGAAAAATCTGTTTTGATTTTGATCAATTGTATTTTTCAAAAGCTGAGAAGCAATAGAAGCCATCGGTAGTTATAAAGTTTTAATTTAATGAAGTCTAAATTTGTAAAAATTTTATACTCGAAATTGCCCGTAATCTGAGAATCACCCTAATATTCCATGAAACTAAGTTAAAAGAAAAAAATTTTTATCAATTTTTTTTTTCAATTCATCAATACAGCATTATTTTACCAAACTTAATCTGATATTTATATATTTAATGCAAAAGTTTCCTTATAAAGCTTTCCAAACATTCCCTGACTGTGATTATGTTCATTACCGAAGTTTTCTTATAAGCAGAAAACAGAGAAAGCTTTCCCCGTTGTCATCGGCCGTCTCGAGAAGACCTGCAGTTTCCAATATTATAGTGACACAATGAGAAATAACACAATATGTAGATTTTTTTTTTCCAAATTATACATGTTCTAGGATAATTAATCTTAATAGGACCAATTTTAGAATTTTATTAGTTTTTTAAAAGATGTACAGGAATTATATTTTAGCCAATGTAATTAGTTTTGTAATATTAATAGTATTTATAATATAGCTCTTTATCTAATGCTCTTTATTATTTAGGAAAAGGCAAGGTAAGATAAACAAATTTATTAAATGAGAAATTTTAGTAATTGTTTACAATTCTGAAAATCCATTGCCAGTTAGAAAGGACGAGCTTTTGATTCATCCTAAAAAAAGAACATAAAACAGGTGGCATCATTTTTCATTGAGTAAAAGAAAAAAAATTGTTTAAAAAATAAAGAGTATTTAAGTATGGAATTGAGAGGATAATATTTCTAAAATGATGAAAATTTAAAAAATAAAATAAAAATTAAATTTACCAAACATATTCTTAGTTTACTTAAATTAAATGATCAGAAACAAAACAATATTTTTTTCACTATCTGAGCAATGAGATGGTTAGTTGTGTAAACTTCTGCAACTGTTACACAGATAATGCTTCCTTGTCAGCTACCTAGTGCGAAATAATATTTATACATCTCAAGATCAGTGAGAAAAAAAAAATCGATTGACTTATAAGTGAATCCATGTTGTTGTTTCAAAATCACATCCTATTTTTTAATAGAAACACAAAAATATAAAAGAAAATATACAGGACTTACTTCAGTCCCATTGCAGCAGATACTTCGATGATTTTAGTATTTATATGATAATTATTGGGCAAGGTATACAGCATATACCACAGCATACACTTAATATAACAGCAAATACACAAAAGAGGCCAAGGACTATTGGCAAGTACATTTCGGAATTTATTATAAGATATCTAAATAAAAGAAATAAAATAAAAATATCATATGTTCGAATCAATTTTAGGAATGATTATGATATTCAATACCATCCCTCTTTTATTATGACCATGTTATTAGAATATATGTCCATGTAGACAGAGTCGGTAGAATAATAATCAATATGTAACATTTTAGCTTTCAGAAAATCCTATTTCTTCGATTTTATAAAAATCATAAGGACTATAATCCATACTGTGGAAAATGTATTAAGTTGTCACAATTCACACATTTTGAAACAGGTTATGTTATGGTAGGTTATACGACAGAAGTTCAGTAACTTGTAAAGGCCCGGAGGTCGTATTTGAAAACTTGGGCTTAATAGCGAGTCTCCCTTAAATAATTCACGTATTCTCAGAAAACTTCTACAAATCGAGTAGGTAGCGTATACGCTATGAAGAATTTATGTTAAACAACTGTTAGGTAACGGGAAAGAACGATCAATGTCGCATTGTTCAAAAACTTCAGGATTGTAGATATGTCGCTTGGTCTGAACCTCAGCTGATATTCTGTACATTTGATCTTAAAAAACTTCGAAACTATATTACTCTAACAATATTTCCATCCATTTTCATTTTAAGCTGCAAGCTTCAAAGCTTCAATCTCATTTTAATGAAATTTGATAATGATCGTTCTTCCCGCAACTTCAACTGTTTGGTTACTTGTCTTATCACACCTCATAGATAAATAGCATCAACTGAAAATTCTAACATTAAGTTGTGGTGTCAAAAAATGGCAAGGTGAGAAACAAGAAATGGGATCTTCTCAACATAGGGAAAGTTAAGAAAGTTCATATGTGATCCAATGTGTTCTGAGGTGCTTTTATTAAAAAAAATAAAGAAATAAGAGCACCTCAGAACACTTTTCTGTTTTGTTTTTTCTTTTTAACATCGAGTGCTTCCTCTTCACTTAACATGAAAAGGAAGGACAAACAGTTAACTGAGGCATCAGGATCAGGAGAGTAACCAATCTGCTTTTATTTATTTATCACCTCTATTCCGAACATGATCTGTCCCACTTTCGTTTGACAAGATTTCCTTTGAACAACATTTACCAAATTATCAACGCCCTTCATCCTTCCTGGATTTACTATATGCTTCAGTTCAGAACTGCAGTAATTCGATGCACACAAGCTACTGTCTATCGGACCAACATATCCCATCCCATAGAGTCTCTGCTTCCCAACGCTCCTTTCTCTTCCGTTCCACCATCCTCTAGGATTCTATTTCTCCTTATATCAGACAAGTGAAATCCCTTAAAACATTCAAATATCTCTATTTTCAGTACTTCATTCTTATCCAAGGTGACGCTTGGATTCCACATAATAAAATTTATCTTACTCTGAATATAACATTAAGATACTTTCATTTTACATATCTTTTTAAAGCATTGCACCTTATTAATTTATTTCTTACTTCATTTGTTGAGTGTTCTCTTATTTTCCTCTATGTATCTGTAAGTTAGTATTTATTTATATTTTCTGTATTACTATTAATTTTTCTTTAATTTTGTCATTTTAATATGTCTCTGACCAAATGCAATTGTATTAATTTCTGAACTTATTTTTTATCCTTAACCCTGAGTGGTCGCGTATGGCCCAGTTACAAGAAAGGTCGCGTGGATGGCAATAGTAGTCCACTTTTTTCTAGTGTTTTAGAAATAGGTATAGGTAAATAGGTATACCCTTATTTTTTTTTTAAAAAAGTACTTTACAAAGAGTAAGATAAATAAATTATTCACTTAATATAAAGAAAGTACATAAATCATTATGAGCACATACAAAGTTGGAAATAATAATTACGGTGGAGGTCGCTAGGATGACAAATGAAATAATTCGCTCAAATAGCACAGTACTTCAAAAAGATCAGTAGGAGACATTTAAAACCATTGTAACAAACTCTAATTGCATAAATATTACACGTGTATACAACTAAATAAAATAAAATAAAAATACTTAATTGAATGGTAATGTGCCAAACAATCGTCACCCAACCAACACAAACGGAATTAGAGGTTGTGAATATCAAATAACAGCTGATAGAGGTGCCCATGGGTTAAGGATTTTTGTCTTAGAATAAAAATATTTGATTATGCTATTCTATTCCATTCTATATTTTATTATTATAGTGATTTAGCTTAATTTATTTTTACAAAAATTTTCTTTTAAATTAACAGATGTATCTTTATATTATTATTTGATTTGTAAAATTTATCTAAATTTGTTTGAATACTATATTATTATAATTTACTACCCTTCAGTGTGGTAAATTTGTATGTCTGTTTAAAAAAATCAATACATAAAATTAAAACTATAAAATATTATTTTTTTAATCTATGCAGAAATACTAAAATATTCTTTTTTTTTTATTACCTTCATTTTATATTTTTCATACCTTCATTTTCTTCAAACTAAAGAAAATTAGTGATGTTCTAATTATATGAAAGTAAAAAAATAAACAAGTGTGTTATAAGTCCGAAAAGGATTTAAAGCCAAAGACAGGATACAAAGACCTAAGATTAGACAAAATATAAAAATCACTGATACACCCCATTTGTGCATGGTTATTGAAAGCTCAAGATGGCAGGACCATAGAACAACAGTATAAACTAGAATCGTACTGTTCGAATAACCAAGTCAGGAAATTAGATGTTTTGAAAGTGGCGGAATACATACAATATGAAACTCAAAAGACTAACGCACATATTATAACACATACAGACAATAAAATTTTAATAGACTATTAATATTACAGACATTCATGACAATTTGACTGACCTTATCAGACGAAATTAATTAAGAATTAAAAACAAATGGAATTCTTTAAAATGGATTAAGGGACACTCTTGGATTGATGGTAACGAAAGAACCGATTACCTAGCCAAAGAAGCGGCTAAAAATGATTTGTTACCTTCATGTAACTAAACTCCATCATTTTACATTAAATGAGACATAAGCTCAGATATGGTTGAAAGATGAATAATAATAAAGAATTAAACACAACAATTACAAACGTATACAAAGTAACAACTACAAACTACAACCACTAATGACAGAACACAGTAACTCTAAACAATATCAAAAACAATTTAAAATTTGACAATCTGACATATGAAATGAAGACGGACAGATGATTTGTTTTGTTTTAGTTTTTTCAATTTTTTTTTCTTATAGTGTTTTTTGATATATATATATATATATATATATATATATATATATATATATATATATATATATATATATATTGTTATCATATTACTTAATGTTTAAATAACTAATCGTGCTAAATTTTGTACTTTTATATTCATACACGCTGTATGCCTGCCTATAAGGCTTGGAATAGGTAAATATATAAATAAATTGTCCTTATAAGGGGGTCCCATAAAATAAAAATAAAAAATAAAACGTGATCTAGTACAGTGGGTATACAATGTCTGTGTTAATTATTACTGTTTCACTGAGTTAGTCTTCTAAATCTTGCGTAAGTATATCGGAGGACACAAAAGACGTCGTCTAGTACCTGAGATATGTTGTGTGACTTTATATTGGATAGTTTGATTTTCCGAAGTTTAAGTGAAAGTCTTGAAGTTTCAGTAAGTAATTTTAAAATTCATTGAAGCCTGTGTGGAATCTGCCTCAAGTGTTCGCTATCAGGACGCTAATGTCAAGGGGGATATCATAGAATACATTATGAGGTATTCTAGCCCTTGATAGGGCACATAAAATAGATTTCTTGAGCTTGTCGGACAGCTAAAAGATTTTAGAGAAAGAAAAATAAAGAATAAAATAGTTCTAACTCATGGATTTTTTGATAGCTCATTGTAATGTGCGGAATCCAAATAGGTATTAAGATAAGACAACCCTAAAAACCATGGTATAAATTAATTGTACATTTAGATATTTAGCAATTACTCCTCTGACAGGAAAATCTACTAGGTTTCTTTTCTATCCGTGTCTCATATTGTTCTATTGAGGTTCAACTATTACACATTTTTTTGCTATGCCTCTCATAAAAAGGACTATAGAGGTAGTGCTCTTTTAGTATAAGCAGCAAAATAGGAAATACGGTTTTTGCTTCAAGGTGAAACAATTCTCCTGTACCTAGCAACAGCAACTGTTTTTCCTTAAAACAGTGTTAATTTTCAAAAATAAATAAACCAAATCAAAATAATATTTATATTTTCATAAATTTTGTGTTTTTCTTTTAGTGTTTTGTTATATGACAATTAAACTCAATAAACTTTAACAACATAATAATAAAATTAGAAATTTGAACGACAATCTAGTAAACTTGTTTAAAAAACCTTTTTACTGAATAAAAAAAAAACAAAATGTATACAAGAAAGAAGAATGTCTTTTATCATTTCATCTTGTATTTATAGAATGGACAGTTGGATGTATTCTCCTGAAATCTGTCATCTATTGAGGGAGTAGTGAATAGAGCAGCGATGTCCGTTATGTCAATTGTGTCTGGATCATGAACAGCAAGTAAAAATATGATTATCCACACTTCTTTCTGAGCTAGCTCATGTCAAATAATGTTGGAGAAAGCTCCTAACAGCTATACCAGTTGCCATATGAGGAGGATTCACAGGTTGTCGTTTGATTCCTCACATTCATTTTCAAACATTCAGCAAAATGAAATGAGAAAAAAAATACATTTTTCAAGGTACATGAGGTTTCAAACTCTTTTCAGGTCTGTTTCAAGGTACAAGACTTTTAATATTCCAAGATATAAGATGGCATGCCATTAGGAAAAAGTGCAAATGACAGTCCACATTCTATATTTATCCCAATTGGGCCCTTCCCAAGGGGTATCTAACAGTGCACCAGAGCAAACAATTGATCACTTACCTTAATTGTAGAAAAAAACAATATTCCGGTGAAGTAAAAATTAAAAAAAAAAAAATATCAAATGCCAGTAAAAAGAAAGCTCTACTCCGAGAGAGATGTAAGTTCACTGACAGATTCGCGACCAAATATGAATAAGTTAACGCACAAAACACCTGATAGATTGCAACTCCAAAAAGCAATGTCAACTGTCACAAAAAGGGACGGTTCCATGCACATTAGCTTCGAGTCACGCCCTTTTGTTTCTAGATGACTCATGAATTTTAAATTAATATTTGTTTTACTGGTAATATCAACTAAACGGTATCAGTATAAACAGAACAAAAATAGTAAGTACAATAATTCATATTTATTCTTGTAAATAATATCCGTTTTCCATCCCTAACCCATCATTCTTCAGTACAGCGGTATTTCCTTTTAAGATATTCAGTATACAGTCTTTTATTTAAATACAAACTAAGAAGTTGCTGACGTAAGCTGGTTTCAATCACGCAATACAACTCTACCTCCATACGTAACAGTAACAACTGATTCCAAGATGATACTTCACATGACTGATAAACGTAAACGATTTAAGTAGGGTTCTCTGTCTTTCAATAAATTTTTCAAGTAGCAATCGCACCCACCGTGTATCATTATATTATCTTTTTCTGCTCGCTCGCTTTTTTTCATTCTATTGACATTTCTTACTAGATCGATATTATTGCATTTGTTTTTGTTGGTCGATCTAGAAGGCTTAGAAACCTTCTTAATTCGATTGCCCATTTCACTTGCCTTAATTTTTGTAGTAAACTTATTTAATATCCTTGTCTGTCTTTCGCCAACAAAAACATTAACTAAACGCTTTTTCCCTTGTACAAGATTGTTCAAATTTTCTAAGGAATCGTCTATATTGACAACATCAGTTATTTTATTGTTTTGCGTTCCAGGCATGATGCGGTTATTTTGCAAAGCCAATGATATCCGCTTATAATCCTCAGTCAGACTGCTCGAAATATCTCGGTAATTAGTCATTTTCTTTTTAAAAGATAAATTGTTCACATCTGCATTTTCCCCTTTTATATACTTCGGAACATTACTGCCACTAACTTGATTAAACGTTTCACACTTGTTCATAAAACCGACTGTAGCTGGAGAGTCAACAAATGCTTGCATTTTCTCCGAATGGATTGTTTCAGGTTTTGATACCTTTCGGTGGATATGTTTTTCCATCATGTCATCAAGACCTCCAGGTATCACATCCTTAATTTCTCTAAGAAAGCTTAATGGAATTTTTCTTATAGTGTTTTTATTTAACTCATAATGTGGTCCAACTTTACTTTTTGGTGTATTTGGAATCAAAGGTTTTTCTTTATTACCGATACTTAGTGACTTAGGGATGTATTCATTTAGACTCCCATTCGATAAGTCATTTTTAAGCTTATCTAGTCTTGTCTTAAGAGCTTGCAGGGATAACTTCTCTGTAGGTGTATCTAATACTTTAGCTTTAGGATTTATTGAATTCGGACTTTTTATGTTTTGGTTCCCCAGAAGATAATTTATAATATCGCTTTTATCCGTCGTTAAATCTTTCCAGGTGTCATATTGTGAGTTATAATATTTGTTTGAATATGTGTCCAAATTTTCATTTTTTCTATCAGCAAATGAAACTTTTTTTTTATTTTCGATATTTTCGGACTGATTAAAATGCATAAGCAAGCCCAACAATTCCTCTTCATTTATCATATTTTTCGACTTTAAAACCGTATTAATAAGATGAGGTACTTTATCTGTGTAGCAGATCTTGTCAGTTTTCTTTTTACCAGGTTTTGGACACCTAGTATGTGCCATGCTTTGGTTTCGTTTTCGGGCATCTTTAATCAACTTTAGCAATGAATAGCACCAGAGACGATCTGACTTAGTGAAATGTTTTCGCTTCATTTTGCTACAAAAGCCGTTGTATATATTTAAATTTGTTATTAACTATTTTAATTACTTAAGTTATTATTACACATAAAGTTGGTGGATGAATCTAATTAAAAGAGTTGTGTAAGGAACATTCAAGGGTAGTATTGACTTCGACTAAGGCTGCCTAAACCTGATAGCTAAAGATAATAACAGGAGAATGTATATATCCAGAGTCCGAAATATTTATTCTAATTTTGATGCGTAAATAAATTAATGAATGCATATCAATAATTTTTTTTTAAAATAATAATAAATATTTAAGGATAAAACAAAGTGTTTTACCTAGACTTTTATCAACACAAACGATTCGTAATCGTTTGTGGGAAGTTGGCCTTACACCATATTCTCCTTTGAGACGATCAGCAACAGCTCGCCACCATCAGCTAAGAAGAATGTGGTGCAGAGAGCGACTAGAAGAGGACACAAATTGGAATGCTGTGATGTTTACTGACGTGTCGCGTTTTTGTCTTTATAGTGACAGCAGACGCCGAAGAGTCTATAGAGAACAAGAAATGCGTACAATGTCCCAGTTTATTGTGCCTTCAGTGCAGTTTGGAGGAGGCGGTGTAATAGTCTGCGTTGGCATTTACCCTGGAGGACGAACCAACCTCACAGCAGCTCGATATGCACATGAAATTATTGAGTAATTCCTCCCTCCAACTAGGAATCTCATTGGGAGAGATTTTCGATTTCTGGAAGACAACGCTCGACCTCATAGAGGAATATTTGTCGATCAAGTTTTAGAAAACCTGGTAATTTCCCGTCTGCTCCTTCCATTGTCTCCAGACCTCAATCCTATTGAGCACGAGTGGGGCGTGTTACAGAGAAGGCTTTTTAATCCTTATCCGCCGCTAATTGACCTTCGACAACTGAGTGCAGCATTGCAACATCTCTGGGGTGAAATTCCTCAAGAAACCTGTGACAACATTATTAATAGCATGCCTAATAGGTGCACACAGGTTTTGGCTAACGGAGGACATTATACAAGATATTAATTGTTTCCAAAAACTAATATGTTCAATGAAACAAATTATGAAACTAAAACGTTTTATTTTTGTTATTTTTTAAAACCCATTAATTGTATTTCATTTCAGCAAAAAACATTATAATTTCTGAATATTAATGCAGTTTAAAATAAAAATAATACAAAAATGGTAGGCATAGTAAATAACAGAAAATTAGCAATATCCCTATTCATTTTTGCGTAGTTTACTATAGATTGGGAGTGCCCCTGCAGGGCCAGCAGTCCTCGAAGTCGATCTACGGCTAGAATAACAAACCATAATTTTTTTTATTTCAGCTGGACCCGAACTTGAGCACAAGGAGGCTGCTGACAGTTTAGTGGCTTACCCACTGAGCAACCGTACTTCTCAATAATGAGAAACACCAAAGGAAGTTTAAAAAAGGGGATTCATGAGGTATTAGGATTGTGTTAAACTTGTAACACCCCAACACCTTTAATTATCTAACTAAGTTAAGTCAAGGAAACTAACTATTTACAATCCACCAAATAGTAAAACCCATAGTAAAGTTCATATTTAATAAAAATGCAGAATGACCTCTTAGTAATGAAGCCTATCAAATTCATAAGACAAAGACCTTATAATAAGCCGTGAGTGCACCGTATAATCAAAGTTTATATATATATATATATATATATATATATATATATATATATATATATATATATATATATATATAAACAAAAAATATGAATAATTAAAAACAGAGAGTAATGTTAATCTTTTAAAAAAATCAGAAATCAGACCACCATCATAAAACACCAACTTGGTCCCTTAATTATTCCATGGTCAAATGTTAAAACTTACTTTTTTGACGTTGTGTGTCATTCCCAATCCTGAATTTTGAATAGTTGTTGATTTTTCTTAAAGTAATGTACTGTGTGTTTTTTAAATCAAAGTATAAACATCTGATAAAGTATTGTTACAAAAAAAAAAAAAAAAAAAGCTAATAATCATTAAAATAACGAGTTTGTTTCCATTGAGCTTAGCGCACTTACGTGCTCAAACTATGGTGGAGAGAGCAGACGTTTATCAGACTAGATACTAAAGTATTCTATAGAGTGAAGGTTGGGTAGAATAATGATTATTGATGTATATCGACTTATTAATTCATTAAGTACTCATGATGTAGCCTTCAATGACGACTTATTCTTCACTGAACCACTAAAGGATAAAACTAAACTGGAACTCGATTCTAAATAATACCCGCGCCTACCTTCCAAACAGTTAATTTCTATTTTTCATACAATATAAAGCATCTATGTTCTATAATAGGAGTTATTTTATCACTGCATCTTAACTAGTATAATTTAATATTAAATCAATAAGGGATGATCTATAGCAGATCTATAGCAATGAGGGATAATCTATAGCATTATATTGGACATTATACATTTGGAACGTATTTTGCATAGCTTTATTTAACCACGGATTATAAATAAAAAGCACATTGAGCTGTGTTGGGGTGGAGCTGATTTGTGCTTCTTTTAAACCGCGAATCAATTTAGAACCAATTATTAAATAAAAAATAAATAATATGTACAACTATACAACTAACCATGAAATGTCTTGAGTTCACTCCTTAGGTAAGAATGTAATATTGCAAGGACAACTGTTGTGAAAGGAAGATATTTGGACAAAATCTCGCTCAACTGCCAGGTTTTTTCCCCAATTAACTGGTACCCACTTTATAGAAGATGGGTGTGGCAGCCGATACGCGGCTGAAATTACACAAAATACATTTTCCACCTTCTGTCGGATTCGAACTCGAGCCAGGCAACTTGGCAGTCGAGTGCTTTACCCACTGATCTACTGCGCCTTTCATTTGTTAAAAGAACCAAGATTATCTTTACAAGGATTGAGGTACGTTTATTTTCTAACTATGGGTTAAAAAGAAATTCATTTTCAAAGTAATCTCAGTGGCTTTAAAATAATCATCCATACAATGACTTTTAGAAAACTTCTCAAAGAACGACGGTGTTCATCAATTTATGGCGAGAGTAATTATTTAGAATACTTGCATATGACCCACAATATATCAGAACTCAAAATATCGGCAATCATATTGGTTTCTGCTTGATTAAAACGTATCCGTAATTTGGTGTCTTCCCTGTTTAATATTTAAAATTAGAAATTAGAATTATTTTAAATTAAATTAAATTAGAATTTATTTAAAATTCTAAGCTATCAACTACTCTATGGATCATATTGATTGACTAACACCAATGGAAACAATAGACTTTTTTTCGGCGCCTTGATATCTGATTGAAATTCATGGTGTGAAAAAAATGACCTGGAAGTAATTATTTTCGTCATCCGAACTTGGTATATTGTATATTTGAATTTAAACATTCTTTCAATATTCTTGGCTAGCGCTCTTCCTTCTAAGTCAATAAAATATAAGATGTTATTAAACTCGAGGAACTGGTTTATCAATCAATGGTTGAGTACATCGTGGTCTATCCGTAGGTCAAGTATAATTTCCACCTGCTCGAGGTAATATAACTTCCATACTTCAAACTACAATATACTTCGAAATTGCTATTCAATTTATATTGTACTCTAAAATAAAGAAACACATTTTTAAATAATTTCAAGAACTCCCAAAATCTACTAGTACTAGTCGATTTTTCTCCAGTTCATCATCTTAAGCATTTTTTTGTTTGGAGTTTTTGTGCACCCTAAAGCTGTGTCGTGTTTTGAGCATAACGAAAATATTTTTATTTCAAACAGCTTACAAAACTACAATTTGACGTAAAAAAATCATTTCTCAATCTTGATTGAGTGCTGAGAAAAAAGTATATTCCTTTTTTTTAAAACCGGCTCCCTATACTCATGAGCGGCTATAGCACTAGTTTTGTACTATTATAGGTCTCTACTACCCACAAAAAAATCTGCATTCAAATATGTGAGTTATAAGTCAAAACGTCCCCTTGTCAGCGAAAAAAGAAGCCAACACCAGATCTCAGATAAGAAAAATACAATGAACCAGAATTTAAATATTTAATGCTGTGTTAATTATTCCCAAAAATTTATTTAAAGAGTAATTAAATATGTCCATGATGGCATTGTAATGATTAAATTACTTATTAGTGGAATAAGTAATTCTGTTTAGGCAACTTGAAGAATCAAAACATAGAATTAAGTAATAATAATATTTAGAACACAGTTAGTTTAAGTTTATAAATACTGTATGTACATTCTTTTTTTTTTTTTTTTTTTTTTTTTTTCTTTCTTTGACTACCAACATTACATATTTAATATATTCGAAGTGTTTAAGGAAATATTCTATACTCTTCAGTAAAATCCTGCCGGCTGGATAGGTTATTATATAACAGCTGATCTTGTCAAGTTTGTTTGCAACCTAACCATAACATAAACAAGAACAATATCATTTACGAACTTTTTTATTCTTTATATATTACCTGTATTTTTAGTATGAGCTTCAATAAGTGCTTTGTACCAGGATGTACTACGGGATGTAATGTTGGCTCTAAAAGTAATAAGATCGTTCCTGAGAATATCAGAACTTTATTTAAAACACCGAATGTATGTTTCAAGTTATTATTTATATATATTTCATGATGATATCCTAATATCATGATATTATTTACTATCTTATTTATAGTGAATACCAAAAATTACTTCATTACTTTATAAGCTGATAAAGATGAAAAATACATTTTGTTTATAGGAGTCAGTCAGACTAGGACCTTTGGTTTTAAGTACCATTTCTCCTATAAGTTACTGGGTACTAATTTCTCATGTATTTTCTATACAACTCAAAATTTTGCATTTTTGAATTACTATAGTAAAATTGAATAAATACTCTTGAATGAAGCGGCAGAAGTGTAGCAAATAAACTTTGGATCACACCTGATATGTTTCAAATATCAAATTTTATATTTGAGCGGTCCTATTTACTTGTCATTGAAAAATAACATAGATTTTGATTTTTTTAATTTTATTTTTTTATTACTGGTGCATAGGCCTACTTCAAATACATATATTATTAGTGAGCGGTAGCAGATTGGAATTGAAACTATTTTGTTACCTTTGTAATGTTCCATATATAACTATTTATGCATTTTACCATGGTTATATCTCAAAAAACAGATTTTTTGATTGGTCACTTAAGGAATATGACATTTTTAACATGTCAAAAATGCATATAGTATGGTAAAACTGTCTGCCAGAATAATATAAAAATATGATATATAATCAAGTATAATAATTGAGTATATTAGTAAATCATTTTCAAAATTCTGTTTGTGGAATAATTTAAAAAATAATTTTTTATTTTGTTTTGTCATTCACTTAGAAATAATTTTGATGGAATAGGGTGTATTAAAAAAGAAATAAATGAACGTTTTTTCAAAAACATGAATCCAAACAACATATACATTTATCTTATTTATTATTTACCAACAATGTATTTTCTCTTTATAGCAGGCTTGTTTATCAACAATGAACTGTTATTTTTCCAATCATTTTCATGTTGTTTTTGAAAAATAGTGGTCCTGCCCACAGAACATGTTGATACACACCGAGTCCCCAAAATCTTGGATTTTTTTTTTTTTTTACATCGAAGCTTGATAGAAATAAATAAAAAATCTTGAATTGAGGGTTCTTTTGAAAAACAGTATAAATAAACCTACATCAATATTCAGAAAGATGTTATACTAACCATTGATTTAAGAGGGCCTCAAATACAGCAGATTAAGGCATAATTGATTAAATTCACTCAAAAAAATAAATTTTCCAATTATTGAAATTGTTTTCTGTTTTATAAAAATATAATCATTGTGGGCGAAGGCCACTAAGCTTGTCTACATTTGATATTTTGTAATATTAACTTATTTCACATTGAGACATGAGGCTGTCAAACAGCTACAAAATACTTCAACAATATTTTCTAATTAGTCTCGGTTGGTCTGTTCTTGCTATTACATGCTCAATGCATATTCGTTCTGTAACCATTAAAAAAATTAGCAAGAGTTTCAAAAGAATTAAAATTGGTTAAGATCATTCTATTTGGATAGAAATATAATGGTTGGAATTATTTTGCCCTATATTCAAGAGACTTGTGTGTTCTGAAAATTAACCTCTAGAACAATGATACATCGTTTTCTGGAAAAAAAATTATCCTTACTGCTGTTTTATGTTATTTTACGCTCTGGAAAATATCAAAATTTAAGAAAAGTTGTCATTTTGAAACTGCTATTTTCTTATTTCCTTTCAGACCAAAGCACTATTTGAAAAATGGAAAAGAAATATCCCCAGAGGAGGAGTAGAACTACTTCCTGGCTGTTTAGTGTGTGAAATACATTTCCCTGAAGGATCAGTCAGTAGATATATGAAAACATCCATGGTTGACGGAACAGTATGTTTGGTAAAAAGAAGCAAGCCTATATTAAAACCTAATGCTGTCCCAACAATATTTCCTAATTTACCTCCCCATCTCTACAGAACTCTTAAAAGAGTGGCCCCTCCACCAAATGTAAATATTGTTCCAAAAACACAAAAGACATCTTCTTCAGAAACATTTGACAGCACTTGCTCTTCTAAAAGAAGTTTTGAGTCAATCTTAAATTTACCTGGTTGTCAAAAAAATAGGATTAGTGACGATATGATTCATGTTAGTGAAGTTTCTAGTTCTATAAATGATGCTGTAATAAAAACTGCTGATATGTCCAAACCTGTCACAGAAGGCAATGTTTCTTCTACACAAGACTCTTTACCACAAAAGTATTCTTCAAGTTCTCTTAATAGATCAATAGAGCTTCCCATTGCAAAATCAACTCTTGATCTGAGTAAGTTTAATAAAATGAATGATCCACTTTGTGTTTTTAGTTTAATTCTGAAAGCTATTTCAGTATTTTTATATGTCTACGCAGGAATTTTATAATTCTAGGTTATCAGAATGACAATTTTGATTGCAAAAGTAATGATTTGTCTGCAATATCATCTAAAAATATCTTTCCTCATGAAACTATCCACAAACAAAAAAGTAAGTTTTATAATATATATTTATATTTATTAGCTCAGTTATGTTTATTTATTTATTTATTTTTTCACTTAACCAAATAAATAATAACGCTGTCTTACTTTACCAAATGTTTATAATTTATTGACAAATATTATTGTAAATAGAACAATGAATTTACTAGAAAATGGATGAGGTTATTAATTTTATTTTTAATATTGAAGAAGATACTTGAGGGTGCATTCAATAGAAACCCTGTAAATTATAGGTTTATATTGTCTATAATTATATTTAGGTTAACCTAAAATATAGTTTCTATTGATGTACTATTTTCTCTATTATTTATACATGGTCACTCATTACCATTAATATTGTCAAGCTCAGCTCTGAATATAACTTCTCAAGTGGTCAGAAATTGACACTGATTCCCCACACTATACTTGAGCTAAACCCAAGCATGCCCCATCAGATCTGGATTTTAAGGTTTGCCATTCCAGGTGTACAATTTGTTATATTCAACCAAAATCTTAACTCTCGTCTTGCACAATTGAGTATCTATAGGAATCCGAAATTCTCCAATCTCGCAGTCACATGTTATGAATTTTTAAAAAACATTTTGCATAGCTGTGATCAGTTAAGGGCCGAATTAACATAACCACTTATACTGTTTGAGCATTAGAACAAATGCCTCAACACAATAAAACCTACCTGGAAAATAATCTATATGGCCTGATCATCTCCAAATAAAAAAATTAACACCTGATTACCTTAAACATACTATCACGTCGTTAATCAAAAGAAACTGCAGTAATCTAATTGATATGTTACAAAGCGAATACATTTATGTCTGTTCCTTTAATGAACTGTGACTTAAGTTAATTTAATCACATTGAAGTAAGTCTACACCTCTCTTATTGTCTAGATTCATCTGCAAGATTAACTTATGAGATGGATACCTGAGTTGGTTTTTTTTCACAACATGACCATTTTGGACTGAAAAAAAATAAGCCTGTCTAACTAGTGGACCTTGGTTGCTTTTGGTATTGCCTTCTGAAATGAACACATTTCCTCTAAGCCTCGTAGGGTTTAAACTATTGTATAATAAACACCAAGTGCTGTAACATTTTATAGTATCAATCATTTAAATTTCTGTTTAAAAGCATTGAAAGTTGTAGAAGGAAAGCAAAAAGGACAAACAAGTCTGTAGAACACTAAATTGAGACTATTAATGAGGAAACTCCTGGCTCTAACTTTGACATTTTTGTGTCTAAAATGATTAAACAGAGATAAAAGGATGAATGAGGGGTTAATAGCATTTACATGGTACTATATTTACTTTTTGGCTATTATAACTCTCCGAAATCCACAATTAAGAATTATAGATTGACAATATTTTATAAATTGAATTGTATGTTATTTTGTTAGGTATTTTATTCAGTTAAAAGTATTATCTATACTAAAATATTATCAGTAAAACAATTTAACACAAGCTATATAATAATGATAAATTTCTTTGTAAAGAACTGGTTTTTGTGTGTTGCTAAGGTATTTATCGTATAAATATTTTATATTCAGTTGTATAAAACTTAGTTCATATAGTTAGACAATTTTTTTGTTTAGGTGTTGATTTGACCAAGTATTCTCCTCCAGATACTACTGACAAGTTCCAGATCATTATAGCTGAAGGAGATGATTGTGATTCACTAAACAATAATGATATATTAACATTTAGATATCTAAAAGAAAACATAGAGGATGTAAAAGTGCCTTCATGGCGTTGGTCCTGTTCTTTTTTAAGGAATAGCATCGCATTTCTTGATTGGACACCGAATTTTGATATAAGAAAGAAAATAATTATTAATTATGACATGAAGTATAAGGTAATTAAATGATTAGTAACTTTAATATACTCCAACTGGGCAGGATCCTACTAACCAACCATCCCTTACCGTTTTATTCTTATCAAAGTTAAAATGTTTATTTTTATTTCATGTATAGGTATATTATGAAATAAAATTCATTTTTTTTTTAATTTATTAATCAATTGCTGCATGCAAAGTTTCCTGTGAATGATTAATAATTACAGTAGACTTTCTATTATCTTCTGACTTCTAAGTAATGACCTCTTTTTTTTTTAGCTTCCTTTAAACATTTTTTTTCAGATCTTTAATTATCAATATAGGAGATCCATACAAGCAAGGCATTAACTACTGTTCACAGTTAATTACTAGCATATTTATTTGTTTGATTTATAATTGGGACGGTAAATATAATGTGCATGTACAGTGGAGCGTCGATACTCTGGTCAACAGTATTTTTGTTAAATGGGTAAATGTGGCTGTCTCATATGTATTTTGCTATGGTAATTCCGAATAGTTGGTAGTCCATGGGGCTCAGATTTTTTGTAATTTCAAATTTTGTAAAAAAAAAAGAAAAAGTGATATTTCATATCAATGAATGAATATCTATGAACATGTCTTGATTAATATATTGTATTTTTTCGCTCTAAATATGGCTCACCACCAATGCACGATAATATTGGATGCAATAGAGCCAACAAGTTTCAATAGGCTCAGTCAAAACACTGGCCCCCAGACATGGGTCCTGACACGAGTCCCCTCTGGATTCCTCTCAGCAGTTAACATCTGTTAGCCGGCCTAGTTAGGTGCCTCTATTAATTAAGGCCAAACAGAACCTCTTAGCATCTTCAATATGCCGCAAAATTGTGAAAACCATCCAAACAATTTCTGTTATGTTATGGGTAGCATTGTTCCCTTAGTAAAAAAGGCATATAGTCTTTATTTTAGGTAACAAGTTGGTGACCAGGACAAATCAGGTGTATTTGTTGGTCCACAAATAAGGAAGCTTATGAAGCATCAAGACTTTGAGCAATGTTTGAATGGAGCCGCAAAATCAGCTTGAATTTCTTTTTAAAATGTTGTGAAAGAATTTCTTGGAAATAAAAAAGCAGAAAACTGCAGAGAGCTAGTTTCTGATCAACAAAATTATAAGGCATTAGGATGTAATATGTCTCTAAAAATACATTTTCTTGACTCGCATTTGGGTTTCTTTCCTGAAAATCTTGGGGCTGTGAGTGATGAACACGATAAGCAATTCCATCAAGAAATATCCACTCTGGAAAAACGATACCAGGGAAAGTGGAATCCAAATATGTTGGCAGACTATTCTTTGAAAAGAGATGTACCAGCCGCAAAATAAAGCAGGAAATTATCAAAGGCTACATTTTGATTTAAATTATGATATGAAAGCTGGTTAAATAAAATTAATTGTTTTAACACTATATTATTTTTTATTTTGAAATTACACAAAATCCTTGCCCCTGAGACAAAAATGCTTTTCAAATTTGCAATCAGAGCACCAAAATCTAAAAGAAACAGCCATTGTAATTCATTTAACAGACAAAAAGTTAAATTTTGTTGTCCTGTGTTATTGGACATCCATTATTCGCACTGTTTCGCCTAAAATTCAAAAATAAAACATTTTCATGAGTTGAAAATTAAATAAGGGTTTGAAAGACTAAATGATTTTACACAATAAAAACATTTCTGTTTCTGCCAGTTAACATATTTAAACCTTAATTTTATTTTAAATATGCAATGTTCTTACAAACTGATCTGTAGAAACATTTTGTCAGTCTTTCTTTGAACTTTCAATGTGACCCACCGGAGTTTGGTTTTACACCAAAGTTAATCATCAAAGTGCAGAGTAAAAATAGATTTTGTGTCTGTTTTCGTGTTTGGTAATTCAATGTTTTGCAAAAATAGTTTTGAAAATGTCAAAAAGAAACTGTGTTGTTCTTTCCCTTGAGGACAAAGTAAAGATCTTTGATAGCTTAAGAAAAGGTGTGAATCCTACTGGCCTTGCTGACGACTTTAAAATTGAAAATTCGACCATTTATGACCTGAAAAAAAATGCGAACTCTGTAATTAATTTCACTTCAGTTATGGATAGTGAAGCTGAAACAGGTTGCCGATGAGAATGAAGAAGTGATAAAGAAATAAAAATACATATACAAATGTCTTGATAACTATGTTTAATCATTTAAATAAAATTATATTAGTTAACTGATTTAAATAAAATTATATTAGTTAACTGAAATTTAATGAAGGATAATTTATTATTATTCAACATTTGTCACAAAAGCATACCGTTTAAGAACTATATTGTTTTGAATGAAAAAGTCAGGTTTTGCCTACATTTTTTAAGTGTTGAGGCTTTTTTGACATGCTCAAGCTCTGTTGGTATTGCTCAGATCAAAAATTAGTGAACAGTTTCTTTATCAGATGCAGTAAATATAAAAGCAGTAGATGATCGATAGACATATCCCTGATGTATTGTTTTTACCAGTCAGCAAGAAATTGAGTTTTTTATTTTTTCCCAAATAAGTTGAATAAGCTAAGCCTTATCATGTTTATATATAAACATTACAACAAAACATACGATGCCCAAAATATAGAAAAACTTTTTTTTTTATGAATAATATGTAACTACTGCAGTGTTTATCTACTCATAATATTATTTTAAAACCATTTGCTGTAAATAAAAATTGTTTAGAAATGATTGCGTTAATTAAATAAAATATAAAATAATTGTGCCGATGTCTTATCCTCAATTGACTCAACATACAATTTAGTGAATAGTTGGGAGTTCTCTGTATTTAATTTTTATTTAATGAATAGTAAATATTTCACATATTCATATAAAATTAATAACTTTATTTTGATTTGTTGGAAATCCATCTATATTTTAATGACTTTCAACATATCTTTGCACAGAGCAATGTGGTATAACTATTTTACTTTTAAAAGGATTTAAATGTAAAGCTTATATTTGAAAATATTATGATATTGAAAACTGTGATTGTTAATAAAATTATACCTCTACACAAGGTCAGACTTCCTACAAGGCAGAGAACAATTTTTTTTTTTTTTTTTTTTTTTTTTTTTGAAATGCATGAATAAAATAATTTCCCCATGTCACCTCTACTATTTCAAAATTTGAATCGATTCAAAAATAAATTTTTATTTGGTCACTGGGCCGGTATTTATATTGTTTTCATGTTTCTGTATTTAATTAAAAGTAGTGGGTGGATTGTATATTTGATGTTAGTTAATGCTTCTGTTCTAGTTAAACTTATAAACTTGTAACTAAAAAATAGTAAAATTTTCCTAAAACTGAATTTTTTTTTAAATTTTACTGTATATTTTTTTATTTAAAAAAAAATATTTGCTACCAAATCACTATGTAAAATGAAAACCCAATCAACAGAAAATTACATTTACACTCTCAGTCAAATAAAATCAACTGAATTATTTTTTTCATTCTCTATATAAATAAGGGAAATTGTTCTACTCGTTTTTATCTACAATGGTTTTTTTTATATTTTTTTAAGACTTTCATTATGGGTAAGGAAATATTCATCAAAGGATTTGAAGGGCCAAAGTCTTTCCAAGATTTGCAAACCTTTCTACAAATAGTTGATAAAATAGTTGTATGCCAAGGCATTGAGAGAGGAAAAGCGAAACAGTAAGCAACTTTTATTTATTCTTAGTCTTATTATCATTATTATTACTCCATGAAATATTGATAAGTAACATTTTCTTACCAATATTTTATCATGTTATAACTTTATAATAGTAATAATACTAATGCCTTATGAAGTCATTGGTTCGATGCCACTAACACAAACAATTCAATGTCCTCTCCACTGAACTGAGGCAAAACCATAAATATAAGGCCCGGTGTACACCTCCCATTCACTTCTTGGACATTTACCTGTTGATTTAATGCTGATTACTACCTCTTTAACCCTTATAACGTAACATCTGCCCCTGAGACTGCTAAGGTAAGCACCAAATTTACTTAAGAACATAATTCATGGACGACCTGAGAGACCAATGAATGTTCTTGACCCCAGCAACTTTTTGTCCATCTGACAGACCAGTGTTCATGAAAATATCATCTGTCTAAAGATGTTACTATGAATTTCACAGATTTGAAAGAGTCATTTCTGCTACAGAAAAAAAAAAAAAATTCAGAAACATGCAAAAACTAGTGAAAATATTCCTGCTGGCGACTATGATTCTGTGAATTCCATTTGGGTGTCTGGTTGCTCATCAATACACCAATACTTGAATCCTTTGAGGATGTTATCCGATTTAATAGAATGCTCTTCAAATCTCCTTCCACTTTTCCTCTACTATTTCTAATATTATTCTCAGTTTCTAAGACTTAATTTGCTTCACTTTGATGATTATTACTAAGTTTTAGTGTTCTTTCGTAATTACCTAATTAGAAATTACCAGTTATTAATAGCAATTAGTTCTTTGAGTAATCGTATTGTTTTTTCTATTATAAAATAGAAAAATAAAATAAAATTATTATGATTCATTTTGTTTTCCTCTCCTCCCAACCTTCAACCTAAACAGTAATACCCTATTGAATTGATCCAACTATCACTAACTCTACATATTCATATATCCTTAAAATCATCTCTTTGCTGATAACTATATACGTGTATATATATATATATATATATATATATATATATATATATATATTTTTTTATATTATTTATTTTGAGATCTACTTTAGATGGTCTAAAGATTGCTATGGATTTGTGCCACCACGAGAAGAGGGGAAGAAAAAAGGAATAAAGAGGCAATGTGATGAATGTCTACAACATAAGAAAAATATACCAATCGTGCAAAAAATGCATGAAGAAAAACAGCAGGCATTGCAGTTATCTGCTGCACTTAGGACTGAAAGAATGAGGAACAGAAGATTGGCTCTAATGGTAAATTTTAAATTTTCTTTAATGGGCTTTAGTAATACTTACTAATGCACCAATTATATAATTATAATGTACCAATAAGAGATATTTACCAGTTGGGTAAACTAAGATAAGGGGAAATTCTGGGAATTAGGTGTGAATATCTGTAAAAACAAAAAAAAAAAATATTTTTTTTTTAATGGTGGATGAATTGATTAGAATAATGTATTGTCTGAAATTCTATTAATGTCAAAACGGTATTTTTAAAATAGGCTTGTACAAATCATAACTGCTTTAAAATCGGTGTTGAATATTTAAGAGCTAAACTAATAACAGGTGCACTAAGCAAGCAATGACTGCAACTGAGAGACTTACAAATCTTTATTTAAACGCTTCAGAATAACTTAGATAACTAATTTTAGTTAGGAATACTTTATTGGATAGACAATTATGACCATTTTAAATATTTATTGAAAGACAATTAGCACGGCTCCATGGACTAATCTATTACATACGGTTTCTTGAGACAAGAACAATAATCATACTCGACTCAAGATAACCTATTGTAAACTAACAAGTTAACCTTGCCATATTAAGGGTGTTTGATTACCTTCAGGAGCTTCACCTCTCCCCCTCCACTGACTATCGCAGGATAGCCCAAAATCCTGTCTTTTCGAACCTTTATCACTACTGAAAGCTATATGGCTATGCAGTTGTTACAAACTTCAAGGGAAAAGGATCCAATGAATGACAATCTTGCATTGTGGGGCAGAGAGTTTGAACTAGTGAATGAGCAGAAAAAAAAAGAAAAGTTGACTATCTGTCAATGACCAAGCTGAGAAAGAAGAAATCGGCAGCCATATTGTGTTCTTTGGCCACCTATGGCAGGATGACAAATGAAAAAATGAAAGATGATCAAGAGTATGAGGAATAGAAAACAAATAAGATGAAGCAAGGAAAAACTTGCAGAAAAGAGGATCAGACAGAAATTACAAAAGACAGTTGGTAGGTAACCATCCAGATTGGAGAAAGCTCCATGTCTGTTGATTTCCCAAGCTGCATTGCTGTTTAAAATAAAGTTCATGAAACTTGTTACTTATGAAAAAGTTAAATTTTTTATAATAAAAATTATCTTCAGATATACTTCGCTTATACAGATGAGGCAATTGCATTGAATCTACTATTTTGTTTTTTCCTTACAACAATAATTGGGGTCCATATTTTTATTACCGTACTAGTTTCTATAAAGCATATATATATATATATATATATATATATATATATATATATATATATTTTTTTTTTTTTTTTTCCCTCTTATGGTAACCCCATAAAAGGACCCATTTATAATGTTTTTTTTTACATGTTCCATGCCGTTACAGGCATACTACATGTATGATATGTGTTATATTATATTATTTTACTAATCAGTGATTGTACTTAACCAACAGTTTATTTGCGTGTTGTTACAATAATGTAATGAAATTTGAAATTTTATGAACTTTGTGTGGTTGTAAAAAAAAAAAATATGTGTATGTAAACATATAATCGTTGGTTGGAGGAAAAAAAAAAAAAAACATTAAAAAAAAATAAAAAATAAATAAATAAATTTAAAGAGCAAAAAAAATATATATATATATATATATATATATATATATATATATATATTCCATTTCATTAAAAATGTATTTCATTGTAGATACAAAAGTTGCGCCAAAAGATAGAAACAGAAAGCAGTCAATGTATCGTCTCAGATGACTTAAATCAATTAAGAGGGAATAAAACTGAAGAAGAAATACTGGTTAATGTTATTCATGATGAAGAAACAAATGAAGCAGTTGAAGAAAGTATTGTGAACATAGACGATGAAATGTTCATAACATGATCTACAAATATGTTTAAAACTTTTATTACTTTAAAAATGTGATATTCTGTAAAAAAAAAATATTTTCTCTATTAGCATCACTAATAGATTCTGACTATGTGAATTTCAAGAGCAATATTGTATATAAAAATATATTTTTATCTATTTAATTTATGACTTCTTTTCCTCAGTTCCTTTTTTATTAGTGTATATGTTATCAATAAAATACATTCTGGCATCTCATAACTTACATATAACTTGTTAAAGCTTTGGAATCATAATTTTAAACAATCAGTTCACTTGTAGTAAATAAAAATTACAGTTGCGAATAAAAATATTACATTAAAAAAAGAACTTGTATGGATACAGCATTTTATCTCGTCAACTTAAAATAAGAAACTGAATCTTTTATACAAAAAATAAATAAATGCAGAACTGGCAATAACTAAGATTTTTTTTTAGAATTAACACTAAGTATGATTTGGCACAATTGGGATTATAATTATTAAAACAATGTAAGTAAAACTGTTTTATTATTTACAATAGAAAGAAAAGAAGCAAATTAAAAAATTAGAAAATAAATATTTTGTTTATGAAAGATTCATACAAAATACAATTCTTTCATTATATACAGATTAAAACTGAAATAACTTTAACAAAAGAAGTGAAAAGCTGTATAGACTCTTTAAAAGATGTTCTGCACAGAATAATTGATTTTTTTTTTACATATTTTTGAAGTCCCCAGACCCCTCGAGCATGAGGATATCAGGATTTTCTTTTTCAAAGTCACTTGGCTCACGCTCACGTTCTTCAGCTCCCCACTCACCAAAGCAGCCTTTCATTATATCTGGTTGCTTCTTTCTCTCCTCTTCCTCTTTCTGCAAGAGGAAAAAGCCTCTTACAGCCACATATTTACCAGCAAAACTCACACAACTTTAAAATATTTTAATTTTTTTTTTCATATAATTAAAATAATTTTATTTAAGGAAAGAAAATAAGATTTTAAAAAATAGTTCTGAACAACTGAAGTAAGTAGTAAACAAATATGCATGCAAAATCACCACATTATTATTAAAATATGCACATAAACTTTTATGATTCTATACATTAACTTGAACTCGCGCTTTAAACCAAAACTTAAAATACAAGACAAGCAGTGAAGGTAGTATGGCCTAATTAAGTGGATTGTTATTTCTCACATACAGAACTAGGCACATCTGTAATAAAAGGTGAACTTCAAAATATATAAATATATAAAAGCTAAAGACTATTAATAGCTGAACTAAGAAAAATTAGTTTTTATAAGCGTCTACAAATAAAATTCAGTTTAAAAACTCCATCTATTTGCTTTATTTAGAAAAAATTTTCAAGTTAATAATAAACCCATACTGCTATATAAAATGACAAGCCATTTTTTGTTTGCAATCACTAACCACTAAAACTATACACAATTTATTTTTAATATGAGGTATCTGTATCAAAAATCTACTAGGTACCAGTGTTGGAATAGAAAATCGAAAAACTTTGGTACCTACACATCACTAGCTTATAGTAAGTAGACTTTAATCCTATTAACAGCCCTCTCTAACATATAAAAATACTAAAATGGCCTTTTTCATTATAAAGAATAGGTTTCTTTTTAATGATTTATTATTTTTACTTATGAAAATTAATGTTTATTCAGATGAGGGACATCTTAAAAGACACATAAATCGAACATCTAATAGCCTACATAATTACAAAAAATATTCAGAATATCTTCTAGCTTTCAAAGATTAAATCCAAAAATTAAAATCAGTTATTTAACATACTACTTGGTTGATATCCGCTATAATAATAATAATATATAAATGACAGGGTTGGGCAAAATTTGGGTAACGGTTCGGAAAATTTGTTTTGAATAATGAATTCATTTTATTTTCCATTATCGAAAAATGAATACAAAATTAATTCCAATTTTTATTCTGCAAATAACAATTGATTTGAATAATTCTTTACATTATTTATTAATAATAGATAGCTTTATCAAATAATGTAAATAGTTACTTTAAATATTAAAATTTTCTAACTGAACTTCATTTTTAATATCATTTACAATTTAACCAAATTGAATTATTTGTAATCACAAAATGTCATTGAATAACCAATAACTAAAATTACAAATAAATTTAGTGTAGAATAGAACATTACATGTTATCAAAAGAAAAATTTATTCAAATTATGTCCAACTCTGATTCAATTTAACTTTTAATTTAATAACTTTTTTCACCTGTTCACAAATTGAAGGCAAATTTTCTAAAATAGTTAGATGATAACCTATCTAAAAAATGTATTTTTATTTAAATTCATGTTTTTAATTTGTTAAAAAAAAAAAAATGTAACTGTGTATAAACCAGGCAATAATAACACAGTGGGCTTCAGAGCTGAAAATCACAGTCTCTTGAAAAACAGGAAAGTGATAGGACGCTATCAATTGTGAAAGAGACAATTTTAACAGCTCTAGGCAACAAGTGGTAAGTCATAAAAGACCTATTGATGCAGAAAGTGAGCCACGAAAAGCAAAACATTTAAACCAAACAGTAACCGTCCCAACTTTCCATAGTTCTAAGGTCCTTGTTCAAAATCCTAAACCACAACCAGAAGATGTTAGAAGACCCGCTCAAAATGAAAAATTCCACCAATTTTCGTAAACAAAGTTGAAAACTCTCCCACCCTCATCTCATTCTTAGAAAAGGTAGCATTTGACACAAAAGACAAAGGTAGCATTTGACACTAAAGGTGTGACGTGACTGTGTACCCAGCTACACCAGATACATATAAAAAATTAACACAAGCCTATGATCAGAAGGTGCAGATTTTCATATTTTTCAGCTTCCTCGTGAAAGATGCCCAAGAATCGTTATAAAAAAACCTACACCTTGACACCTTTGAATATCATCAATCATGAATTAAAAGAATTAGGTTACAAAGCCACAAACATAGTCGATGTGATTTCAAGATTCAAAAAGCCACTATCTATGTTCTTTGTGGATAAAATACATTTAGGGAAGAAGTACTTAATATTGATTACATGTATTACCCAAGAATAAAGATGGAAGAACCATGCAAAAAGAAAAGCATTCCCCAATGTATAAGGTGTCAGCAATATGGACACACCAAAACATATTGTAACCATTGACCAAGATACGTGCGATGTGTTGAATTCCACAAAACCAGCTCCTGCACCAAAACAAGACACTCCCACAACAAGTGCAAATAAATAAAAAAAAAAAAGATAAGCAAAAAATCAATTGCACAAATAATAATAAATAAAAATAATACATCTTCAAACAAACAATCATTTTAAATATTTTGATTAAAATACATTTTTTAAAAAACAAGAATGATGTAATTATATCATTTATTTCCAGGTAATGACTATACCATTGCAGCTAGGAAGAAGTAATTCCCAGTCAGGAGAGCTTACGGCCGAGTGGTAGGTGTCATATAAAACTCTTAATCAGTCATAGCTATTCTTACCTTCAACTGCTCACTGGTTTGATTTCTATGCTTATTTGTTAAAGCTCAAAAGTCAGACTATGATGAAATACAAATTAGCTAAATAATTGCTGTTATTATCACATTTAACTATACATCACTACTAAAATTCAAACCTTATATTTAAGGCCATTAATTTTTTATATTTAAGGACAGCAGATTGAAACCTCAACAACGGTAGTTGGACAGATGATAACAAATTATAGGTGACTGACCCAACATTTTATTCTGGAGTTAATTTAGGGAATCTACTGATAGATATTTATCATTGGCATGTGGAATTATATTTTTACTGGCTTCATTTTTCCACAGAAAATATAATATTTTTCCTTGTAAATGTGTAGCTATTGAACATATACTAATAAAGAACTAAGAACAACCCTGTCTTATACCCCAGAAGTTCGTTTATAAACTTAATTCGAACTAGTAGAGAAGAGAGAATACCTCTCAAAATGATGCGATTCCCTCCAAATCGCAATGTTGAGGATGCTGTCAAAAGTTTCTATTTAAAATCTAAAGATCACATAAGTACTTCTTCTGTAGTCACTTTTTCCCTTGTTTGGCCTAAAGTTTCATTTGTTTTACTATCTAAAATTTCATTGTATAACTTCTCTATTTCATTCAAAATCAGATACTTCGGTTGTAACTACGAAGGTAACTCCTTAGAAAAAAAATAAAATTTACAATTTCATTAATTAAAATTTCTATCTTGCTGATTAAACAAAAAATAAAATTTAAAAAAATACAAACAATTCATGTAGAGGTGAGGGCAAAGACACGCAGGGAGCTTTTGGAGGGAAATCAGTTAGTTGTTATGTCAGAAACTAGGCAGCCCTCAACTGCACACCAAAACTCATGGTAATAGCGTTAACGTTGATTGAGAAAATGGGGTAAGTTTATTTTTCTGTTTAGATGTAATATTCCTTCTAGTTCTAAGTCAATTATTTAAAAGATGGTTTGAGGTATTTCCAAAGTCAAACTTACAGCGATGAGCCTCATAGTTAAGACACGTTCCTGTTTCAAAACTTCTCTAATCAATTGTTTACACAGTTGGGGGAACTGCCATTTTATAAATGTGAAAATGGGGCAAAGCCACGCACTCTTAAAGGGGCAAGTCCATGCAGTCGTAAAAGTGCGGGGACTTGCCCATACTGCAGAAGTGAATTCCTTGCTCAGTATGAATAAAGGTCAAATTAGCTTGTATATCACTCAAATCAGAAATTACATTGTTTAAAGTACCTACCTAGTCTCGAAGCTATCAAATTTGCGAAAGAAAATCATATTCACCTTCTCGCATTGCCTCCTTACTTGCCACTTGACTGGACTTTCTTTGGGCTATTAAAAGCATATTACAACGCAGCATATCCCCAGTGGTGCGTAACAGTAATCAATGCATACAATGTAGCAGAAACGTTTAAGATGGCCTTTGAAAAAGCAGGCACATATTCGCCAACAAGGACTTCTTGACTGATCAGGACCCACCTACCAGCTTTAAAGAAGAAACTAACAATGATGACAGAATGATCATATTTGATTTCATCCAATCAGAGCAAGCTTCTTCTATAGGAGATTAAGCAGAAAGTTATCCCCAACATCCTCTTTCTGATGACAAAGAACCATCAACTTCCCATGTTGTCCCTGCTTGCTCTTCAAGAGATGACCCCAAGACATCCATAAACGTAGAGCATCTGCTGAAGATATAATTCCACTCCAAAAAACTCATTATCAAGAGGGAACGGAGTAGGAAATGTAGGTGTTACATACATCCACACTAAACAAACAGAAGGCGCAGAAAGAAATCAATAAAAAAACAATAACAAGCTGCAGAGAAGGAAAATCGACTGATGAAAAGAAAGTCCCATAGGCAAATATTCCCAATCACAACCACAAAAAGGAGGAATTCAAGAAACTTGGAACAGTAGTTCTGATTTTAACTCCTTTAGTTTGGATCATCATGAAAAGAACAGCATAGATATTGAGGCAACAGCAACTTGATGACTTGCAGCAAACGACCTCGATGTACTACTTAATTAAAGTTGGCGGTAAGACAAAAAAATTTGTTCCGTTGATATGTTGTCAGAATAAAGATATTGTGATAATAGAAAGCAATAGGGCTAGGTTTCACAAAATGATATCTTTCTCAGAAGACTTAACCAAGTTCAGCCTTCACTAAGATTTACAGAACATTCTATGTACAACTCCATTTTCTGTTCTCTATTTTTTAAAATAATTTTATCTACTGTTATTTCGTAAAATATAATTCACTGATGTATTATGTTATATTTTTCCCTAAAACCTTATATAGAGGTAAAGCAATGCAATGTGTGTCTTTGCCTCAAAAAATGGACCAAAGCCCGGCAAATTTTTTTCCAACGAAAACTTGAATTCCATACAAAGTTTACCTTCATTCTGGTTGCCATCATCCTGGGCATTTAGCTGACACCCAGATCTAACTAACCCATGCTTAAATTGAGTAAAATAAGCTCTCCCCTTCGCTCAAGAAATGAAAAACTGAAAAATGGGGTCTTTTACCCCACCTTCACATCAGTAATTATTCCTATAAGCTTGAATGGATAAGATTTATCCAGTGATGAATTCAACTTTAAAAATGTAGTATATTTACAAGAAGAATTAGTAAAAAATGAGTGAGACAGAAATGTAAAACTGAAAAAACATTTTTTTCTGAAATATAGTAATGAAAATATTTTAAAAAATTAAATTTAAACCATTATATTTTCACATACATAAGATTAGTGCAGGACAATCTATGTTTTAAAACCTGAAATATTCAAGTCAATGCAAATTAGTAAGAAAATGTTTAAAGTGTAAATACAAATACATAAATAAAAAACAAAATACTGTTAATACAAAAACTAAACAATTAATTAAAATACATACAAATAAAATAAATTTTCTAATTGGCTAGAGGAAAGAAAAAAAAAAAGAAGAAAATTCACCCATAAAAACCAAATTTTGATAAGATTAATCTACTTTTTATTTATTTTTTTTTTTTTAACTGACTAATCCCACTTTAAAATACTGTTAATGGAAGAGCATCCTAACAACTAACTAAAATTCATATAACATTTGTTTAATAATAGGTTATGGTATATAAAATTAATTTCAATTTAGATCTGTAAAACTTAATTGTTTCATAACTGTTTTTACTATATATATACAGGGTGTCCCGAATTTAAATGGTAAAACTTCAGGAACTTATATAGGACCGAAAAACTAAGACAAAAAGTCCTTTAGAGATTTGCTCATTTTTGCTTAGTTTCCAAGAAAATCACAAAAAAAGAAACAAAACAAGTTTTCATTTTAATACTTACTTATTTACATTTATATTTATGTTATGCTCTTTTTTAATGTAAATATTGCTCAAAACGTTGTCCTCTTGCACCAATGCAAGCATTACATCTAGCACTCACTTGATAAATTGCAGCTAAATATTGTTCTGATGATATTTGGTGCACTGCATCTATGATTCGGTCTCTTAATTGCTCTCTTGAGTTGATTGACACTGAATAAACTTTCTGCTTCAAGGTTCCCCAAACAAAGAAATTCTTGGATGTCATATCAGATGATCTGGGTGGCCAAGGTACTACTCCTCCACGTCCAATCCATCGTTAAGGATAATTAATATCCAGCCAAGCTCGAGCAACTCTGCTATAATGAGCTGGACATCCATCGAGTTGGAACCACATTTCAATCCGCTACTGTAAGGGAATGTCATCTAAATAATTAGAAAAGTCGTTCTCCAAAAAATGTGTAAATGTGATACCATTCAATCTTCCAGGTAAAAAATATGGTCCCACCAGTAATCCGTTCCAAATTCCAAGCCAAATGTTAATAGCCAATTCATGCTGAAACCTATTCTCTCTAATAGCTCTGGGATTTTCAAGAGCCCATACATGATTTCTTTGATTAACAATTGTAAAGGTAGCTTCATCGGTCCATATAATTTTTAATGGAAATAAATTATCATCGCGAATTTTGTCAAGAAACCAGTTACTAAAATCCAATCTCTTGACATAATCTTGAGGTAATAAATTCTGAACTTTTTGAAAATGGTATGGGTAGCGATTGTCACCTTTCATAGTTCGCCATATTGCTTGCTGCGATATTGCTAATGCAGCAGATGCTCTTTGGATGCAAGCCTCAGGATTGTTATCGAAGTGGCATAGGACACAATTTCTTCTCCGATAATCTGCTCTTATTGCTGCCTGGAATTGGTCGCCTTCATTACGTATTAAGAATGACCCAGTCTCTCGTAGTCTATTAAAAGTTAACGAAAAGACTCATCGATTAGGCACTCTTCTATTTGGAAATCAGCGCGCATATTCCCGCACCGCTTCTAAAGCATTACCGTTACAGAAACCATACACAAAAATCATATCAGCGTAATCAACATTAGAATATGTATGCGGCATTGTGGCTGATGCATATTATTTAGGAATTATAATCCTAGAAGGAAGCCAAAATGTAAACAAATAAAAGAATGTAAAGGATAACATTACTGCCTAGCCTGACGAACTTTGAAAAGTGATAATCGCTACCTATAACATTTTTGTTTTGTTTCTTTTTTTTATTATATCTACTGTTTTTTTAATTTATATTTTTATAAAAAAGGTTAATATATAGTATGAAAATATAGGTGGGGATATCTACATGAGAGGTTAGAAAAGAGCTTGAAAATCGATGATAATTTTCTCTAAAACTAAGCAAAAATGAACAAATCTCTAAAGGACTTTTTATCTAAGTTTTTCGGTCCCCTATAAGTTCCTGAAGTTTTGCCATTTAAATTCGGGACACCCTGTGTGTGTATATATATATATATATATATATATATATATATATATATATATATATATATATATATATTTAAAGAAAATTAATCTGATACTAATACTATCCCACTAATATTAAATAGAAATTTCTCAAGCTTCTTTATAGATCTAGTGACCACAATGTACAAGAGATTAACCATAAAATAGCTATTTCATCAAATTGAATAAGTTCTTTGCAAAGTATTGTATCTTTTTACAGTTTTACAATATATTTTCTTCTTTTTTTTTTTTTTTTTTTTTTTTTTTTTTTTTTTTTTTTTTTTTTTTTTTTTTTTTTGTATTCACTCTCAGATAATCTTTTAGAGAGTAGTTAATCAAACCAAATCCAGTATCATTCAGAAGAACTTATTATCACACGGGAACTTAAAATTTTCAAATAGAACAAATTTAAATTTCCAAATAAATAATTTTACTGACAGTAAACAAGATTGTTTAAAATAAAATTGCTAATTTAAAAGAACATTGCACTATAATACAAATGTCAAGTTCTTTCCAGTCCAACTAATTAGCTGCAATTATCAATAACTGATTTAGAGTTAAGTAACAATTATAAGCATAGTAACTAATGTTTATTCAAAATATCTTCAATAAAAATAATGAACTTTTCAACAATAGGAAGGATGCTACATAATTTAATATTATGTAGGGATACAACAAAAACAGATATTAAATATAGAACATTTTATTTCAAAGAGTGCTTCTAACTAACAATTACAAAACTTTTTGTACCAAAGATCATGTTGAATTTAAATATATTAAATTGTTTTCTCAACATTGCACAGCAAAAGCCAATATCATTTAAGTCACAATCTTAACAGAATGAATTTATTAACTTCAAATGTGCAGTCCTCGAAAGATAAAAAAAAAATAATAATAATCTAAGCTAATAATCCTAAAGTGTAAAAAATATGTGAATTAAAATCGTGATATTACTGAAATAATAAAGTCTATATATAGTATGTTGGTAAATACATTAAACATCAATAAATGTTGTAACATTAACAAGAGAATACCAGCTAACATAAGTACAATCAACAATAACCATGTTAATGCACTTCATAGAATCAATTAATTTTCAAGTTATCTTCCCTAAAAGTTAGTAAGAAAAATTTCAGCCAAGAATTTCAAGATCAACACAATGACATCCATGCCAAAACATAAAGGGAAAAATTAATAGTTACAGGTTTCATCTGCAGATTTATTTTCAGAGGACATTTCAATTGCTTCATGGTCAGGGTTTGGTTCTGATTTGTTTGCAATAACATGCTCTTCATTCTCAGAAACATCTTTCTTGTCCAAATTTTTTTCACGTTCTTCTCTTTCTTTCTTTAACTGCATTAACCTCCTTGTTTCTTCAATGTATCTTCTTTTTTCTTCTTTCCTTCTTTTTCTTTCCTCGAAAATCTCAGGATTCTCAGGGGCTATTTCAACAACAGGCTTTTCACCTTCAAGCCAACCAAATCTCCACTACGAAATTATAAAACCTAAGTTTACTTGAAGTAGTCTCATTATCTTAAAATATCACGATAAAGTAATGAATAAATATTAGTTGATAAAGAATGTCAAGATATACCTAACATAAGGATACTAAATTTAAAAAGTACATAAAATACAAAATAAAACATAAAATGCCTTAACATATATTAACAAAAGTCTGTATTTGAGAAAAAAAAAGTTATATTTTGTGGATCACGTTTTTCACTCAGAGTATTATATTTATTTTAGGAAGTGGCGCTAACCTCACGATCCTTTTGAGCAAACTTTTCAAACATATTTGCATACATTTTCTTTTCCTTTGATCGTATTTCCTTTAGTTTAGCATTACAAATGGCAATTTGTGGGGGTACAGCCTTGTTGTCGGGCTCAGCTGCCAATACAGCTTCAAAGTCAGTTTTAGCCAACTGAGGTTCATTTAGACCTAAATAAGCCTAAAAAAATTTAACAGATAATTGTAAAATAAGATTTAGAAAATAATTATGTTAAGTATACACAAATATATGAATAAAAAAGATACATAAATAATTTGAAGAAAATTATTTCTTCAATGATTTTTATTTTTTTTAAATCACAAGCTAAATTAAAATAATTACATAGACTGCAATAATAAGTTTAATATATGACTTTAAGAGTAGTTTTGAAATCAATTCTCAATAAAACATTACATAAGTTAAAAGTATATGGATTTTAAATGGTGCAAATGCATTCCTTAGATGCAACATTAAGTAATTTTTTATTAAGGGAATTAGTAATCCACTAGGAATCCAAAGAATAGATAAAATCATATTACTTGTGTTTAAGGCCACAAGTAAAATCATTGTGAAAGAAAATCGGTTTAAAAAAAATATATATATATATTTTTCTTAAAAATGGAATTTTTATCGACCATTTAAACAAACTTTTCCTGGGGGCTCGATGGCCGAGTGAGTTAGGGCAAGCATGCTTGGTAATGAAGGTCTTTCCTGACCTTCCCACCCTGGCTAGTATAGGACTTCAATGGAAGTTTTGTGCCAAAAAAAAAAAAAATAAATAAATAAATAAATAAAATACTTTAGCTGATCCTATACCACTTCATTCATAAAAATGAAGTACTTTTATCAATAAAACTTGTACAAACTTTCAAGTTTGTTTAAGGTAACATTTAGTTTAGTTGCAATAACCAATACTATACGGCTATTGGAATTTTTTTGTTGTAGAACAAAGGAGCTGCATTAGTTTATTTTAAATTTGAGGAATGTATCATAATCCTTTTCCCTAAGCTTTCAGCTCCATACTTTCTCTGAAAATGGAAGGACCTTACCTTTCAATCGATAAAAATTATGATTTATTATATGTTTAGTCATATTCATAAATGGCAAAAGAAAAAAAAAAATTAATTTTTCTCTGATTGAGAAAAACAATAGATCATGAATATGTCTACCTATAATCTACTGCTTTTAACAAATTGCATTTTAGAACTAAAAGGATCAAATAACTTAAATTAATAATTAAATTAAATTAACAATTAATGATGATTCAAAATAAACAAAGATAGAAAATAGGGGTTTCAAAAGACATTTTTTTCATTCAAATTAATATAGCTTCTAAACAGTAGATCCTAATGACAAATGTTAATTAACAAAAATATTCTCTATTCAAGTCCTGATTGAAATGTTCTTGGCAAATTTTTTGTAAGAGCAACACCAAGAGAGGTAGAGCATGTCAAATGTTACATTTTTGAGGGTGAAAAAGAAGTCAAAAATAACTAAAAACCCCCAGACAAATACCTATATATATATATATAATATATATATATATATATATATATATATATATATATATATATATATAAAAAATATATAATATATATATATTATTATATTAATATATTATATATATTTATATATATATAAATATATATATTATATAATATTATATATATATATATATATATATATTTTTAAAAAACTTACAATTTCAATGGCTAAATTTTGTACCATTTAGGAAAAAATTGGTAAGTTTATTTTTATCCATAATAAGATAAATACTTTGGGTAAACCATATTGGTGTCCTACACCTCTTGTAAAAGTAGGCAAGTTGTAATGTCAATGGTATAAAAGGATAGCATTGCCATTACAACTTGCCTACTTATACATGATAAGTAGGACTCCAATATGGGGGTTGCTCAAAATATTTATCTTATTGTGGACAAAAATCAACTTATCTAGTTTTCCCAAATGGTACAGAATTGTGGTTTCTTACAGAATTTATTATCATAAAAGTACTAGATATACAGCTTACCTCACTGTATTAGAAAATATCAATATAAAAGTTTAGACTAAAAGAAAATAATATCAGAATACATGGTATAATGTTAATATATCCTAAAATGACAGTCCTGGAGAGCATTGGATTACTAATGTGACATATTTGAAATCTTAGAGAAGCAGAGCATATATAAATGTGCAAGCACATTAGTCCTATATCTGAATATATCAAATATTTATGCAAATGTCTACTGGTGCATCTAGGTAAGTACTAGGTGTACGTCAAGATATGAAACAGACTAGTATTTAATCTTGAGCAAGTGAGTGAAGCATTGTTTTCAAACAAAACATGATAGTACTGCCGTTCCTACAAGCGAATCAACACCTTCAACAGTGAGTTCCTTTTAAATTTACTTAAACCAAATGATGGTTAATGGGACAACCTAAAGGCAAATGGACAATGTTGCTCTTATTCTTGTTTAACTTTAGTTAACAGCTAGGGATTAATTAAAGAGATTGTTCTCATTTTTTGGAGTTGAGGTAAAGTTTCTTGAAGGAACTGAAACTAATTGTTCTATTCAGTTGAATCAGCAAGCATAGCTATTAAAAGTAAGTAATAATACATACAGCCTAACATAGACATACCTGTCCTCGCCTAAACAGACCCTTCACATTTTTGCTATCTTCTTCAAGAATTTTATCACAAACCTTTCTTACAGCTAAATAATTTTTCAACTTCAGCTGACACATAGATATATTAAGATTAGCAGCTAGTAACAAAGACTTTGCTTCTGCCTGTTCAGCTCCTTTAAATTCTGAAAATTAAAAATTTATTTACATCCAATAATACATAACATCAATAACATATGATATATGCTCAACAAACACGGTACACATATATTAAGATGTCCTAGATTTAGGATTTTCCAAAATCTAATTTAAATTCTGTTTATTAATTGTACAGTTGTTTAATGTGGTTTATTGTAAAATTGTATTTAATAATTGTTGAGTTCTGTTTTTTATTCGCCTGAGTTTGAAAGTTGGAAAATTGATCAGTGCATAGGCTTCAAAAGATGAGCTGCAAAAGAATAAAGGTTGACAAAAGGAGGATGTAGGCCCTGCCTTCTAAAATTGTAAGAAGGATGAGTCAGAACAATATCCAGCTCTGCCACAGGTGTCACTAGTGCTACCTGGCTCCAGAGCAGCAGGAAGAAGAATTACTGGTCAGACTGCTGTTAGATACCAACAAGAAAAGGTCCACAGTCAGATTACATTGGGAGGCGGTTATTCTTAAAAGAAAGACAAAATATTTAAGATACTTCAGTGAAGCTGATCAAATATTTAAGAGAGAGAATAAATAAAGATGTATCACAGTGTTGTGACCGCACGGAACAGACCTCAAATGAACTGAACACGCGTGACATTGTGGTCGTGTGGCCAGGAGTTAAGCCGGAATACCCGCCGATTGAAAAAAAGCATGAATGCACGTGTGGCCGGGTCATATACCAGTTTTGCAGCGGCAGGAAAAGAAGCAGAACTGCTGCAGGAAATGAAGCACATGTGGCTGTAGCCTAAGGCAGTTCAAGTAGGAACTCGAAGCAGTCCACAGTTCAAGATAGGACTCAGTAGGAGAAGGATTAGTTTTTATGTATGTCATCAGTTGGCGTTCACAGTTGAAGTCTGGGGTCAATTGCAGTTTGTTTGTTTAGATCTGAGACTGGAATTGTATGCTGGATCAGACTTCAGTTAAAAGTGTTGAAACAGAAAAAGGGAAGCAGAAAGAAGAGGTTGGTAGTTTAACATGAGAAAGTGAAAATGGCATTGATCTTTTTAGTTGGATAACTTTGGTCGTCCGATTAACCATAGCAGCATAAAGTGACGTTAACCGAAATAAACAAACAAACTTGATAAATGGTGAATTAAGAATAATATTATAAATATTAAAAATTAGTAAATTAGTATATGGATGTTAGCAATAACTTTAAAATAAAAATACTTTTGATCAAATGTCCAACTTTATCATTAACATCAAACCTGTCCTTCAGAAAATTAAAATTAAATACAAATTAATTTTTTAGATAAAAATCATGACAATATATATAAAGCTTAGTGGTCTCTTTGGAACCCCTATATAAATAGAAAACTTATTCTTTCATGTACACTACAAAACAAAATATGTCTCACTTTGTATGTGCCTTAAGGTTAATATCGACAAGAAAAAAAATTATGAATTAAAGTATTAGGAATTTTTTAAGAAAACTTGAATTCTCAGAGAGGGTAATTTAAAGATAATTATAAGGTGAATGTAAATGGGCCATTAACAATGACCACTAAATACTTATTAAAATTGTATTTAATATAGAGAAAGGTTTTATCCTAAACAAAATATAAATCCCAATCACTGATATTTTCAAGGTACCAACAGAAATTCAATACACCATATTTCTTAACTGTATAATTTTTGAACAATTTAACACCAAAATCCAATTTTGATTTTATGTATAACAGTAATTTCAGAAAACTTACCATTTTTATAATCCAAAATTTCAACTATCCTTAGATACATTTTTAGAGCAAGTTGATACTTTTCTTCTTTAAAATATTTAGTTCCTTTATCTTTTAAAACTTTGGATTGTTCTATCTTTTGTCCATTATTCATCATCCATATATCAACAACCTTAAAAAAAATAATAAGTTATCTTAATTTATTATATTGATTGATAAAATTGTAACTGCACTCACACCTTATCCAATAAAAAACTTACTATTTTGTTGCTACAAGGCAAAACACACTTAACAAATTTCTCGTTTCAAACTTTACTGATTTCTTGTTTCAAACTTAACACATATGTGAAACTGATACTAATGGAACGAAAAAATAGTAATAATACAAAATAAAGTCTTGTTTGAAAACTTAAGTACAGCAACTATGTATAACACAAAATATTTCCTCCATTCATTGCTCATAATATCAGAATCAGATATGACCTTGTAACTATAAGTTAGTTTTTTGCTGATATATATATATATATATATTAATGAATAATCCTACTGTTTGACTATTGCAACACAAATCCGTTGCTAACTAGTTATCATTTGAACATCTTAAAGAAAAGCACGCACGCACCCACGCACGCGCCCAGGCGCACACACGCACGCACCACACACACACACACACACACACACACACACACACACACACACACACACACACACACACACACACACACACACACACACACACACACACACACACACACACGCGCACGCGAACGAACGCACGAACAAACGCACGAACATATGCACGCATATACATATACATATATATATATATATATATATATATATATATATATATATATATATATATATATATATATATATATATATATATATATATATATATATATATATATATGCGTGCATTTGTTCGTACGAACGCACGAACAAACGCACGAACATATGCACGCATATACATATACATACATACATACATATATATATATATATATATATATATATATATATATATATATATATATATATATATATATATATATATATATATATATATATATATGCGTGCATTTGTTCGTTCGTTCGTGTGTGTGTGTGTGTGTGTGTGTGTGTGTGTGTGTGTGTGTGTGTGTGTGTGTGCGCGTGGGCGCCTGGGCGCGTGCATGCGTGTTTATACATATATACATGTATATACATATGTATATATATATATATATATATATATATATATATATATATATTTTATTTTATTGATGTATTATTTTATGTGATGATGATAAGCTGTTCAAAAATATGTTCCTCCAGCTCTTTCATACATCAATGATTTGGCTAATTGATGAATGTTGACCTACTAGATATTAACTACATAATAATAAATAATAATTTTACCAAATTTTTGCTTCTCGTATATCATTAAGAAACAATGTTATATTGAGAATATTAGAAAATACTACAAAATACATTTAATTTGAAATATCTTACAGGATCAAAATCTTTTAATGTAACAGTGTATGTAAGATGAGCATTTGGTGGGATGCCAAAACGCTCATGCCCAATAGCTCCAAAGCCATATTGTGGTTTTAACTCTAACCTAGATGTTTCCCCTTTGATAAACTTCTCAAGACCTTTTTCAACTCCAGGGGGAATATCACACTCAATTCCTTCACCAAGGCAAAATGAAACATCTCTTTCATCAAAGGTTCTGCCTTCATATTCACCCTTTATATGTACTGCAAAAACCAAAAATATAAGTACCATGATTAATTGCTGCTTTGATAAGAGTAAAGGAACAATATAAAAAACAGGCTTAAAAATGAAAAAGTAATACCAAAAAATAATAACTCATAACTAGGTGGAATTATCTATGATTCGAACTTTTTAGTTATTTTTTTATTCATCAGACAAGTATCAAACTGATTAAATCTATGGGCTCATTTTTTTTTTTTTTTTTTTTTTTTTCTCCCTTTCTTAAAAATAATATACTTCAATATTACCATGGGGTTACAAGTGAAACACAATAAGTCAAAAAATATAATATAAATGCCAATCAAAGGTTTTTTACTCTTTCACTTTGATACTGACATTATTTTATCAAATAAGTTAAAGGCCTGGAATTGCCAGTGTTTTAACTTATTTAATAAAATAATGGCAGAACAAAAATAGACAAATCAATAATCTTTGATCAGTTTTTATGTAATATATTGGATATCGATTGTTTACTTGTGATTGGATGTATCGATTATGAGTGTTGAAAAGGTAGCAGTAAGATGACCGGGGAGGGAGAAGGTTATGTTCGAGTGGCAACACACATGTTTTTCTCTGTATTTTAAATTGTGTTGTGGTGATTAATAAATGTTGTGAGTTTGTACAGACTTATGTGTTTTATTTATTTTGCTAAGAAATTACAAAGAATGGCGACGAGGATGGGATCTTTTGCGAAGTAATCCAGAAATAGAAAATCAACATAATCGTAAGGGATCAATGGTGATCTGATTGTTAACTGGAAGTCGCAGGGTGAGTGTTCTTTTTTCTTTTTCTTTATCGTTAGAAGTCGTGCACAAAACAGTCTAAAGATGAGTGAAGGAATAATCGTCAGTCAGTTACGAGAGTTTTCTCTTCAAAACGAATGGCAAATATATAAGCCTCGCATGGACAGTTTTTTTAAAGAAAATAAACATTTTTTCAAGACTGAGGACCTTAAACGTGACACTTTTCTAAATGCATTGAGCGAGGACGCTTTCAAGTTATTAACAAATTTAGCCATTCCGGATAAACCTGAGTCAGTTTCCTACAGTTCACTGGTCGATTTGTTGGATAATCACTTCTCAAAAACGGAATCTGTGTTTGCATCACGTTTCAAGTTTTATAACGCTGTTAGAGAACAAAATGAGAGTGTTAATGAATGGATTGCTTGACTCCGTAATCTGGGGGGTAATTGTAAGTTCGGCGCTTATCTAGATAGGATGTTGGTCGACAGATTCGTGATTGGAATGCAAAAGGGTCCTGCTCGTGAGCGTTTATTTGAAGAGGACGCTGAAAAGCTTACGGTGGTGGATGCAATCCGAATAGCCACTAATAAAGAAATAACGGAACAACAATACAGGCTTGTGGAGTTTAAGAAAGAACCAGTTGGTTTTTATAAAGGGGATTTTTCGCAAGCTACCGACTTGCTAGCTGCGGATTCCAGAAAAAATAAACAAGTAGTCTATCCTAGTTCGTCGGGAGCAGAGAGAAAACGATGTTCTGTCTGTGGTTATACTAACCATGATTTTACAAAGTGTAAATTCAAAAATTATTCTTGCAAAAAATGTTTGCGTATTGGACACTTAGCAAAAATGTGTCCCAGAAATAGCAAGTCTGATTGGTCAGGAAGACCCCAGTCTCGACCTATGGATACTAGGAAGCAGTCAACTAAAGAAGGAACTCATTTTGTGACAGAAGACCCGGGTGAACAATTGGAATCGTTATATCGCATTGAAGCTACTGGAGATAAAGAATTTGGTTATCACATTACACTAAAACTTAATCAGGATACTGAAATACCTTTTCAAATAGATACAGGATGTTTGAGTACCATTGTACCCCTTTCCGTGTACAAAGAGAATTGTGCATATTTACCGTTGTTGGCTACAGGAAAGACTTTCGATATCGTATTTCAATGAAAAATCTCGGCCACTGGGCACTGTGAATGTGTCCATCGAATATAAAAATCAACAGTTCCATGATATGACGTTTTATGTGGTAAACTCTACTGGGCCTCCGCTACTGGGTAGATCGTGGTTTGAGCATCTTGGGTTCAAAATAGCTGGTCCTAATAATCGTAGGACGGATCAACCAGTGTTTTTTAATACTGATTTGTCAACGGTGTTGTTACAAGAAGCAGTGCAGAAATTTCCCGAAGTTTTCTCTGATCGGCTGGGCAAGTTCAATAAGGGAAAAGTGAAATTGGATTTGGCACCTAATGCAAAACCCCGATTTATGAAAGCAAGACCTGTACCATTTGCCATGCAAGCTGGCGTTAATGCAGAAATTGACCGTTTAGTTCATGATGGAGTTCTCGAACCAATCGACTACAGCCCATGGGGATCGCCAATTGTTCCAGTATTGAAGAAAGATGGGTCAATTCGTATATGTGGGGATTATAAATTGACAGTAAACCCCCACCTTCTAGTTGATCAACACCCACTTCCCCGTGGAGAAGATATTTTTCAGCGAGTACAGGGTTGTACAATTTTTGCGAAAGTCGACCTTTCGCATGCTTACCAGCAATATGAGGTTGATGAAGAATCACGTGACATTCTCATGATATCAACGCAGAAGGGTTTGTTTCGTTACACTCGTTTGCCTTTTGGCATTGCTTCAGCTCCAAGCAAGTTTCAGAAGGCTATGGATGTTTTGCTCTCAGGATTGGAAGGTACATTAGTCATGATCGACGACGTTTTAATAGGAGCCCGAGATGTTGAAGAGTTGCGGACTAGAGTCTTCAAAGTGCTTGAAAAGCTTGGAGAAGCGGGACTCACGGTGTCTATTAAGAAATGTGAGATCGGCAAGAGCTCAATCGAATACCTTGATTTCAGAATAGATGCTCAGGGATTGCATTCTACCGATGACAAGGTACGTGCGATTTTGGAGGCCCCAGTACCAAATGATGTTAAGGAACTCCAACGTTTTTTAGGAGTAGTAAATTTTCTGTCAAAGTTTCTGCCGGATTTAGCGACAATTCTGTCACCACTATACTGTCTACTTAAAAAGGGGCACCCGTGGATGGATCTGATTGTGGATTGGGTGCAGTAATATATCAGCGATATGCAGACGGATTGGCTCGACCATTGGCATTTGCCAGCCGAACGTTGTCCCAGGCGGAGAAGTCCTATTCTCAGCTACATAAGGAGGGGGCAGCCTTGATGTTTGGAATTAGCAAATTCCATAGCTACTTATATGGACGGAAATTCATTTTAGTAAACGATAATCGGCCCTTATTATCAATTTTTGGACCAAAGCATGGTATTCCAACTTGCGCAGCAAATAGGTTGCAGCGGTGGGCACTTATTTTGTCTAACTACATGTATGATGTAGAGTGGGTTAAGTCTGAGAAAAATATAGCTGATTGGTTTTCTCGAGCTCCACTTCCTGAATGTCCGGCATCAAATGAGCCTGACCTATGTATCAACTATATTTTTGACGGTAGCAGTGAACTTCCATTGAATTATAAGACGATTTTGGCTGCAACTAAAAAGGATGACATACTTATGAAGATCAACGCCTTTTTGAAGTTTGGTTGGCCAGATAAAGTTGAAGCTAAATTTCAGCATTATTTCCGGAAGAAGGATGAGTTGTTTGTGGAGAAGGATATTCTTCTATGGGGATATCGTGTTGTTGTGCCAACTGCGCTGCGACCAGAGGTCCTGAGGGAGCTTCATGCTTCTCCTATGGGCATAGTAAAAGTAAAATCCTTAGCGAGATCGTACGTGTGGTGGCCAAAGTTGGATGAGGACGTCGAAGAGATCGTGAGATCCTGTCATGCATGTAATGCTACTAAGGATAACCCTCCAAAAGCAGCTCTAATACCATGGGAATTTCCGGCGAAACCTTGGCAGCGACTTCACATAAACTATCTGGGACCACTGGAAGGTCGTTATTTTTTTGTTATTATTGATAGTCACACAAAGTGGATTGAAGCTTTTTCTACACATTCAATGTCTGCAGAAACAACTATGAAGATTTTAAGACAGGTGTTTGCTCATTTCGGTTTACCTGAAACTATTGTTTCTGACAATTATTCTGCTTTTGATTGTGAGACTTTTAAGAATTTTCTTCAGCACAATGGTGTCGACCTCAAGCATGGAGCGCCATTATCACCAAAGACCAATGGAGCAGCAGAGAATGCTGTGCCTTCTGTTAAACGTAGTTTGAAAACAGCTCTTGCAGATTCTTCTGCCGCAGATTTGGATGTGACTCTTAATAGATTTCTGTTGGATTATCGTAATACGCCTCATATTACCACTGGAGTTTCCCCTGCTCAAGCATTGATGGGCCATCAGCTAAGGACCAGGCTTGACCTCCTACGACTTCCTGCTATGTCTACTAAAGTGCAAATGGCTCAAGAAAAACAAGTAGGTGCTTATCGTGGGGCACCTACGCCTGCTGATTCTTATCAAAAAGGAAGTTCTGTTTTTGTGCGAGACTATCGGCATTCTGGGGAAAAATGGATTCCTGCATCTGTTTTCAAGTGTTTGGGACCTAAAAGACGCCAAGTTTATGTACCATCGCTGAATAGAAGTTGGACCAGGCATGCGGACCAAATCCATGGACCTACTCCTGTGCGAGTGAGTCTGCCATCTTGTTCCACTCTTGCAGAACCATCATCAAGTCAGGTGGTTAACGAAGCCATTTTGGAGCCAACTCAGGAGATTCCAACCAGTCAATCTGACACTTTTCCGAACACCTGTCAAGAGGACCAACTCAATGAGTCAGCTCACCCTCAACGAATGAAGAAACCAACAACAAGGCTAATCGATGAAATATAATTTTTTTTTTTGTTGTATATTTGGCATATGTGTGTTGCAATTTTATAGATATAGAATAATTTAATAATACAATTTAAATAATAAAATTTTATAAATAATTCTAAATTTTCAAATTCTGGGAATTAAAGGGGGGAGAATGTAGTATATTGGATATTGATTGTTTACTTGTGATTGGATGTATCGATTATGAGTGTTGAAAAGGTAGCAGTGAGATGACCGGGGAGGGAGAAGGTTATGTTCGAGTGGCAACACACGTTTTTCTCTGTATTTTAAATTGTGTTGCGGTGATTAATAAATGTTGTGAGTTTGTACAGACTTATGTGTTTTATTTATTTTGCTAAGACATTACAGTTTACTAAAAACATTTTCTGAAATAGTGTGTTCCACTTGTAACCCCATGATATAATACCCACAAGTACTTATTAGGTTCATTCAGTCAGCAGATAGGTAATGCAATAAATAACTAAAACTTACTTTCAACGTTTGATGATTCCTTAGGTGAATCAAAACCATTTCCTTCTTTAATAGGATACCTTAAGATGCCTTTATCTTTCTTTCCAGACAAATTCTCAGGTTCCCAATCTAACAATTCGACCTAAAAGAAACATTTACAATCAAGAAACAATTCCAATCATAAAAAATGAATTATACTATATTAAAGAACCAAAACAGAAATTTGATTTTATAAATATCTTGATAGTACTTTGAAATTACTACTTATATATAATGATATGGCTATTGACATAAAAATCAGTGAAGAAAGTGTAAGACAACTCAAAGTATGAAACTCCTTAAAATCCCTATAATAAAAAGCCTTAATTATTGTTTGTTTTTTTTTTAAATTGTTTTTTTTAATATATAAATATAGTTCAAAACTTTAATTAAATTTAAGACTTTATTTTTTTTTTTTCATTTTAATTATATTTTATAATTCTTTAAGAATACTTCATCTTGGCTTTAAAACATAACATGTTTACAGAAGCAGTTAAAAAAGAAAAATAATAATTTAAATGAGTTTGCTAATTGCAGAATAATATAGATTCAAGTTATTTTTATCTTGAATGTGACGTACTTTTTCCATAAATCAGTTAAGAACTCTTGTTTATGAGTAAATATTTGTTATTATAGACAGATATCCATAGTTATTTTTATTTATTTATATATTCATATTAAAGATTTATTTATATAAAACTAAAGTTCTAAAAACACAACTTAACAGCAGGACCTCTTAACCTCTGACGGAACTTATCTGCAGTCAAGAAACCCATATGAAGGAGTTTTCTTGCCACTAAGTACTAAATGATTCAGCAATACTGAATAGCATTCCACAAGTAGCAGAAAGTAGAAATATAATTTTTGTAAATAAGTTTATATATTTAAACATGACTACCTCAAAAATAAGTGTTGCACCTGGAGGTATTTTAGGTGGACTACCAGCAGCACCATAGGCATAATCTTCTCTACATGTGAGTATGGCAATCTCTCCTTTTTTCATTGTTGCTACACCAATATCCCAAGCTTTTATAACATTTCCTAAAACAAATATTTCATCAAAATTAACCTTCATTTCATTTACATAATAGCCTCAACAGTTTGAGTCTCAGTTGTTCAAGTTTCTCTTAAATGCGAGGCACATTAAACATTTATTTTTTCTAAATAGTTCATTTATAAAACAAACATTACATAATCAATTGATGTATCAAATTTGTATTCAATTCCTAAGCATGTAAGCATAATGCACATTTTTCAAAACTTATTAATAAAAAATCATTTCACCTTTGATTGATAAATATAAATGAGGTCATTCATTAGAAAAAAATCAAAGTCACATCCTGTTACACCAATAAAGAACTATGCTAACACATAAAAAATAAATAAATAAATAGGGAATCAGTTTATAAGTTTATTGACCAGCAAATGACAAATTCTCTACACAGAATTTAAAAAAGACAAGCACACCTATTACAGATATTCTGGAATTGAGATAACTGTCTTATAAATTTTTGAAAAAATAAGACATCCACAGAGAAGTCATTATGCACGGGGCTTTGGAAAATTTACCAAGTGAGGTTCTAACAGCCTTTAAATTCTGTTCTTATTATTTTACACAAAAGGATTGATTTTTTTTTTTTTTTAAATATTGGACTTTTTTGCAGTTCTCATTACTTTAATAGCCAAAGCAGCAGTATCATACCTACCTAACTACCTCTATTTTATAATTAAGGTAAAAAAAAAAATGAGGGCTACAATATGACTAACTCTTTACATAATAAAACTATATTGTGAATATATAGTATATTAAAAAAGGATTACTCTCTATAAATGATTGAACATGCAACACATTTCATTTTACTGCTTCATCTTGACTTCCAGTTTTAAATATATAAAGAATATATTATATTCTTTCCAAAACCTTTCTAATTTAATAAAACACGGTGTCAATATCTTATGGGGACCCTCCTCAAATGGCTGGATCCTTAACACATTTTATATCAAAGCTCCATCTTGGCTTAGAATTCCATAAATACTAATATGAAAATCTTCCTGATTAAACTAAAATATTTTTAAGAAAGTCCTACTAACAAGAATGTCATAATTTGATTGCTTAGGGAGAAGCTTATTATTTAAAATAAAAAAAGCAAAAAGCATTAACATGTAAGAGTTAACTACTCAATATACTAAATATTATTAATAACGGTGAGAAATAAATATAATTAATTGTGATGATGCAAATTTTATGGATAGAAATGATAATGAAGTGATGAAGAGTAAAAAATTAATATTATCTCAGTACATTAAAAAAAAAAAAAAAAAAAAAAAAAAAAAAAAAAAAAAAAAAAAAAAAAAAAAAATTTAGAACCCATGAAGAGTCAAGTTCAGTACTTAGGTAAAGAGGTACCATTACAATATCAACAATAATTGTTGAATGCCAGGTTTTTCCTCATTTAAGAGTATCCGCTTTATAGAGGCTGGTGGTATCCCAGAAGGACTCTCTTCCTCGTAGCCTATCTACATCTTAAATAACACAATTTAAATTTACTTCCTTCAACCGGACTTCGACTGGGGCTTAGTAGTCAGGAACCTTTCCCAACAAGCTACCTCACCTCACATTAATAATAATACAAAAACTTAGTGTAATAATAGTGAAACTAGTTATTAACATTAAAATAATCAACCAAAAAATACCAACTTCCTAGCAAAAATAAACTCACCTTTTCCTAAATTAAATTCAAAAGGTGTTCTTTCCTTGCTAGAATCGAATATTGTACCATCAGTAAGTTTTCCTTCATAATGAACAATCACCTTACACCCTTGAGGAGCTGTTCCTTCAGAAGAACCCTGTCTAATAATTTCTTTGAGAACTCCTCCATCCTTTTTGAGGGAAACATCAACAGCATTACTGCTGGGGGTATAGACTTCTTTCATAGGACAATCCTCTTGGTTATCTTGATCCATGGAACCCATTCTAAAACAGCAAATTAATGAAACTTTAAAGCAATCAAGTACAGTAGCTGGCTATACTAAACGTCTGACAAGACGAAATGTTTTTACTATTAGAAAGAATAAGGAGGAACATTCTCGAAGGTTCTCTAACCTATTTATAAGCTGAACATGCCGGCATAGCTGTTATCGTAACTATTTTATCACATACACATAAATAGTTGAAAATAAAAATGAACACTCGTGAAAGATCAGAATAAATCGTAAGTATGAAGAACTATAAACGAAAAATATATATACCTTAGAGTGCTGTGTTTCTATAGAACCTTGACGACTGAATTTATTTTCGTTTATAAATAAAAACCTCTTATACGAGAAAAAGGTTATAAAAATTAACGACTTATGACTTATACTACAACGATTATAACGTTCTAAGCAAAAAACTTGCAATCGTTAATAAAGACGAGGAAATTTTCGAATATGAACTCGTTTTGAATACACAGATAAGTTTGTATTTTTCCAATAATTTGTAGTAGTTCTGACACAAAATCACAGATGGCAGAAGGGGTAATTCTATCTATAAGTCTACCATAAGTAGTAATATTTACGATAATAGTTACCACCTTGGATTAAATAAAACAACTGTGTGCGAACGGTTTCTTTTATTGAATATATTTTTTATTGTTATCAACCCATCGTCTTAGGCATAAATCAGCATGTTTTCATAGCATTAGTTTTTAAATAAAGTCACGGTTTGTATCATCTGAATAGCTTGCTTAATGTTCACTAAGATTCTTTAATGTCTCAACAAATAATAAACTATAACTAAGACAACATTAAAGGACTAAGTATTTTTTATGACAAACACAATTGTTATCAATTCATAACAGTATGTACATTACGATTTCCTGCTGATTTTATCGAAAACATTTCTCAAACAATTATACCCATACATCCTCCATTCAATTACAGTTTTTTTGGTGGCCTCCAACCATGTTGAGGAAAAACTAGATCAATAGATTGTTTCAGTTACCTGTCATTCAAAATTCTGTAAATTCCCCACACCGTCCTCAAACCCACCACAACGTCATTCCTCCAGTGCAATCTGAGCCTAACATTCTCTCTTTTCTCCGCCGGGCTATCCTGTCATTTGTTCAACAGACTCGTTCAAATATCAGCATATGCGGACGACATAGATATTGTGGGACGCTCTCGCAGAACTGTGACCGAGGCATTTCTTGCCCTTCAGACAGTTATTCGCCGCTTTGGTTTGGAAATTAATCAAGAGAAAACAAAGTATATGGATACCAGCCGAGCCGTACTGCTGAATAGAACAAAAATACCGTTCGGACCTTTCGAATTCGAGCAGGTGTCTGAATTTACCTACCTCGGCTCGCATAGGTGGAAAACCGCATAGCTGATAAAATTAAGAGGAGGATTCTGGCAGCTAGCCGATGCTATGTACTTAGCCCTCAGGAAGCAGTTGACCAGTCGGCTTGTGTCGAGGAAAACCAAGTTCACTCTATATAAGACCTTGATCAGCCTGTCCTTACATATGGCTCTGAGACATAGACGGCAACAAGGTCTTATGATAAAAGAAATTAAGGATTTTCGAAAGGGAAGTTCTTCGTCGAATCCTTGGAACTGTATGTGTAGGGAATGAATGGAGACGACGCCCAAATGCGGAGGTGTACGGACTCCAAGATGATAATCTTGATTTCGTCTCAGCCATTAAGGTCGGAAGACTCCGGTGGGCTGGACATGTGGCACGTATATATAAAGGAGACATTCCTAAGAGTGTCCTAACCGAACAAATTAATGGAAAGAGAAGAATTGGAAGGCCCAGATTGCGATAGACGGACTGCGTGGCTGGCGATGCTGGATCCCTCGGTGTCAGGAACTGGATGGTCATGGCACAGGATAGGGACGCATGGCGCTTGTTTTTAGAGAATGTTGCCAAAAGAGTTGCTCTCCAAAGAAGCCGATGAGGCAGACAACAAACATTTCAAGCTATACTGGCAGAATTTTACTCGAAAATTTGCATGTATGAATGTTTAACCCTTTAACGGGCAGGTCGGGAATTTTAGAATACATTTCTTCTTTTTTTTTTCCTTTGAATGGCTATAGCCACGCTAACATGTATCATGAAATTCAAGTTTGAATAAAGAATATTAGACGATAATAAGTAGGATAATACATCGGATATTACGTCATTTATTGAGCAAAAGACATTAAATATATGTATTCTCCAGAATACATTGCCTGTTAAAGGGTTAAGTATATTGAATAAACATTAACAATTTTTTTTCTTTATTTTTTTTTTTTTAATAAAAATTCTGAAAATCATATTTTCTAAGCTTAATATGATTAGAAAATATATTTTTGACTGTAAACTGTCATTAAATAATTTTGGCCACCTAGATTCGTAATATACCCCTATGTGCGCCGTTCAGTGGTCGGTGTGTGTGCAATGTTACTATTTGACATGTCGTTCACTATTGAAATTTAGACGACCGGTAAAAAGCCGGCCGTCCAAAAGTCGGTGTGTGTGCAACTAGCCAAAAATGCTGGTGAGTTGCCGGCGCCTGCCACTACATTATGATTCCTGTTTATGCACTATAACTACAAAAGCTACAACTTGTTTGAGTTACTGAATCGAATGAAACAATATCAAATTGTTAATCAGAAATTGTTAACAGTTTTAGGTCGAAAGGTCAAGAAGAAATAAAATTATAATTATAAAAAAAAAACTACTAATTGTTTGACCGGTAAAAAATCGGTGAGAGTGCAAGCTCCTAGCACCGGCAAAATATAGGTAGGTTTTTTGCCAGCCGGCAAAAAGTCGGTGTGTGTATAGAGCTACTATGAGATTGTCTTGCAATTGAAGTCACAGTAGCTCGGTGATCATGATCTGTTGTATCTATTAAGGCTCATCCATGTATGTTTTTAATTTCCACTGCCTATTATTTTAATTAGCTTGGAAAAACAATCTTCAATCAGATGACTTTTACTTTTGTTAAATTTCTTATGATTAACCTACATTAAATAGCATTTTTAAAAATAGAAATTTCTTTTCTTAACTCAACTTTTTCATTTAAAGCAACCAATTTGAATAATTAAAAAAACAAACAAATGTATCAATCAAGCCATTTCCATAGCCATTTCATATAAGATTTTTTTTTTTTATTCAAAATATTTTAATGTAAATACTAGCTGTACCCGTTCACACGTTGCTGTGTTTGAACAAAAAGGCAGTTTTGATACCTCAAACTAAATTTATTAATGATCAAATGTATGCAATATATCAAAATAAAAATTAGCAATAAAATTATCCCTACATATATGTCATTTGAATATCACATATTTACAAAACATAGATATAAATAGTTGATGGTAGATATATATAATAATTTTGTAATCATTAAATATTATCATGAAATGAATGATTTTTTATGATTGATGGTGAACTTTATATTAGTAGCGCTTGTAAATATACAACATTTTTTGTTTTCCTATCTGGTGCAAGAACAAAAAAATTTGATGGTTTTTCAACTAGTGAACACCCAACTTATAGCTGTCCATGTGAAAAGCCTGGATTTATCAAATTTAATCCACATACTTGCAATGATTGTCCCTGTGCTTTGTTAATGGTTATTGCAAAGGCTAGTCTTACAGGAAACTGTAGACGTTTGAATTCAAATGGAGTATCCGTTGGTATCATGGGAAAGCGTGGTAGTAGTACATGCTCCCCTTGGTGTTTTCCATTTAAAATGGTTGCCTCAATTAGTTATTATTAATTAATTATTCATTAATTTTCTTTACTGATAGCCTATTCCCATTGCATAGCCACGGTGGATTTATATTTCGTAGAAGGATGATTGTGGAACCAATTTTCAAAGATAAAATATACGGTGGCATTCCTGGTAGATCCAATGAATTTAAAAATTCTATTGGATAATTAACTAAATCGTCATTGACAACAGTATCTATGGATTATTATGTTGTTTCTTCATCAGGTATTTCATTTTGAATTGTGCAGTTTATTAAATTCACATCAATGTTTTTGATGTGAGCACGCTCACTAACCCATTGATTATTTTTATAATTTTGCGATAAATTTGGAAAAACTTTGGCAATCAATTCATCAGTGGATTTTACAATGAGACAAAAGTTTTCTGGTAATGTAATAGAGTGTGTGGATTCGTCTATTTCCATTTTACCATTCCCAATATCTAATAATCGTTTTGCAAATCGTTCAGAAGATTCATCTTGTTGTAATTGAACACAACATATTTTCTCCACATACCGCCATAACACTGATGATTTGAGACATGCATTCAATTCATCTGCAGGTGTTGAACGTGGTATAACTGGTAGAGTGTGTCGAAAATCACCAGCTAGCAAAATGAGTGCACCACCAAAGAGCTGCTCATTTCCTCTCAAATCTTTTAATGTGCGATTGAGTGCTTCCAATGATTTCATGTGCGCCATAGTGCATTCATCCCATATTATAAGCTGACATGATCTTGGTACTTTTCCCATTCTAGAATATTTGCTAATATTACATGTTGGAGTTTCAATTACCTGCATATTTAATGGCAATTTCAATGCTGAATGTGCTGTTCGACCACCGTCGAAAAGAGTTGCTGCAATACTAGATGGTGCAATAGCAAGTGCAATATTAATTTGTGATCTAATAGTTGCCAGAATAATTGAAATATGAAAAGTTTTGCCAGTGCCTCCAGGTGCATCTAAGAAATATAAACCACAACTCTTGTTAGATATTGCATTTATAATTGTGTCATATGCTGTTCGTTGTTCTAATACCAATTTCGGCAGATTAATTCGAACAAATGTTTGTAATTCATTAACATCGAAGTGCGTTTCTCGTTGTATATCACGATCGAAAATGTCATTACCAAATCTATTTGAAGCAATCATTCCTAATTCTGTCAGTGATTTGTTGGCTATTGTCAAACATACATCCTCAATTAAAATCAATGCTTCATTGTATATATTTGATGTAAATTGAATGTTGGGATTGGCACTTATCCTACGCATGCGATGTAAAATATCTTCACTCATATAGTCTTTATATTTTTCCCAAAGATCCTTTGGATTAGCCGGAAAACATGTAAGTATGATGGGAAATAGTGTAAGTATCTGCTGTGGTTGAGCTGTATTAGAAGCATCAGCGAGTGAAATATCCCAATGAGCATCGTTTTTAGAGGTTTAATTTCTAGCAAACCTCACGAAATGTTGCACACACATGGCCATTGACTGTTTTTAATTCTTGGAAAGATTTTGGTCCACGAACATTGATTAATAATAAAGTTAGGTAAAAGCATTCTGCGTTATTTGGATGTACAGTGAACAGACGACCCAATGAATCTGTGGAATATAAATTTAGGTGTCCTTGTACAGCTCTATCTTGTTTACGACGCTGAAATTTTCTTGTTGATGTATTCCACGTAAATTAAGTTGGTACTTCAGAGTACAGTAGTGTCCTTGCAAAGGTATCATTTCTACATAATGTAAAAAATTCAGTTAATGATGGCGGTAGTGACATTGCTCTTAAAACCTTCATAAAAAAAACTAAGGAGATATAGATTAATTTAGAACATATGTTTTATTGGTAATTGTTTAAAAACACCTGCACTGAAGTAATGTTTATAAAAATTTTTATTATTTTATTTATTTATTGAAATTTACAACTGTATTTTAAAGCAACTACCCATTGGTAGCACTTCTACAGGCTCTATATAATGAGATACTATATTAGAAGGTCTCGAGGCCATCTTCTTTTCAGGCGCCTCGGAGAGTTATCTGGAATGGATTGAGAAGCAAGTTGTGACACTAATGGATTTGAATGGTTGTGGAGTTTGCTATGAAAGGATAGATATCTGGTTTGAGCTAAGTCAGAAACGAAAGGTATATTAAGATCTTTGTGGATAAGTTTGTTTGTGACGAAGTAAGGAGCATTTAGGATTTTTCTAAGGATTTTGGACTGTAAGGATTGGATACGAGATGAATTGGATGGTTTAGTGGAGCCCCAAAGCTCAACTCCGTATGTCCAAATTGGTCTAATTACTGTTGAGTATTTTGTAATTGAATGGAAGGTTTGAACGTTTGTCAAGTAAATGTTGAAGTAGTCGAAAAAGACGGGCAGTTTCTTGTCGTTTTAGTCTTGTATGTGGATTCCAAGTAAGACGTTTGTCCAAGTGGAGTCCTAGGTTGCGGATCTGTTTAACGGGGATTAGTGGGACATCATTAAAGGATACCGTAGGACAGGAAGTCGTAGGTTTACGACGAAGGGTAAAGGTTATTTGATGGGATTTATTTTGATTCTCCATTTTCGACACCATTCTTGAAGGTTTGTGATATGGGATTGGAGTGTCTGGGAGGCAATAAAGGGATCATTGTTTACTGATAACAAACAAGTGTCATCAGTATACGTGGTGAGGATGGTGTTATAAAAAATAAATATTATTTTTGGGATATTTGTTGAACCCCAACTCTCATTTAAAAAAAAAAAAAGAAATACAAAAACCTTCCCGGGGATATACTTAATAATTTCCCAAATTTTTACGGCGATTGGATGTATAGTTTTTGAATCTATCGAGAACAGACATACACACATTCATTTATATATATACATATTTATATATATATATATATATATATATATATATATATATATATATATATATATATAAGTTTGCTACCATGTGATAACAACACTGCTGCAACCTTAAATGTGTGTGGGACTTTTAATTAAAACATATGTGAGAGACAAAGTTTTAATAACTTTGGTTAGTTTATTGTTATATTGTTTAAAGTGTTTTATGTTATAATTACTAGTTAGAAAGAACGTGTAATTTAATTCATTTGTAATAAAAGAATAAAATCACGTTAAAACAATCTTACATATATATATATATATATATATATATATATATATATATATATATATATATATATATATATAGAGAGAGAGAGAGAGAGAGAGAGAGAGAGAGAGATATTTCAAACACTATAAATGCGTGTTTATTAATTTAGTGATTCTTTGCAATTTTCATAGCTTAAAATTTGATTTCTTTAATCAATGGGAGCAACAGTTGGTTATTGTGTCTAAAATATTATTTTAATATTTTTAAAACGTCACATTAAACTGAATTAAATTCATTTTATGACATTAAAATCAGTTCAATGGTTTGGGCAACACAATGCAATGTTCCTGCTCTTTGGAGTCCAGATCAGCATTAATCTACATAAAGGGATGCCAGTCAGGGCTTGATTTCCTGACAAACTATAATTGATATTTTTAACTAATTAATTAAATTTATATAATCTCTTCTCCACCAGGTTATCGTGGGGTCAGAAATTAAGATGTGTTAATTATATGAATACGAATCAAAATAAATTAATTAAATGAAAGACATGCAACTTGGCAATAGACTGTATGGTTAAACTAAAAACAACATATATTCAATCAAGGGTTGACATACAAAATAACAATATGGAAATCTGGATCATAACTTAATTTAAGACTTAGATAGTAACAAATAAACCTAACCTTGACTTATCTTTGAGGGATATGCTGTGATGTGTAAGCGCGTCATCGGTGGAAGGTCCTGGTCCCCATTCGGTGCAGCTGAGCAGGTTGAGGGCGGAAAAACAGCCACTTTAAACAACACAAACAGACAGGCAGACCAAATATTTTTCCGGCCCTTTTTAAAGTATAGGCTCCGCCCCCTGGACCAAGTACACGCCCACCGACTTCCCAGGTTCTTGAATTTTAGAAAAAAAATAAATATCTTGTTTACCCCTAATATTACAAGGTAAGGAACAAGCAAAAAGCGCCCAAGGTTTGGCATAGTTGCGGTGATCAGCACGCCTCCGCAAAACACGTTTTTCGGTACATTTCTAGCTAAAACTCCGAAACTGTTTTTGGGCCTGAGAACAGTAATGGGAGGGGACGCGGAGCGCGGAAGGTCCCTTTTTTTGGTTTGGGCTCATATCTCGGAAAAACGGAGCGTCGTATGCAAAATATGACTAATTACTAAATTAAAGTTAATTAAATTGTCTACAACTTTTATTTTATAAACATTTTTCATGTTCTGTACCGTTTCTGAGATATACGCTTGGCAAATGTGAAGGACTTTTAAGTATGTTTGTTTTATCAAAAAAAGTTAAACTTTATGTAACTTTTGACAGGTTAAAAATAAATTCGCATATATATGTGCATTTTGAAGGAAATTTAATTTTATATAAAGACTTCTGTCGTAGGATGAACGTTTTAGAAGATATGGAGGGAACTTTAACAGAAAACGTGAGGTGAAATATTTTTTTCTGGAAAATGTTAACATTTGCCAAGGGTATATCTCGGAAACAGTACAGAATATGAAAAATGTATATAGAATAAAAGTTGTAGAGAATTTAACTAGCATTAATTTAGTATATTGACTTGTTTTGCATAAAACGCACCATTTTTGAGATATGAGTGCAAAACCAAAAAAGGGGACCTTCCGCACCCCCCTCTTCCTATTCCCAGGCCCGAAAACTCCAGGACTTTTAGTATGTTTTATTTCTAACCACCCTGAATATGTTTCAGAAGAAAAACCTTGGTTTAAAGAAAACGCACTCTATAATCCTTTATTGAATGGACAACTTGTGGGAACCAAATAAAAACTGTCATGAAATTCGCCACTAAACGTCAGAACAGTGTGAACACACTGGCTGACGCGGACGTGTTATCACAAGAGCTGTCTTAGACATCAGCGCGTGTCAACACGTAACGACAGCAGAATGTGAATGCACTTTTATACTCATCATACATTCATTCTTCTTAATGAGTGTATAGGTTTCGATTCCACACTGTGTCACTTGTCTGAGAACATTCTGCTGTACCCTTATTATATAGGGTTCTCAGGATGGCTCTTATTATTTAATACTTTCCTGAGGGTCCAGCAGCAATTTTTAGCTACTTTCCTTTCCCTGATTTCTTCATCCTATTTATCAGCACCTGATTTTATAATTCACATTTTAAATTTTGTAAATACTTACAAATCGATGACAATTTCATTGATATAATAAAGTTGAGGACGGTTAGTGCCAGATTATTTTTGTATTATTGTTATTTTTGCGTTATTTTTGTTTCTTCGGTGACTTGACTCTTATTTATGTATTTTTATTTTCTATAATGTATGATAATAAATTCATTTCGACAGTTGTCCAAACAGCGATATGTCCCATTAATATATAGTACATAACTTCTTTAAACATTTATAAGCAAGAGCTGTGGGCCAGCCATCAAGTTCTCACAACGCTGGTTTAATAATGAAAACCTATGGAGGTTCTTTCCAGCTTAATATAGAATCATAAAACGGGTGTTTATTTTTAGTTTGAAATAACTCTCTAAAAAATATTCTTAAAGTCAAAACAAATTGAAACTGCAAATGTTCTTTTTCTTGCAAAATCGGCCGAGATTGATATTACTTTTCCGTAATGTCAAGAAACAAATCATTGCTGCTCGTTTCACCAGCTGCATTAATAATTCAACTACTTATTACATTGAATTTTAGTTGAACAATGGAGATTTACGAGCTGGATTGTTCATTTAGTGCAACCCACTCAAGAAAATTACCTTTGGCAACCTAGTTTCGGTGAGGCAAAAAATATACCTGTTTAGACAGATTCGTCATTCCGATTCTAGGCAGCTTAATTTGGTAAGATTCTTGGCTCTACCATGGTCCAACAACTAGAGAAACAATCTTCGATCCTATTGTTTAAGACACATCTTCAAAAAAAATAGTAACTGTTATCCTGAATGTCAACGGGATTCTGTCAACACATTACGCTACCACCTACTCAATTACGTTCCCTTGAAAAAAATATGTTATATATAAAACGATATTAAAATACGTTCAGAGTGGGGATAAGATGCCAGTCTAATTATTAATAAAAAAATAAGTAAAGAAAGAAAGAAATATGAGTTGCTTTAGACTTATGTAACAAATGCTGACTTACGACTATACAATTGAAAAATATTCAAATGGCCTTAAGTCCAATGATAAGTCATACAGTTTCATATATTTGCTTTTTAGATGTTTTAATTTTACTTTGCTGAAAGAACTTTTAGCACTTGTTAAAACGAAATGAGTAATTTTCAATCATTATTTTTTTTTTACCAATGAATGGCAAACATTTTTATTTTTTAGCTAAATTATCATTAATAAGATTGAAAATATTAAATGTTACAAGTTGTTAACTTCATATTGCAGTCTGAAGTACTTATCAACAACCCATTCGAACAGTTTATCTCGGAGACTCTTATGGGTTACGTTGTTTAAAATGGCTGCCGTTGTTGACGAAGTCGGTAAGTCTGCGGAAAAACAAATAGATGAAGAAATAAATGATGAAATTAATGACGAAGATGTTGAAAATGGAGCATCGGAAGCCTCTAAGAAAAAGAAGCGAAAGAAGAAGAAGAAGAAAGCAGGTACTAATTTGTACTCCAGATTTGAATAACTTAAGGATTAATTATTTTTCTTTTATTATGTTTTCTTAAAAATGTCTGTAATTGTGTACATTTTATGTATCTATTTTCACAGTTGATTTTGAAATACATTTATTGAAACTGTTAGCAGTCACATGTTTTTGTGGAAGGTTTTAGGAGTGCTTTATTAGTTCACTCATGCTGTATTAATGGACATTCCTTAACAATCATAATTTATGGTTTGATTTTCTATTTCTAGTTTAATTGGAATGGTCTTGAACGTTTGAATTTTACTTTTCAGATCAATGTACTGCTGAATATTAGTAGACATTTCTTTGTTAATAGCTATTTTTTATACATGTAAGCGCTTATGGTAATACTTGATATTAGCCCATTAGAACTATTGTTTTATAAAACTGATGAATTTAATAGTTAAGTAGTAAATTATATCTTACCTCGTTCTATTACGAAGTCAGTACTATCTGCACAACATTTATTAAACTGTAATATTTTATATTTTTAAACCACAACCTTATAAAGGATGTTATCAGTTAAAAAGTCCAGAAACCATTTCCTCTATGATATTCACTGATATTACTGGTGGGAAAATGCTAAGAGTCAATGGATATGCTGTATTTCAATCATGGTTTTGTGTTATTTTTTTGTTGACTATATTTTTACTAGTATGAACTGATCTATATCAGTATTTTACCTAACTTCTAAATACATTTTTGTTATTAGTTTGTTCATTATTCAGAAGTAATCAATAATTATCTGTAGTGCTAACTATTGTCTTTAAAGTTCATTACAATTCATTTTCTAAATTTTTAAGAATTTTTTATTGTTTCATTTCCTTTTAAGAAAATTTTTTGTCCATATCTACTTGGAAGAGGTATGATAATTAGATGAATTTGTTCAAGAATAACCAATTTTAAATGTTTTATGGTAATCTGGGTATATAATGATTGTACAAATGGAATTTGAGAATTCTAGATTTTTTTTTTTTTTTTTTTTTTTTTTTTTTTTTTTTTTTTTTTTAATATAGAAATCACCTACTATTCATAAAGTAATGAAGTTCAGAGAATAAGATGACCTTATGGAAGGGTTTCTTCATGAAATATCGTTTTACTTCTTGCTTTTGGTGGAATATGGAGTGTTTTGGGCTTTCATCTATTTGAAACAACCAGGATGAAATGGCTTAGATAAAGGTTGACAGCCATGAGTTATCTGTAAAGTGTTTAGTTGGGTCTACATACTTGGTCATCCATAATTTGTTAGATTAAATTTACAGCCTTCCTCCTGTAAATAGGCTTGAATGGTGCCAATCAATCTTTCCTAGGCACTAGAAGGTTTCTAGTCCTGTTGTTTACAATACAAGATTGATTTAAGAGTCAGTGGTTTGGTTGCTTCATTGGACAGGAGAACTGTGGATAAACCAGCCATCCTGAGAGAGGTGCTGGATGGGGATAAGGCTGTTCACTTCAAGTCCACCAGCAGTGTAAACATAATATACAATTTATCAATGGCATTAAGAAAGTGCTTTCACTAAGTTTTGTTTTGGGTTACAATTATTAAGATGTATTAAGGATTTTATTTGGTATGGGTTATGTAATGTTGGGTTATTGGGCTGATGATTCATTAGTCTAAATTGTCTCTCCTATGATTCTTATATAATCAATCATACCCTTAGTTTATTAAACATATTTTGGTGTATCTTACTGATTTTTAAGAATATAGTGGAGCTGAGGTATTCTAATATTTCTTACTTAGGGAATGTTTTTCTATTTACCCTAATCTGATAGATCTTATACATTTTTTAACTTTGTGTTATAAGTTTTGTTTCTTGTACTCTTAATGCTAGATCATTGTTTCTCTGACCCAAATCTCAGGAAAGTTCTCTTTATCCAATTTTTTTTACATTTAAAGATTGTTTACTTTTCACAATTTATTAAATTTTATTTTTTTTATTATATATATATATTTTTTTTTTATTTGGGACTTAATGTCATATACTCCAACTAGGGCAGGAAGGATGGGATATCCTACAGGTTACCAATCTCTTCTAGCCATGGTGGGATAGTCAAGATTCATTTCGTGGGTCCAGACAAAATAAATTTTAACCCGCCCAAGTGGGATTCGAACCCATGACCTTCAGTACCAAGTGCACTGAGACCCTTGCTTCCCATTTTTAATATTTATATTGAGATACCATTTTCTTGTCATGAGATACCATTTTACCTCAAAAGGGTCATGTATCTCTCTTTCTCTTTTTATTTATTGCCCATATATTTTTTTATGCATTTCTCTTGTGAACTGATTTTATGGACCAAAGGATGATGAATTTCATTTGTTGTAAGGTTTTGAAAAATAAAATAAACTCAAATTTTTTAATAATTTTTAGGAGCAGGAGAAGCTTCTGCTGACGTTCCAGGTGAAGATGAGAATGGTCCAGATAATGCTGCAGAAGAAATAGCAGATATAGATCTCAATGAAAAAGATGACTCGAAAAAGAAGAAGAGGAGGAATCGAGGAAAAAATAAAAAACAAACAGACCCTCCTACAATTCCTGTTTCTAGTCTTTTTCCAGATGGTTTGTAAAAATTAAGTTAACAGTATTGATTAACTGTTCTATTATATGTAGAATAGCATTCCCTGCCATAGCTTCCCCCGCTCTCATAAGATCAATAAATTTGATAATTTTAACTAATAATTGAAGTTTTATTTGTTTTTCAATAAAAATCTTGTTTTTAAGTATGCAATAGAGCATTATTTCTTCAATGATATTTTCATGCATAGCTATAATTTTTAACCCGGTTTAAATTGCTCTTATTATGTGTTTGAAGATTACGTAAAAGCATAATTAGACATCTAATTTTTAATTTTAATGTTTGAATTGGTAATCCATTAGATGAATAGAGACTATTGAGAAACTGTTGTGGATAATAGACTACATCATCAGTGTTTACAATTAAAGGCCCATGAATCATTTTTTACACAATATCAAAAAGTCAAGGATCAACACTTTGTTTTGGTTACAATTTTTATTTGGCAGAAACAATTTTATCAGTTTCACCTGCTTGTATTTTAATTCCTGGCCATAAAAGTATATGACAGTGTGGCAAACCGCGTTTCTGTTACTGAATGCTGTACTAAATTATTATTATATTAACTGGACTATTGTAAACCTTTCTAGAACTGGTACACATAGTTTCTCAATAGTTTTACCATTGTGTTTTCTATTGTAGAATGGCGCTTGCCATATATCATCTGTCGATTTTTTGACTTCACTGAGATCCATATGCCGTGCCAAATATTTATAGCTTGATTGATAACAATTAAATTGAAAATAAGTAAATTTTGTTATAGATTTGCTAACTTGATATAACATCATTTCTTTGTAGCCACTCTTGAATGGTGCTTGCCATCTACCGGTTGATTTTTTTTTTAACTTCACTGCATACCACATACTTATCCATTTTTAAATAACAGTTTAATTGAAAATCTGTAAATTTTATTATTACTAAACCTTCCTGAACTATAACGATGATGTGGCTAAAACTTGGTGCAGATTGGTTCAGTATTTTTCGCGGTTAGTGATCTCAAACGAAAAATGGCTTGTCCTTTTATACAATCGTATAGATTGAGTTAATTATTAAGATTTTAATTATTAAAATGGACATGTAAAGTTGTTGAGCTAGACATTGAATAAAGCGTGGGAATAAAAATATTATCTTTACTGAACCAACATAGTAGTCATCAGACCCACTTAAAATTAAAACTTTCTCTATACACTTTAATTGATTGATGAGGACGAGCTTAGTTAGCACTTAAAAGATTTAAATAAATTTATATAAATAAAGTTATACATTTATTAATTATTTTTGTATTAGGAAATTTCCCCATTGGACTGGAAATGATGTATCCAGGGGATGAAAGAAAAGCTAAAGATAGGTTCACTAATGAAGAAATGCGTGCTCTTGATCGCCTTCATAATGATATATATAATGAAGCAAGACAAGCTGCTGAGGCCCATAGGCAGGTCAGATTTTAATTTATGTTAATTTATATTTGGAATGTTTTTAAAATTAATGACAATTTTAATTAAAAATTTTTTTAATTTTATGAGCAGACTCGGAAGCATATTCAGAAATGGGTCAAACCTGGCATTACTATGATTGAGTTGTGTGAAGAACTAGAAAAAACAGCACGTATGCTTATCAAAGAGGAAGGTTTAAAAGCTGGCTTAGCCTTTCCAACTGGGTGTTCTCGGAACCACTGTGCTGCTCATTACACTCCTAATGCTGGTGATCCAACTGTATTACTTTATGATGATGTAACAAAAATTGACTTTGGAACACATATTAATGGTAAGATAGTATTTTTTTAAACAGACAACTTAAAGAGAAAGTAATTGAATATGATGATATTCTTTAAACCAGCCATTGGCGATCGTTCCAAATGGCAAGATGGAGTGGTGTGGTCAGAGTAATGATTTTATGGGCCTATCTTTCCACTGATGATCACTCCACTCCATTTAGTTTCTCTCATTCAATAGGCTTAATTAGCGATTAAGGACAAGTTACAGGTGGTTAAGACAGGAGTAATAAATGATTAATAATTATGGATAACATAGTTTATCGTCTAACATCAAAGAAAATTGGATTTAGCGTATATTCATTGCTCAAGATTGAGCTTCAAACAGTGAAGGTAGCCCCTTAGGTTTTCTTTGGTTTATTATTTAAATTTTGTGCCATATGAAGGAGATAAAGAAATTACTTTTCTTAATTGAATAATGTTTTTACATTATTTACTAATTATTAATGTTTAGTGATAAATAACTGATGCAAATGAGCTTTCTCAAGCTCAACATTCATTTAATTATTAGTTTAAAAAAAAAATAGTAAATGTAACATATTCTTAATTATTCTGATGACATACCTATGGCTCTCATAAGTATAATTATTATCAAAACTGTGGTATTCAGCTTGTATGTATTTAGTGGATTTAGTTTATATTTTTTTCTCACTATCCTTTTAGCATGAAGGTGCTTGGTAGCCGTCTGTACCAGGCTTTAGATACTTAGGGTCTTATTTCTCCCAGGGTTTACCCATTTCTTCAATTTGTCTGATGCTGAAGTTTCTGGGTTGCTTCTGTCTCTCTGGTCTTAACTTTATATTTTTGAGCAAACCTTTATTAATTATGTGTAAGAAGATTATTAATTAAATAGTTTAAGTGCTTCTTTTCTCACTTTTCTTAATTAAATAGTTCAAATGCTTCTTTTCTCACCCCTAGTTCTTGTTTTTACTTGAAATAAGTTGATAATATTTTTTTTGTCTTTATCAATCTTTATTCACAACTGTCAATAAAAATATGACAACGAGTGAATTTGATGGCTATACAAAAAAAAAAAAAAAAAATATATATATATATATATATATATATATATATATATATATATATATATTATATGGTTTTGGTGTGATTTGAATGAACGAGGAGCACTGCCCGTGGTATCTCCATTGCTCTTGTTTTAATAATATTTAATTTTATTGTAGGAGATCTCTCATCCAGCTCCTAAATAGAAGTACTTAGTTCAGTGTTTTACTATTAACAGATCCAACCACCATAAATCAATATTTGTGAGTTAATTATGAAAATTTAGCAAATTGACAATTAGGATTGTTGAGACTGGACTAATGATATTACATTTGATGGAAAAAATATGTTTATGTCCTTTTGTATCTATTTTGTGAAAACAGAAAATGAATTCAATCCAGTTTGCCATTGAGTGGCTATATATAAGTGAAATGAAAAGTTTAACCATTATTTGGGTGATCTAAATGTTTCTTTTCTTCCAACTAATATGAGATCTGAAGTTGAGTCAGAAATGGGTTGAATATCACCATTAACTCAAATCTGACAAAATACGGACATAAACGTTTCTTCCCCTGGCCTCTATTTTTTTACTGAATACTGTAGCTTTCTAAACATCCCGACCATTTTAGCCAAAAATTATATCTTATTCTGTTTTTTTCAGTTATTTTATTAGTTATTTTCCTCATAACTATTTGTTTGATTGGAACAAAATAATGCCATCTACTAAGTCTGTTGATGTTGCATATGTTTACTGTTCCTATATTAACAAGGAGGTCTCTGTGTTGCTAGATCTGTATCTAGTCACATCGTTCCCTACCTTACATTTATATTTTACAGAGATATTGTAGTTTTATCTAGTTATTATTTTTATTTAGGATTTCAACTATTTTTACACTTGTGCCAATCATTCTATTTCATGTTCGAACCCTTGACAATTATGACTGGCTCTCCTCTAGATCCATTTAAATATTATTTATTACTTACATCTTTAGGCCTATTATACACAGCCTAGTATACACCTAGGCCTAGTATACACAATTCATTATGGTTTCTAAAATGCTGAAGATTTTACCTATTTTTACATTTTTTTTTTCCCCCAAGATCATTTCCCTTGACTTCCTTCATAATCCACAAAGTTCAATTTCTGAGAATTACTGAAAAATCTTTTATTCAGTTAATATTTTATTATTGGGGTAAACAGAACAGTTTCATTTTACTTTTGGTCTAGACAACTCTAATCTGAACCCATGAAAAATAGTGTGATTCTTTTTGAAAACATTACTCTTAATCACTTTTCAATATTTTCTTTCTCTTCCTCCTTAGTGCCTTTCAGCGTGGAGATGCCTCTGTCCAGGCAAACCAATCCTCCCTATCCCGAGCCAGTGCCCTCATGGTATTCCAGTCTTTGCCTCTCTTCTCTCCCACCTTGGAGATGTAGTCCATCCATTGAGTTCTGGGTCTCCCTCTGACTTTTCAATATAATTTTTGTATATTTTCACATTGTTCTAATTATAAATGTTTGCCCAGGAAGAATAATTGATTGTGCATGGACCTTAACTTTTAATCCAAAGTATGATAAACTGATCGAAGCCGTTAGAGAAGCAACTAACACTGGAATAAAAGTAAGTAATTTATAATAATAGACTAAGTTAACCTGCCTGAATCAATGAATAGATAAGTTACAATTTATGTAGAATGTTTTAATTAGACCTCTTGTTTTAATTGCCCCTTCATGAAAAAATATTTGTATCTTCCTTAATTAAGTGAAAATTAGTGATGGGCCGACTAGTTATTAAAAAATTAGCCAACAAATCTTTTACTTTTGCAGTGGAAAAAAACCGCCGACTAGTTGGCCATTTTATTCATTTATATTTCTATGCTTTAAAATCGATTGATTGAAATGAAAACATGGCCTTTATTGGTTACAATTTTTATTTCAGATTCATCTTTACTGTTTGTTATTTATTTTAGAAATAGGAACTCTTTTGTAATCAAGTATTAAACTTTGAAAGATTATGATATTAACAAAAAATAAATTTGGTAACTTCTAAATACTAATTAAAAAACTTACAAATCCTATTTTTTTATTAATCACAATTTTGGATTTGTATCATAATTAAAATTTTAATTCTTAAATGAAATGTAATATAAAGGTAGGAACACAAAAAAAACAACTGCTATTTTAGCAATTTACATACGTGTTTATTTACAATTACATGTAAGGTATTTTTATGTTATTTACATAAGTCCATAAACACAATATGTTTTTTGGCATGATTGAATTCCAAATTAGTCAATTAACTATCTTAAGCTAAGTAAATTGCTGGCTTTTGCTTTATTTAAAAAAAAAAAAAAAAAAAATGTTACATACCCCTTATGTAAGGGCCCAACTGCGATAAACAGAATAAAAACCCTAAGATAAACAAAAACTAGTAGCTACATGTACTGACGTCTAAAAAACTATAAGCGAAGCATTTCAAACACTGCTGATATCACCCGAATTCCAATGGAAGCCATGATCAGCTTGGTTGACTAGTCAGAGAAAGCTGTTGTCAGCCCATCTCTAGTGAAAATATACATTTTAAAATGTATGTCATGTCAAATGCATATTATTTACTATAGTAATTCCTGCTAGTTTGTTAAATGCTATGATGCTTCCTAGGATTATGCTTTTGAACAAATTGCTACTTGTTATAATAAAGATTGTCATAATTCAAATAATAATACCTTGATGAGCATTTGCCTTGTAGGTCTGTCTTGCATGCACCTGTTTTCGAATTTATATGAGATGTTCGTTTTAATTATTCAGCCTTATATAAAATAGAGAACTAAACATGTCCCAGTAAGTTCTCTATTTTGTGCTCTCCATTAGTCATCACGACTTCTGAGATTATAAAATGTGTACCTTAGATCTCTTTTTCTTGAGGCCTTTCTTTTCTTTGAGATACCGGAGCACCAGCTTTAGAATGGTGTAGTTGTGTAGGTTGCTGGCTGGTACAACTTCTTTGTAGCCTTTAAGGTTGGTAAATCAATATCTTACCAGTATCAGTATTGTCTCAAGGTCTTCTACATGTATCTTTACTTTGATTTGATTTTAAAAATCATATTTTTTTCAGGAAGCAGGTATAGATGTTCCTCTTTGTGAAATAGGAGCTGCCATTCAAGAGGTGATGGAGTCCTATGAAGTTGAAATTGATGGTAAAACTTACCCTGTAAAGTCTATTCGCAATCTCAATGGCCATTCTATTGCTCCATACAGTAATTACTCAGAGAATATAGTTAGTATTGGTAATTATTTTATTTATTTTTTAATTTTTTAAAATTAATTTTTTTAAGGAATCCATGCTGGAAAGACTGTTCCAATAGTCAAAGGTGGTGAGGCAACTGTAATGGAAGAGAATGAGTTTTACGCTATTGAAACTTTTGGATCAACAGGTCGTGGTGTGGTGCATGATGATATGGATGTTTCACATTATATGAAAAATTTCGATGCTGGCTTTGTTCCCCTAAGGTACCAACATTTTAAAGTTATTTTTTTGCTTTCTTTGCTTTTCAATTTTAATACAAGTGTTTATTTATGATTGCTTCATTTAGTAAGTGCTAAGGAGAAAAAACAGTAACTCAGGAATTGTAAGATAATGACTCATTGGATTCAATGTGTAATTTTTCGATTCGATGCTCCATAGAAAAGGGGTAAAAAGTCTAATTACTGCTTTTCTACAGAGCATCGAATCAAAAAATTTCACTACAATTCCAATGATATATTCACTACAAAAACAATAAGTTGTCATCCCACAAAATTTGAAAAACTGCTATTCAAGTTCATAATTAAACCAGACTAAATTTCTTACAAATGGAGCAGAAAATAAGCTCTGTAGTCTGTAGGGACTAAGACACAGGTTTAAATTTTCGTAATTCGCTGAAAGGTGGCGGAAATTGTGACTTTTTTTTGGTCTTAAAGATGCCGTTCATACTTCATTATGCCACTACCGAGGATACTTCATTATGAACAATTTTAAAGGTGGTTTAGTTTGCTGCAAACCTAATGCAATATAGTTTTACCACGGCCAATTTTTTAAAGTATAAATAGCTGGCTAATACATATCTCTTCAACTATTCAAACATATTAGTGTATATAAAGTATGTTTCTATTGAATTTATTATTTTTAATGTTAATATATAACTTTTAATATAATAATTCTTGTGTGCTCATTATTCTTTGGTTTTTATAGAATACAGTCTTCAAAACAGTTGTTGAATGTGATTAATAACAATTTTGGAACCTTGGCATTTTGTAAGCGTTGGTTGGATCGTTTAGGCCAGACCAGGTATCAGATGGCTCTAAAAGATCTGTGTGACAAAGGTAAGTACAACTGACACTTAATTGTATTGTTATTTATATCATACCCAAGCCCTTATTTTGTATTTTGAAGTAAATACTATTCTTGAAATTATCTGGTAAAAGTCATTTTGAAGCATTGAAATAACAAAGTTTTTGGTTTGCTTGCCAAAATGGAACAGAAACAATCAGAAAATAAAATACATTCTATATTTATTATTTACATCTGACTCAATTTTAAATTTGTTAAAATTAAATATATATTACAAAATTATTTTATTTCAAGTAACAGAATGGAGGAATATATCTGTTAATATTACTTAATCCTTCCAGGTGCTGTTGAAGCCTATCCACCTCTATGTGATATAAAAGGATGCTACACTGCCCAGTTCGAACACACTATTGTTCTCCGTCCTACCTGTAAGGAAGTCATCAGCAAAGGGGATGACTATTAGGATTTTCATGAACAAAAGGATTTTAATATGTTGTTCATTTGTATATATACCTTGGATAATTAAATATTAAAGTTGAATCCATTCATTAATTATTGATTTAGTTTTATTTAAGATTTAAGATTTTCCTTCTGCGATAAATTATAGCTTTTAATTTTTTTAATAAAGTCCCATAACAACTCTCTCTTCAAATAAATTGTCTGAAAATTTGCGGTACCTTGCTAGATTTAACTTACATGGGAACGTTTTGACTTGTAACTCACAGATTTGAATGCCAATTTTTGTGTAGTTAGTAGGGACTTATAATAGTGCAAAACTAGAGTTATAGCCGCCACTGAGTATTGAGAGCTGAGAAAAAAATAAAATATAAAAATCACGTGTTATTTTTTTTCTCAACTCTCAGTCAAGATAGAGAAATGATTCTTCCATGTTAAATTGTAGTTTTGTGTGCTATTTGAAATAAAAATACTTTTGTTATGCTCAAGACACGACCCAGCTTTAGGGGGCTGAAAAACTAAAAAAATATGAAAACATTCCAATGAAATAGGCTGTAAATCTGTGAAAATTTTTTTTCATGAAAAACTGACCTCAAATCTCGATTTAGCGCACCAAATAATGGTGCAATTAATCTATAATTAATAATAATTATTATTATTATATTAATTTTGCTATTATCTAGTTATTATTATAACTAGATAATAGCACAAGTTATTTACGTTTTTTCAGAAATTGACAGCATCTTGTAAAAATTTTCTTCACCTATATCTTTATTTCTAATAGCTTTGAAACCCATAGATTGACGAATAATCTAAAAATAATATCAGGTTTTCGTTAAAAAAAAACAAACTCTGCTAGCCTTATTTTTTAAAAAAATGGTCTTATTTGAAATTTAGTGTGTAAAAATTAAAATAATAATAAAAATAGACCATTTTTAAACGTTTCATTTTCAAGGAAAACTTTTAAACAAAAAACTGATATTTTTAGATTCCTCATCTCAAAAAACATGTAGAAATAAAGATTAAATCTTTTTTATCCCTAAAATTTTGTAGGATTTTAGAAGGAAAGATGCTGTCATTTTCTTAAAAACGTAAATAATTTGTGCTATCTCACATATTTTGCCACCGATTGAAACCAAATTTTAAAGTCATCTAGAAGCCCTAAAATGGCTTAGTTGAGCCAAAATCCGGAGGTCGCAGGATTTCTCCTTATTGAGATATCTCAAGTTATAGTTGACCTTGGATTTTTTTATTCTCATCAGTTTTTGTCCACTAAAAGCTGGAGTAAACTCGATGTTTTATTCATGGATAAAAAGCAGAATGTACGCTTATTCTTGTGATGCTATTACTATACTGTAATCGGTTAAACACAGCAGTAGTTATGGCCATTAAAAGTTGTTGATGAAATCTTAACTTCCAAATTTTAACGTCGTTGAAAGGGGTAAAAAAATCAATATTTTTTTATTTAGATAAAATTTCACATATAATAGTTTTTTGGTGTGCTCAATCGAGATTTGAGGTCAGTTTTTCATGAAAAAACAGGTTTACAATGGATTTCATTGGAATTTTGATATATTTTTTTAGTTTTCAGCACTCTAAGCCAGGTCCTGTCTTGAGCATAACAAAAGTATTTTTATTTCAAATAGCATACAAATCTAATATTTAATGTGGAAGAATCATTTCTCTATCTTGACTAAGAGTTGAGAAAAAAAATTAAACATGATTTTCATTTTTTTTTTTTTTTTTTTTTTTTTTTTCTTGGCTCCCTATGCTCATTGGCGGCTGTAACTCTAGTTTTTCACCATTTTAGGTCCCTACTACCTACCTACCCAAGAATCGGCATTCAAATCTGTGAGTTACAAGTCAAAACGTCCCCTTGTTAGTTGTATTGTTGCTCTTCCAACTGAGCCGGAGGAAGGCATGTGTGTATTATATTTAATAAATATTTCTTAGAAAACAAGGTTGCAATTCTAAAGATCATTTTCACAGGGAAAAAAAAAAATTGATATGATTAAAGCTACTATTTGCCTTCAACTAATAGTTAATAATTTATAGTTATATTAATTATACCTATGATGTGTATTCATGAACACAAAATACATAAGAGGAAATATGATGATGATGATCTGTGGCGCTACAGCCCAGCATAGACCTTGGCCTCCTCTATGAGCTTTCACCATGTAGTTCTATCCTGTGCGGTCGCTCGCCAGTTGCAAGCTTTCAGAAGGTCCCTGGAGTCCCTGCTCCCATCTAAGTCGCGGCCTACCTCTTCCTCTAGTTCCATGGAGCCTCCCGTTAAAAGGCTTCCTCGAGATTTCGTCAGCTGGCATCCGGGCAACATGGCCTGCCCAGGGCAGTCTTCCCAGCTTTATGTACAGCATCACATCCGCTTCACAATACATCTGGTAAAGTTCCCTCTTGGTCCACCTTCTACAATTCTCACCAACTTATGGCACCAAATATGCGGCACAGTATTTTCCTTTCAAAAATGAGAACTTCTTTTTCTTCTGCGCTTGTCAGGGTCCAGGCTTCCGATCCGTAGGTGAGGACTGGTCAGATTAGGGTATTGTAAAGCTGGCATTTCGTGTAGCGAGTAATAGCTTGGCTTCTCAAATGTTTACTGAGCCCAAAATAACACTTGCTGGCCTTTAATAGTCTTAGGCTTATTTCTAGAGATACCCTATTGGAGCCACTTACAATTGAGCCCAAATAAGTAAAATAGTCAACCGTTTCGAAAGAAAAAGGTCCCATTCCCACCTGTTCTCCTACTGCAACCTCCGCTCCAGGTCCAGCTCACATGTACTTTGTTTTATGCTGGTTTACTTACATGCCTATGGATTCCGCAACTTCAGTCAACCTCAAAAATGCTTCTGATAAAGAAGCGAATGATCTTGCCACCAGGTCCAGGTCGTCCGCAAAGCCAAGTATCTGCACCAGTCTGTCAAAGATTGTTCCGCTTGTTAGTATTCCGGAATCTCTTATTGCTTTTTCAAGGGCCAGGTTGAATAGTCGGATCAGCTTTGAGGGAATGCCTAGCTCATGTAGTGCTTCTTACAACTTGGGTTTTTTGATGCTGTCATAAGCACTTCTGAAATCGACAAATAGATGATGCGTCGTCATCCTGTACTCTAGTGATTTTTCTAGCATCATCCGTAGGCTGAACATTTGGTCGATCATAGATCTTCCTCCCCTAAATCCTGCCTGATACCTACTGATTTCCTTTTCAACAAATGGCCGTAGATTCACGTAAATCACATTGGATAGGACCTTGTAGGCGCACCGAAGAAGGGTTATACCACGATAATTGGTGCATTCCAGAATATCGCCTTTCTTATGCAAAGAGTATATTATGCCCTTTTTCCACTGCCCTGGTATCCTTTCCTCAATCCAAACTGTCAGGATTATATTGTATAGGGCTTTGTGAAGCTCTTTGCTGCCATACTTGAGGCGTTCGGCTGGGATTCCATCTTCACCCGGAGCCTTATTATTGTTTAGACGATTAATGGCATCCTCAATATCGTCATATGTTGGTGGGTCTGAGTCATCTTGTAATCCTAGGGCTTGAAAAGTCTCCAGGTCTTCAGCACCTTCATTCAGGAGATTGTCAAAATGACACGACCATCGACTGAGGATTTCTTCTTTTTCCATGAGTAGAGAGCCATCTTCCTGCAGGCTATAACTCTTGGCTTAAAAAACGCCCTGCTTTCGTTAACTTTCTTATAGAAGACTGCACTCATTTGTGCATTTTTGTGCATCTCAATTTCTTCTCAGTCGCCTGTACTTCCACTCCCTCTTCTTCCTTCGATGGCCGCTTTTCTCTAGTCTTCTTTTGTCCCTATACTCTCCCGTAGCTAGTCGTGTGTGTCTCTTCTGGACCATGTTCCTATATACTATGTTTTTCGCCTCTGTAACAGCTGCACACTCATCTTTGAACCATAGGGGCCTTGCTGCACGTTCCTCCATACCTATCTTTTCCTTAGCAACTTCCTTGATAACTGTCGAAAGGGTGCTCCACTACTCTAGGTCTGAACCGACTGCCATACTGACCTCTTCAAGCCTCTGATTAAGTCCTTGAAGATAACTGGCAATTACTTCAGGGTGTTTCAGCTTTTTTACTGCAATCTTCTCTGCCTTCTTTCCTAGGGCCTTCCGAACATTGGATATTCTTGCCCGTAACTTGGACACTACTAGATAGTGATCAGTATCCATGTTTGCACCACGGTACGTCATGCAACTCATCAGATTGGAATGATGTCTCTTGCTGACAAGGATATGGTCTATCTGATTTACTTTAGAGCCATCCGGTGAGTGCCATGTACCCTTATGAATCCTCTTTCCAGGAAATTCTGTACTACCAACCACTAGGTTCTTGGATGCAGCAAAACCGATCAACAGACGTCCATTTTTGTTGGGCTAAGAAGAAATCTACTGAGGTAAAATCTCTTAAGACATGACTCAATGAAAATAATTTTAAAAAACAACAGATTAATCATTAGCCAGCATCATATAAATAGTTTTTACTGAGCCTCAAGTGGTCGTGTATGGCCCAGTTTCAATAATTCACTGAAAATAAAGAAAGTACATAAATCATTATTTACACATAATAAGTCCAGAAATAATAATTATGGGGAAGGTCGTGTTAATGACAAATGAAATAATTTGCTCACATACTCAATACTTCAAAAATATCAGTGGGGAATATTCAAAGTAATTATAGCAAATTCTAATTGTATAAATTTTGCAAATGCAGAAAAATTTTTTTTTTAAAAGTTTGTGCATGGATGACATTTGTCATCCAACCAAACCAAATGGGAATTAAAAGTAGGGTTAAAGGGTTAAAAGTAGGCCAGAAATCAAGAATTAATTAATTTTTAAAATTAATCACTGAATATACATACAAATGTAAAATAGATATATGGATTTAACCTTAGATGTAACATCATACATAATAGTTAAATAAATTATGTAGATAGATATAAAAAAAAATATCAAGTACTTAAAGTATTTCTTACATTTAAGTATTTAAATGGTAGTTATAAATTTAAAAAAAAAAACATAACCATAATAATTTGGTTTAATATTCTGTACACAAAAGCTTATTCTTTTTATGAGTAAGTTTTGTAAATACCTTATTGGACAATATGCCAATGAAGTAGTTGTAAAGAATGTATTATATTGAAGAATGGTACCTAAGATACAATTTATATTAAAGCACAAAAACCATCTAAGGACCAGCAATCTTTGGTAGATGCAAATATTGTTAGGTAATATCAGATAAAAATGAAAAAATAGATCATTTAAAAATTTATTGAAAAAAGAAACAAAACATTTCATACAGAATGGTTTGATTACTAATGTAAAAGTTACAAATCTATAACTCATCTGATTAAAATTAATTTCACAATCAAAGATTCATATAGTATTTAAATCATTAAAGACTATCACAATAATAATTTGGTTTATTTTAAATTGTTGGTTATGGTCAATGGTGAAGGAAAATTATATTAATTTCATTACTATGAAATATCTTCATAAAATAAGAATTTTTTTTTTTTAAATTACTAAACACTACTATAACTTTTCTTTAGGAAAATGTACTATAAAAACTGTAATTTCAGAAAATATTTAATGTTTTCTTGACTATTTTAAATACAATAAAATATCTATAAATCTGAAATAACAAATAATAATAAGGTCAAACATCCTTTCAAAAAATAAACTAAAATTAACAGAAATAACAATATTCAATCCCTATTGACTAACTTCATTTATAAAGATCATTCTTTTGTATAAAATCATCACAATGAATTCTCTAAAGAGAAAAGAAAATGTATTTACGTACTTGTTTTCACGGTAGCATTTATTAGAGATTCTAAATTCGACTAGCAGAAATAGAAAAGGCAGCTGATAGAAAAACCAATAATTATAAAACAAGAATCACAAAAAAATATATATATACGTCTATATAAATTCTGTAATACAATGAGGATTGTCTGAAAATATATAAGTGGTATGCAAACTTACATATATGCATAATTTTTATTTTTTTAAATCGACGGCTGTAAAACATTTACTAAAAATAATAATTTGGTAATTGTTTTAAGTTTTACCTAATAATTTTGAGTGGAATGTTTCAAAGGTAATGTTCAAAGACAATATCACACATTGCAGCATTTCCAATGCAGCCAAGTTACTAACAAGATCTGGCTGCCATTTTGTTTTAATAATAAACTTGTTCATTAGAACTGAACCACATTAACTACTCAGAATTTGTTATGACTAACAACCTTTCTAATACAACCATTAAATGGTTTTTGATTATATGCCTGCAAACGATTTGCTTTGATAAACACAGATTTTTGTTTGTTTTTCTTTTCACAATTAAAATTATTTAAGTAAATCACCCCCGACAAATAATATAATTAAGAACCGAATTCTTCTGTTTCTGGTTCAATTTTCTTGAAAATAAATGAACCTCGGCCATCCATGTGAAGGTAATACTAAATAGAACAAAAAGACAAATGTGAGTATTGCATATCAGATTAAATAAACAGAAATACTGGTTTATGGCTAAAATTTATCTTACCTCATGATATACCCACAATGATTTGCGGTGTGAAACTGTAAATAATGTAATATTTGTTTCCCGACAATACTGATACATAGATCCTTCAACATCAACACTTACAGCACTGGTGCATTCATCGAGGATGGCAAATTGAGGAGAATGATAAAATAAACGAGCCATCTAAGAAAGAATAAAAAAAGTAAATGTTACTAAAAATTCAGACAATGTTTAAATATGAACTAGGTTAAAAAAACAATTTTCAAAAATAAAATATATTAATATTTTTTTTTGTGTTTTTTTACAGACTTCAGATATACCACTGCATACTCCAGTAATACAGTCAAACATTTTTACAAAAAGGTGAAGTAAACAGAAAGAGAATAGGTGATGGTTAATATAAAAAAAAAAATTCCACTGTTTCACAGTCAAATAAAACTTCGGAGAAAATCTTGTTTAAAATGAATTAATCATAAATACTCTGAGTCTCTTTCTTTAAAAGATTCATTTAAATTTTGTTTTCTTTGCTGTGACCGTAGCACCTAAAAGATAATGTCTAAATATACAGAAAATGCTAGTTTTTATAAAAGACATAAGCAAAACAATAAAATAAAACCTGTACAACTAACAACCCATGAAGGATTTTGGGCTCAGTACTTAGATAAGGTTGTACTATCACAAGGCCAATAGTTGTGAAAGGAGGAGATTTGACCTAAATCATACTCAACCACCCAGGTTTTTCCCCATTTAAGAGTACCCACTTTGTAGAGGCTGGGTGTGCCCTAGAAGGGTCTCCCGACCTCGAAGTCGAGCCACAACTGAAATAACAGAAATTGAATTTCTTCCTTCAGTCGGACTCAAACTCACACCCGGAAGCTTGGTAGTCAAGTTTTTATAAAAGATATAAACAGCACCATGAAAAAGAAATATGCAGTGAAGAAATACAACCTTACCACAAATATAGTGTAAATAAACAAAAACCATGGATTCAGTAGTTAAAGCGTTTAAAAGATTTGGAGGAAATCGAAACAATTCAAATAATTAAATTTTGATAAAATAATGAAGCCAAAAAACATATTTATTTAATAACATTTTTTTCAATCAATGTACTCATTTACTTCATGCAAAATACATATACATAGTAAGTTTTTGAGAAGTATGAAAAGCTGACTGACTAAGGTTATGCAGATAAGTATTAAAAATGTATAATTAAGTACTTATACTTACAGCAATTCTTTGCTTTTCACCACCAGATAGAACATCTATCCAATCAGCAATAGAATCCCAGCCCCCTTCTCTCTGAAGCAAATATGAAAGCTGAACTCTTTCCAAATGTTGAGTTAACAAATTATCATCTTTACCTCGTCTTCGCATTTCATCTTTCGTGTGTGGGTATATAACCTGAAAAAAGAAAAGTAATGAATTCCAAACCACAAATGATTGATGATGATGCATATGGTCTAATAGCTCATTAAAAAGATGGAAATATATACTATCAGGTGAAAGTTTTATTTTTCAATATCGATGTGTAATCAAAAGAAAACTTCAATCTATACTAGAAAATTTATAATTGAATAATCTGAAGAGTAAAAACTCAATAAATCAGTATTTCTCAACCACATCATAACCTTCAGAGACAGGGGTTAAACAAAATACATAAATAAAGGTTATCATAATTAAACTAGAACATGCATTCAATGTAATATTATTAAAAGAAATAAATATTATTTATAAATACTTTCTCCTATAAAGTGAAATAAAGATTATGCATAATTATATACAGATTGCCCTCAAAAACATTTGCTTACTAATAGTATTATTCAAGCTAGATCTAAAATAAAATGTACCCGCTACAACCCATGATGGGTCTCGGGTTCTGTACTTGATAGGAAAAAATTGTTTAGTGACTCAATGTTTGTAAAAAGAGGTGATATGGTCAGCAGTCACACTTGTGAAATTCAAATTATATAAAAACTGACTGAATTTCTAATCATGAAAAAAAAAAAAAAAATTGTTTTAGTACTAAACGCAGTTTTGGGAATAAACAGTACCAAAAAATTTTAATTACACAAACTACATAAAAACTAAACAAGAAGTTCAATAGTATTTTAAATAAAAATTAAAACTAAATATTTATGACTTACCTGATCTCTTAATGTACCTAAACACATGTAAGGCCGTTGAGGAATATAGAACAACTTTGATTTAGGAGGTTTAGTTAAGGTTCCTCCAAATAGGGGCCAAAGCTAAAAACAATAACCATAAATATTAATCAATTATTAAAATATGTTTTAATAATTATTAGATAAGTATAATGCAAAAATAAATAGATAAGGTGGAATTTACTTGGTCTCTTTATCCCTAATAATTGAGCAATTTAACTGTGGTCAAAATAGTAGATGTCAGTAATATGAAATATACATAATATTGAAGATGAATTTTCTAACAGCTTAGGCCAGATAAAAATTTGAAAATGAAACAATTAAAAAAATAACTGAGTGATATAAAGAATAATGTGAGAAAAAAAACATTAAAAAACTTCATAAGCCGAAACATGCTTTGTTCTTCATAAAAATGAATCACACAAAGAAAAAAAAATAATAATACAACTTGTTGAATGCTGCCTACCTCACCAAGTACTCTAAACAAGGAACTCTTCCCACATCCATTGGGTCCACACACTAAAACGTTCATACCAGATTTAACTTCAAAATTCAATTCTTTTACTAATAAATCACCATTTGGAGTAACAAGTGGAACATGTTCAAATTTTATTATTTTATCTTGAACTACTATTTTACCAGTACCTGGAGCTATACCATCTGTGTCTACAAAAAAAAAAGAAAAAAAAAGTGGTTTCATTTTAATTATTATGGATGAATTATATCCCTGGCTGTTATGAAGAAGTCAAAATTGTGCAGTTTTCAGTATGAGATTTTTGATTGTTTTTCTGAATTCTGTAATCACTCTAAAATTACCATTTTTCACAAAATAGATACTTTAAGGCTTCATTAAGAAGCACAACATAACCAATATTCTATAAAATTTCTTCTTTAGAGAAGGTAATTAGGGTTATTCACTTCTTCACAACCACTGATATAATGAGCATAATAAAACTAAAGTTTTTATAGAAGGAAAGAAAATTGTATGAGAGAAAAAAATTAATTGAATTTGCAAACTTATTCAAAGAAAATCTAATTTGGTATAATCAACCTTTCTACAAATAACAAATAAATTTCGGGTTGAGTTTTAATGTAATGGGGTTACATGAGAAGAAACTTGATTTCTATTTTTATTACTATTTCTCCTTTTCCATGTATATGTTAAAGTCTAATATTTTAACAAAATAAAACAAGGGTAAATAGATTGGACAACTCAATACTCTCTTCTATCCCTTAAGAAATGACCCAAAATTTCTTGGAATAATTTTCTAAAAATTAAGATATTATCACTTTAAGCGTCCCTCACAAACTTGTATGCTTATTTGATTAAAATGACAAGGGAAGACATTGTTTAATATGTAAATAAAGCTGGACAGACGTTAAGAGGTTTTACTATGGAAACAGGTGTTCATCATTGGATGGATTTGAAAGAATTATTAATTAATAGTGAAAATGGTCAATGGTGACAAAGAAAAAAATTAGGGAAGTGTATCAGCTTTAAAGCAAACTCAATTATAAAGATCCAAAGATTAAAATAGCTTGGTCATGTATGAGTATGAGGACGAAAGAGTGGCCAGAAGACTTCATATGAACATTACAAATGGTATGCACCAACTTGACAAACTGGACAGAGTCGATGGAGAGATGAGTGTAGGACAAGATCTTCGGCAAATGAAGATCTCTATTGCACAAGCAACATAATGCACCTAATTTTCCAAAAGAAAAGAAGTTTTGCTTGGCATTAACTTATGTCTCATCATTCTCTTCCTTAGATTTTTCTTGCTCGGAGGGCTTTAACTAGAGGACATAACTATCATTTATTTGATTATGATTGCTCCCTGGTCATCATAGTCAATCAGGCCGAAATCATACTCAACCGCTTTTCTATTTAAGTGTACCCACTTAATAGCGGCTGGGTTTGCCTCAGTAGGTCTCTGGATCTCGAAGTTGATCCACGGCTGAAATAACTGAAAATAAATTTTCTGCTTTCAGCCAGCATCAAACTTGGGCCCAGGAGCTTGTTAGTACAGTATAAAAACCTTTTTCTTTAAACAATATCTTTATATCTAAATTGGTCAACAATCAACAAATATTAATTATTTATAGATAGCATAATAAACATATACCTTTTGTAAGCATGGTTCTCTGGTAACTACCAGAATTTATATCAGCAATTACAGTTGTCAGCTGAGTTACCCTGGCTGTTAAACCTGCTAGCCTGTTCAAATCCCTTAAAGCTAATACCATTCTCCCAATAGCTTCTGCTAATTTTATCATCATCCTTCCCATAGTATAATATTCCTAAAACAATAATTACAGAATGAAGTATAAAAAAAAGCATTTACAAGAAATTAATATATACTCAATGGCCATCGCTCCCAGTGGACTACTTTTAAAAGTATCAATCAAGAGTGAGGGAATTTTACCTCTTTGCAACGGACACTCCTCTAATTTTTATTTTAAGATTTGTAGCCAAATCCTATACAACTTTGGAGAAGTTTTACTGTACTAAAAATAAATGAACCAAAAACTTACCATAAATCTGAAATCTTTAGACTTATTAGAAAGGAGGGGATGTTTATTATTCATAAAGGGGATACTGACAGCAAAAAATCCAACCACAGTTCCAAAATCTAAAAAAAAGAAGTTATATTAATGAAAATGTGAGATAAGATCCTATAAAAAACGATATAAAATTTATTAAGTTAAATATACACAATATAATATTCAATAAACATTCTAATAAGAAAAATAACTTTTTTTCAGCTTTTCCCCAGCATCCTCTATTATTTAAATTTTACTATTTTCTTAAATTTTTTATTGGATGAACCTATTTCAATACTCACTGCTATTAAGATACAGCGCTTTATAGAAATGGTTCAGTAGAAACTAAGTAGATGAATACGACAAACAATTAAAAAGTTTTTGATAATTGAATTGAATGTTTCTTGGAGTTCACAATTTGAATTTCAACTTTGTCATCTCAAAAAAGTGAAGTACTCCAAAAAAATAAAATAAAAAATAAAAAAAGATATTTTTTCAGTTCTTCCTAACGATAATCCGTGGATTTTAATAACAAACAATCTAATACAAAAGTGAAGTACATCAAATCTACTAAAAGTTATTTTATAAAAGTTTTTTTTTTTTTTGTTAAACCATTCATAGGGCACTACTGCAAAAATGGACAGTTGTTAACAACCTATTACATCCAAATGCTAAAAATGCAGATAAAAATGTATACCAGTGAAACAAAATAAAACGTTTGGGCTAATGAAAACCATTAATTCCCTTAACTGCAATTTTTGCAAAATTTCTGTCAGACAGACTCAATCTAACAAGATCTATTTTACAACAGACATAAATAACAGCTTTTCATCCATCTTAGTATATTCTATAAACTACAGCGAATTCATCATTGATCTGTCCTGGTAAAATGATAATAAATGGATAACTTACATTTTCCCAGAATATTTTCAATAAGTCCCATCAACACTTTGAATTCCAGGAATTTCCTCATATGATTGTTCTAAAAAAATAAAAACAAAATATCAGTTACACATAAATAATAAATATCTAGGATTCAGGACAGACACATGCATGCACACACGTGTGTGTGTGTGTGTGTGTTTTTGTGTGTGTGTGTGTGTGTGTGTGTGTGTGTGTGTGTGTGTGTGTGTTTTTGTGTGTGTGTGCGCGCACACCTAACATATGGGCTGCTATGTGATTATAACAATGCAGCTATAACCGTCTGTTAATTGTTAATAGCTGTTTCTCTTTGAAAGACTAACGTGTAATTTAATTCTTTTATACAGGTAGATTACTTTATTTGTTTATAATGTATTTTCTTTTTCCAATATTTGATTTTAATTATGTTTGTACTTTTATACAGAGAATAAAATCACGTTTATAAGACCACATTAAATATATATACATATTTAGTAAGGTTCTTGAGGTTCAGTCAATAAACTAAATAAAATGAGGTTTAGTCTTATTGACTGAACCTCAAGAACCTTACTACACATTTAATAATAACAGTCAAGAAATTTTTTCAAATATATATATATATATTATTATTTCACTTTCAAGATTTACAAGATGGTAATATAATATAGTTCCTTTTATAGAATATTGTTTATAATAAATTACCAATTTGTGAAATGCAGTAAGAAGAGTAAATTTTTCCTTGTTATTTCCAGAGTAGAATGCAATTTCTTCTGAATGCGTAATGAGACGAGAATTAATATAACGATATTCACCCTCCAGCTTCTGTTCTTGAATTGTCAATCTACCAGCTGGTCTTCGAAGGTAAGTCAACAAACTTCCTCCAAAAATTAAGTAAAGAAGGAGAAGTCCAGGAGTCTGTAAAATGAAGGAAAATTGTTGTAAGCAATGTTTAGCTAACAGCTATGTATCCTTTAAATGTATAAATACTTGATTTTTATAATCAAATATCATTTTTAAAAATACATACAACTGCTTTAAAAACTAATGGTCAGACATTCTTTATTTTTTGGTCATCTCATTCCATTATAATGATTATGAGATAATGATTTTTTTAAATTAGATGGATGTTATTTCTGAGTGTTTAACCAATTACTATAATAATTTATAAATTTATATAATTTATTACTATTTTTTTTTTTTTTTTACTATCTCTTGTTTTATATCAAAAAATATTTTCTCAGTTAGCTATACTCTTTCACAAATATCTATACCCATATCATCGTCAATTAGTAATCAATCCTTGAACTTTTATAAATGTTTAACTTTATTACTCTGATAGTGAATTATGAATTGATATATTTCATTATATTCTGAGGTGAACTGTTCAATTACACTCTATGACTTATTCTTTTATTCAGGATCTCCTTCCTTTATTAGTCATATTCAAGTTTCTTGAATATAAATAATTATTTGAAACTAATACTATTTTTAACTAAAAACTAATGGCCACAAACCAAAATGTTACATTAATGTCCAGTTAAAATTCACTAGATTTTTTAAAAGCATATCATCACAATTAGAATCAAAACTGGTCACTTTTTAAAAATTTTACAGGAAGGCAAACAAATTACAAAATACTAATTTTTGGACAACCAAAAATGATTACACATACATGATTGTGTTTTTGGAGTGATATTAAACATGTGCATTTTCAAGTTCAATGCATGCTTGCATTAGCAAAAAATTTATATTTTGTGCAGGACATAAGATGTTTTGTTTTGCAAGTCGACCCAAAAGTTAATTATTATTCATTTTTTGCTCTTCATCGATTTTTTATAACTTTATTAGATATTAGTAACTATTTATTAATTTTAAGGGATAGACTGAGGACTACCTTTTATAAAAGGTTTTATAACTGTCTTTCAGACGATAACTTTTCCGACAAGGGAAATTACTGTTTACTTTTTACTGAAATTACCATGCCTTGTAAAAATGTCTGTGTACTCTGGTATAATAATCATATCTCTTTTTTTTTTGTCATAGGAAAAATTAGTTGTACCTCTTTGACATGAGATAATCAACCAGATGAATAACAGTAATCATTACTGTGCTCTTAATATTTTTCATAAAAATTGGACTCAATGGGTTATGATCCTGAACGGCTCATATCTTGTACCAAATCTTTTTATTGTTATACAAAGCCTATTCTTCTTCTGCACCTCTGACATGAAAAATTGCATTGTTCTTTCTCAAAATTATTATGGGAGTGCTGATGTGACAGGGGCTTCTGATTTCCATTGAGTCTCATGTCTCCTAATTACTTATCAGTCCTCCTCTTAACAAAAAAAAAAAAAGAAAATTTGCTAGCCAGATAGAATCTTTCAAAGGAACACATGAAGAATGTTATGGCAATAATTTTCCACTTACAAATTTATCATCTGTTAATAACCAACCACATTTTTTCCCAAATCTTTTATCTATAAGTTATAACTTGACCAACTGAAGTACAGAAGAAATATCACCACTCAGTAAAAGTAAATTAAGTACAAGTGGCATCTCGATTGATGAAGAAAGGTTTCTTTTATAATTATAAACTGCTACAAACTTATTTTAATCTTTAAAACTTCATACATAAAACAGGTATAAATATTCTGCAAGAGAACCAAAACCAACAAGTAATGACGGTTATGGATTTACATTTTATATATAACATATAAAAAAGACAACATATTCCATCTTTAGAACAATACTATACAAATAATTTACCTGTCCACCTAAATTTGTTGTTAGACGATAAACGTATATAAATATATCTAACAGAGGTTTGCATATATTTGAGTACATGCTGGTGATCATGTCACAGAATTTATCAACATCAGTCGTTAAAAGTTGGTCAGCATTAGCAATTCGGGTATCCAAATTTGACATTTTATAAAAAGTAAATCCCCTAGAACAAAAACAAAATGTATGCATATAAAAACGTTAATTAATTGTATTCTGAAATTCTTATATCTATAAAACAAAAAGACCAAACTAATTAAAATGATCATTGCATCATCTGAATTATAAAAGATATAATTGAAATAGAGGATGAAAGGAGGTGGGCTTTTATTCTATGCATTTATGGAATAAATTATAATTATTTCATTTTACAAGAAAAATTATTATGGCTTAAATAATCCAATCAAGTCCCAAAATATTTACTTTAGGGTAAATCACTAGATATCGGCAAACATATAATGAAATGCTTCAGGAAACGGTTTGAGATTTATTAAGGGAATCCCTTCTCTATCCCCTTCCCAGTGGGCATTGAAAATATATTTCTCAATTAGCACTTTTCTTGAGTGCAAGTGTTTTAAGTAATGTACATGACATTTCCTTCTAATCTTCTTCCTTTTGAGGTATATCTTTTTATTGGAATAAACGGCTGTCACACTCAAACTGAGCAGTTGGAATAATGTAAGAATAAAAAATATAATTCTAAAAAATATATATTAATAAGCCTTTTATTCCAATGACCATTCTATCATTCTTAGAAAGTCTCCCATATTTGTTCTGGAGCAAACCCAATAGAAAACTACTACTACAATTATATGCTTTTTGTTTCTCTTCTTTTTTTTTAAATATATTAATGCATACATTTATTGCAACTATTATTCAACCCAGACAAGAAGTATCAAACAATGCAAGTAGATTTCGGTCAAAGAAGAGTACAAAGCCATTGATATGAAATGAAAATAAATTTTATTCTGGGGCCTTTGAATAAGAATAAAATCTTCCTTAAGAATAATTATAATGAACAATATTTTTAGCTATTAAACAATATTAAAACTAAAATTATGATAGAAAAAATAGTATTAATTCCTAACTACGAATTACAAGAGAAAAAAAAAAAAATTATCTTAAGGCAACAAATTTAAAATAAGGTAAGCAAATACATACAGATAAAAATAAAAAATACCGTAAACAGAGTTAAAATATATTTTATCAGCATTAAAAAAAAAAAAAATATATATATATATATATATATATATATATATATATATATATATATATATATATATATATATATATATATAAAATAAATGTAACCATAATTATATATGGATAATAATATAAGTAATGAAAAAAATAAAAACAAAAGCAAAATTATATTGAAGTTATATACTGAATATTCCTATCTCATTAGTGAATATATTCTTCTTCCATTTGATTATTTGACTGAATACCTAATAAGTAAAGGATAAGTTGGATGGAAGGGAGTTCCAGAAATTAGACGCTCTGGCTATTAAGGATCGTTTGAATGATACTGTATGGAAGGGAGTTAGGTCAAGGTCAGGACAGGATCTAGTTTTGCGGGAACTAACCAGGGAAGAAGGGAAAATAAACATTTTAATTTGGTGTAGTGGTGAGAAATATGTTCATTGCATGATATCTATAGAACGAATCTCAGGCAACAGTTCATTATCTTCTTTAATCTTCTGATATGTGTGATAAAATGGTAATATGTTGCACATGCATAAATAACTAACAAAATAAGTAATACTAAAAGTCATAGCTTACTTTAAATATTCGTCATACAAGTAATGAGTGATTCTGGTTCTTAATCTTAGCTTTAATTCACCAAGCCCCCACTGAAACAATATGATTTTTCTCATATATATTTATATCATGCATTATAAATCTTACTAACTAATAATATTGTAATAAATATTATGAAATAAAATCTAAGCTCGCACACTTAATATAAAATTATAGAGAAATCAAGTTTCTGGAAATTAAAAGATACACTACATACATTGATAAAATAGGCAGTTCCAAAATTGAATCAGAAAAGGGTTTAAAAACTTCAATTTTAAAACTCAATGGTAATACTATAAATATGCATATGGAAATCATTTTAGAAAATTTTAATATTTTTTAAAGGGAAAAGTAGCGTTATTAGTAGAGCATTATTTTTTTTTAATTTGAACATAAACAATTCAAATTTGAGCTTGAGAAGATTAACTATCCCTTGAAAGAAGAGGTGGGTTTCATAAAATCATAAACCATGAAATGAAAGTTGTTTTTGGCCTATGCAACCCTAAGAAAAGCAGACAGAATACCATCAGTTGATTAGGTCACAGTGTTCAGACTTATAATAATAAGATTGAGAATTAGTAATTTATAACATTATCTGTCTCCTGGATTCTCTAAGAGATATTGTGGAACAAATTTCTTAGTATATTTTCTATAATTACATTTTTATTAACAAATTGCTATTTCTACAGTCCAAAATCATCATGTTCAGCTAAATTAAAGAAAAATTCAGAAACTTTGTTACTTAATTTAGATAACGAAAGGTGGAGAGATGATCTCTCTTTTATGAAAGAGCCTAGAGATGGAAGAGGCAACAGAAGCCGTCTGATTAAGATCTCAAAGAGATGAGACCCAGTATGCCATATACACCATATAGATAAATACCAATTATGTAATAAGTAGATATTGTGAATTGTGTGATGACTCTAAAATAGATTAATTGTCACTGTAATTAAAGTCATTCTTAATTTCATATATCAAGAATCGTAATGTTAAATAAAGTATATTCATTATTAGTAACAATTATTCTTAACCTAAATCCCACTACATATAACAGAATTGGTTTATACAAGAGTGTGGTTAGAACCCAATAAACCAAATAAGTTATACATCAATAGAGGGGTGGGGAATTATATCACTAGAATTATGGCATAATAATGAGGGAATTATGTCACTAGGGATGATAGCCAATATTACTACAGTAATTAGTAAACCCTCAGCTACGGTTAAATATAGCACTTCAAAAACAATTAAGTTCACAACAAAATGTGGAATTGATATTAATGATTCATAAAATATTATAATTAAAAAAAACCCTGCATCACTAACAATCATTGCTGCAAATATTATTTATTGAAATAGTTTTAGTGAAATTTGAGAGTGGAACAAAAAATTTTATTCATATATATATATATATATATATATATATGAAATAATTCTTATTTTAATATATATATTTTTTCTTAAATATATTTTTATATTTTTGAAGAGAAAAGATTTGACCCCAGTTGGGATTCGAACCCAAGTCTCCACCTCTCTAGCGTGGCGCCTTATCCACTAGGCCACCGAGCTCGTATCCGAACCAGGGAAGAGAAAAGAATTCCCTGGTTCGGATACGAGCTCGGTGGCCTAGTGGATAAGGCGCCACGCTAGAGAGGTGGAGACTTGGGTTCGAATCCCAACCGGGGTCAAATCTTTTCTCTTCAAAAAAAAAAAAAAAAAAAAAAAAAATATATATATATATATATATATATATACATATATATATATATATATCAATAACATTGGATTATCTAAAAAAAATCCACTTTGTAAGCATTGAGAAAAATATATTTTCTTAAATAATAATCAGATTAACAACCCATAATGATTATTAAAAAAAAAGAACCAATGTATAAAGTACAATAAAATCAAAATAAATAAATATATATATATATATATATATATATATATATATATATATATATATATATATATATATTTACTTTTTTTTAACAAATAATATTAACAAAAAAAATTGAGTGCTGGGTTCAAAATCGAAATATTGCCCTCTTTTATAAAATAGTATTTTATAAATAATGAGTAAATTTATATAATTAGTTTTAAGCAGATGGCATGGTAAAGAAACCCAATTAATTATAGATTCATAGATTCTAATATATTATAAATTTATAAGACTCTAACAGGGCCTTATTTAAATAGATTATTCATAAGTGACTGTGCAATATGCAAACGTCTCATCAAAATAAAATTAACAGAAAGCGGCCACTTACCTTAAGTAAATTGTTGACCAAGGCTATCTAAAAAATAAAACAAAATATATATGTCAATGGGAGAGTTAATAATAACTAAAAACACATTATGTATATTGAAATTAAATTATTTTCATACTATGATATGGACAAAGAAAACCTCATGTATTAACAGCTTAATTTTTTAAGCAACTCACCATAGGCATAGCAGCAAAAAACTTGAACAGATTGAATCTGAATCCTGTTTTATCCATTGTCACAATCGCACTGTAAAAGAAAAAGAAAATTCATATTAAATGACGGATAACAGTGGCTAATTATGAGGGTATTAATTTCAAACATATTAACTGTTCATAGTAACTTAAAAATCTTTAAGAGCTAAATAGCGATTATCCAGAATAGTCAAACACTATTATCAATGTAATATTACTTTTCAATAACAGTTGCATGTCTGATCATCCAGATGTCACAAAGGGTTCTTGCTACAAGAGTTACAGCCACCAAACCCATAAAGCCAGCTTCAGGACTTAGCCATCCTGGTATCCCAATACGTAAAAGAAACTTTATCTGGCGTAAAAATGTAGCATCCACATGAGCCTTCACTTTGACTGGAGTTTTCTGTAGGTGAATTACATAACAATATGAAGTTTTAGAAAAAATAAATTAAATGCAAAGAAATAACATTTTTAATTTAAAAATAATTATTCTATAAGCATAATAATAAACATCAAATTAAATTGTTTCATAATCAAAGATAAAGAAAATTTAAATGATAACAAGCTTGTCAAAAAATGATGAAACAAGAAGAATCTTCATTATCAATATTTAATATTTAAACAAATATAAAACAAATATTGCAAAATTTTATCCTCTTGTCGATTAGATCAAATAAAACTTATAAAGAAGTGGTATGTAATTATTTTTCTGTTTAAAGGATTGCTTTAGTTTAACAAATAAATCATTAAAGAAACAATTTTTTATTTTGTCACCAAATTTTCTAAAAGGTGAATGAGATGTCAGAAGTTAAATATAAAGAGATTGTGAAGTATTTTTATATAAAATTAAAATTTAATTAACAGTTAAATAGAAATACTTAAACATTCGTTGTTTTTTTTTCTGGTTTCATCTAAAAATAAAATAAAAGAAAAGAAAAATACAAAATCAACAAAAAAAAAACATTCTTGTTTCTTTTCCATTTTTAAATTATTTTTATTATTTATTTATTTTTTTAATGTTTGTATCATCTTGGTCACATCTAATTTTTGTTATTTTAGCTCTGATAAAGACCTGCAAGGCAGGTCAAAACGTCGGCATGTCAAAATATAAGTTTTTCATTTAAAAACTTGATGTGTTTTTTCATCCTAACTGCACCCCTGACCATTTCATCACCTTATTTACAACTCAGTCAACAATACAATCATCATTAAAAAAAAAAAAAAAAAAAAAAAGCTTCAATGCAGGAGTAGCAAATGAATACTGATGTAAAAATACATCTTTAAATTATTATCAAAATAATAATAGAGAAAACAAATAATTTACCTCTCCAATGACATATTCTACTTCTGGATGAAGAGCTTTCCTTGAAAAATAAGACAATTATTGTATAATATTGAAAATAAAAATAAATCCAAATTTTCTGAAATTTGTTAAGAGAAATTTAGAGCTATGACATATAACATAATGGGATTTCAAACATAATTAGGAATGGTGTGTTGAATATGGGTGATTCTGACATTTAATAGCAAACATTTTACTAGATTGTATATTGCAAATATGAAGAAATATTATTATTAATTCCAGTATAACAGTAATTCAATAAATGAAGCTTGAATAATCTTATTAGTAGCACCAACAAATTTAAGAATAAAAAATTAATAAGATAATTACCTAGCTGGCTGTCTTGATTTTTTACTTTTTTTAAAACGATTTTTTAAAATATATAAAATAATGGGAATAGCTACAGCACCAGCAACATTCTGTCTTGTCACGTATTTACTAAAATTAGCCATAATTATTAATTAATGAGGGATAATAAGCAAAATATCACAGATACAAATCACAATCTACAAGATCACATCCCTCTGTAATTGTTAGAGCACAACTGAACAGACCCATTTAAATTACTCATCTCACAACCTCATAACCTTCCTTAACTTCCAATAACCTTGAGGTGATTTGAAATCTCCCTCCCGACTTACATATTTAAGAACAACTTTACATGCTTTATTCTGTTAATCTGCTAATTAAAGACCAGTAGTGTAGCGTAGAGTATAACGATATTTGCAAATAAAACAGATATGAGTACAGAAATATCTTCTTAAAGCAGAATAGACTTTTTCATGTATCTCACCCTTTGAACGCAGCATATAAAATACACTACCTTCGATGTGAAATGATTGTGTTAAAATAAAATCTTGTTCTTTTTATTTTTATGCTACGGATTTCAATTTTTATTCAAATTGAACCAGCTCTAAAATACTAAAAAAAGCTCTTAGTACTTACAGCTACTACGTTTTAATAAGGTCTCAAATGAAAAGTTGGTTACAGACTTTTTAATTAAAATATAAAATTTGTGGATGGTTAACAGATCTGTTTAGTCAAAAAACAGTTTTGATAACTAAAACTAGTTTTGATCATTTAATTTAATACACAAGGCTTTGGGGTGATGTAGGGTGTTTTGGTAAGGTGTTTGGGTTGTAGTAGACGTTCCGCGAGCAGTTTCGGAAATACATGTAGTTTTGTTATTTCCTCTTTGTACGATTTCGGAATCGATTTGTGGTGCAGTATGCTTACTTACGATAAGTTGCCAGTACATTAGTGTTGATGAATCTGGAATGCTTAGTGTTACTGTTCAATGAACCATTCTGGCGGTAAAACCTGGCTTTAAAGATACCATAAGATACCTAACATGAGCCAGAATTTAGATTTCTCCGGAGCTCGTGGTGAAATGTCCGGTATTTCTAATGAACCAGGAAAGAAGAGATGCATTGATGATATTATTGAGCATATGACAGCTGATCTTCAGAGCTATGAAGGACAATATATTCTTTTAGGATCACCACCTGCTTCAGGACATCCAGTTTGGACTCCTCCACAACCTCAAGGGGTCTATTATCAACCTGTTAGAGATAACAATGAGATGATGATGATGGATGTTGGTGGTGGGAAATATGTCAATCTTGTTTTTAAACCTGGAACTCAAGAATTTAACCAGCCCATGAGCTTCATTCATTATCAACAACCACAGAATTTAGTGCAGCCACATATCATCGACTACTCTCAAAGGTAAATTTTGCTCCTGATTATCGATTTACTTAAATAATGATTGTACATATTAGCATTTTATGTTGTCAATAGTAGTTGTTAAAATAACTGAAAGGATTATACTTGATCACATATATTTTGTTATAATTGTTCTGTTTCACTATTTCATTAATGTTGTAATTTTGTCAAGATTTATTTTATTCATCATATTATCAAAATGTACTCTTCCATTTTTATGTTTATTGTTTAGTAAGGAATGTTTACTTAATTTGTTATGGTGTTTTGAATCTCCGTAAATACATGTAATACTTCATAAATTATCAATTAAGAACCTTTGGAGTTGGTATTTGTTGAGGATTGAAAATATTATCATTTAATTTAAAGAATAAGTTTTCTTCAAAATGAAATACCTGTTACAACTATTTGATAGATTACAACTATATGATCTGTTAAGTTCTATTAAAGTTTTTAATAGCTAAAAGTTTCATGCAATTTTTCTATTTTTGAATCATTTAGACTTGTATTTACTCACCTATCATAGTTGTTATCATTTACTCATGCTAATCACAGAAGGATGTGATTTAAAGTGATTTAAAATTGATCGAAAGGTTCCAAGGAAGAACTTCCTAGTTAGTTTTATTTGGCTGTTATAAAATTTTGTTTATAATTAAAACATATTGGACGACAGAACAATATGAGGAGTGAAAACTGTTTGTTTAGATTTTTGAATTGGTTAGATAAATTCATACGATGATAAAAAATCAGCATGAATCAAATGTGTTTTGATCCATCCTTTTAAATTTCAATTGAATTCATATTTATCCTAGAGTTAATTTTATTATTACTTGATGGTTATTTTTTTATTTAGGGCTTAACATCCTTATGTGCTCCAACTAAGGCAGGATGGGTTATCCTATAGGTTACCAACCTGTTCTAGCCATCGTAGGAAGGTTGAGGTTCATTTCCTGGATCTGCCACAAAATAAATTTTAACCCCCTCCTGGTGGGTTACGAACCACCACCTTTTGTACCATGCGTGCAAGACTCTCTCCCTAACTCACTTGGCCATCGAGTCCCACTTGATAGTTATTAATTAAACTTATGTTTTTAAAGCTTAAATTGTTATAATTTATCTAATAGAAAAATAAATGATAAATGTACAATACACTTCCTATAATGTTTTTTTTTTATGCAGATAATTATTGGAGAATAGGATTTGATTAAAAAAGTTATTCTTTTGTTTTAAAATTGTATTAGTTATATTTTTTATGAAAAAAAATATGAAAATTTTTTCAAAATGAAGTAGGTACATTATTTTTCCTCATATAAGCTTCTACAATCGACCTGATATATAATAGAAAGTAATAGTTGTTTAAGGTCACTTGTAGTTAGGTATATTTTTTATTGATTTTTTTTTTTTGTTTCAATAGTGATTAAATGCCAGTTATTTTATTTACTTTTTTAGCTTTATGTTAAAGATTTTTTATAACTAATTTATAATAAAAATTTAGTTATTAAATACTTACCACAGCTTCTGGAGATTGTACCATATCTGTATATATTTTTTATGCTGTTATTATTACTTTAATTTTTATTGGAAATATTGGAAATTACGAATCGTTTCAATGCTATAGATTTAAGAGGTGTTAATATGTTTTAGAATTTATTGAAAAATTTAAATATCTTTTGCTTATTTCATGTTAATAAAATAAAATTTGATAGGGGAAAAAAGCGGGAGAAGCGTGCAGCCATAATATTTAATTCTTTATTATACTATCTTGATTATAATTATTCATTATCAAGATTACATTTTTTAATGTTTTCATAAATTTTTATATTATATAGGGAGAATAGGAGGCGCAGTAGCTCAGTTGGTAAGGTGCTTGACTACCATGCTTCATGGCCCGAGTTTGAGTCCGACTGAGATCGGATTCGAGGTGGGGAGACCCTCTTGGGGTACACCCAGCCTCTTCAAAAGTGGGTATCCTTAATTGGGGGAAAAACCTGGCGGTTGAGCGTGAATTCTAGCCAAATCACCTTCTTTCACAACTGTTGGCTCAGAAACAATACAATCTTACCCCTAAGTACCGAACCCAAGACCCTTTATGGGTTGTAAGTGGAACAGGTTTTTTTTATTTTATTTATTTTTTATAGGGAATATTTGGTCTCAGAAAACATGAGGGCATCTGTAGACTTGATATTGTTAAAGGTTACACTCTTTAACTGTAAAGCATATTAAGTAATTGCATTTTGAAAATTATAATTTGTGTACAAAGTTCTTGTGGCATACTAAGGAGAAATCGCTAAAAAGGAAGTTGTTAAATTGAGGGGAGCAATACACTGAGGAGATGTATATGGTACCGTTTGTATTAGGTTTATGTTTGTAGGCTTAATTAGATTTTGAGGAGTTCATTGGCTGTTTGTTTGTTGGGGCTTAACATCATTATGTTACCTATCTAGAAAAGGAAGTGTGGATTATCTTACAAGTTTCTAACCTATTCTATCCTGAATGGGAAGATTGAGATTTATTCTATGGCTCTGCAGCAAAATAAATTTAAACATTTCCAGGTGCGATTCAAACCCACTACCTTCAATTCTGGTTATGCAGAGACTCTCCCCCCAAAGCTTTTGGCCATCCAGCCCCAATGGGGTTCATTGGAGGGGGTGTAATATTAACTTATAAAGTAAAGATATGCTTCTAGACGAAACACTGCTCCTTTTGGTTAGTCTGCAATTGGTATTGTGGGGCACAGGAGATAACATAATTTTATTTTAATTTCTGTTTCGTATTACTTGTTTAATTTTTTAATTTACTTGCCACTTCCTCACAATTGACATTTAAGAAAAATTAAAATTCTGATATTATTAAGAGTTGGGCTTTGATGTCAGAGCTATTGAATATTGAATATTGTCTAATGAATTATTGAATATAGTCCATCCCTCAAGGTAAACAGCTATAATAGGGGCAATAATTGAAATTTTTGATTTACCTTACTCCAACTTAAATTCCAATTCTATCCTTTTCTGCTTTTTGAGTTTTTCAGGGTTTGATGAGCTGGTTCAGGAGGTATAGAATGTTTGAGCAATCTACACCTTTTTTTGTATGGCTAGTGTTATCTTAATGAGGACTGTTTCCTCATATACGTCAGTTTAATTTGATGTGTTTACATAATCAATAAACATGCTTTAAAATTGACTATCAGTGGTATCAGTCACTTGAGAATTTCAGTCATATGTTGTTATGAAAGGTTTGGGTAAACAATCTGTTAGTTTCATGATCAAGACTGGTTTGAATGAAGTAATGAAATTTCATACAGGATGATATTTTACCTGCATAGATTTTGGACAAAAGTAGGAAAGATAACAATTAGAAATTAAAATAAAAGGTTCAGTTAAAGAATTAATAACTGAGATAAAATTTATTCATCCCAAGGAGGCTTTGCCCATACATTATCCAAGCTGTGCCAATTCAGATATCAGGACTTAAATAATAATAAGATATAAGGACTTAAATATGTTAATAAAGTATCATATTTAATTATTTTCTTACAAAATTATTTTTATTGATGTCCATATCATTCATAGGATTATTATCTACTACTGATTATACCTCTAAAAATAGCAAATCATATATTAAAAAATCTTGATTTTTTAAATTACTTTGTTTAAAAGCTATTGCTAGAAAAATATGTTCCTTTTTTGGGAAAGATGTTCTCTCTAAGCAGGAGGCACAGTTTTTATTAGTGAAGTTTGGTACTATTGATTTTGGTACTGATCAAATACATTTAAAGACGAGGCTTGTTCGGATTGATCAAATATTGAGTTTTTAATTACGTAATATGCAATTTGCCATCAAATTTTGAGAAAGTTATTGATCGTAACAGAAAATATTTAGATGAACAATTTGTTTATTTTTATATAACTTATGAGCTGGTATATTAAAAAAAAAAAAATAGTTTACACAGTAGAATCTTATTGATCTGGATTTATCAGGGCTCAAAATTACATGAATTAATTAAGTCTGGATTAAACAAAACAATCTCTGAATTGATACATTTAAAAAAAAATCTGTACAGTATAGTTTAAGAGGTTGTACTTTATGAAATTCTTATAAAGTTTATTTAATTTACTAGATACAATAAATTACAGCATTAGGGCAATATTAAGGGCTATTGCATTGCAAACAAGACAAACCTCTATTACTCACTCTTAACATACTAATTTAAAGTTGAATAGAATAGAAAATAAACTTTATTCTGGGACGATGTCCCCTAAGAATAATATAATGTACATAAATAAATACAATGAGTCTAGCTTTCATAAGATGAAATAAAATAAATTAAAAATCTGGTTAACTATTTACAATTTTACAAATAAAGAACAAAAACCAGACACATATGAAATAAAAATTACAAAATTTTTAGTCTTCTATTCGACATTAGTCTTCTTAGCTTATTCTCGAGTTCCGCTGTCAACCCACCATATGCCACACAGCTATAGTCAAAATAGGGGAGGATAAGAAAAGAAACCAAGAGTTGACATGTAATTTTCGGAAGGGAGTCCTTGGAAGAATGGAATAGTTTAAGGATGGATATAGCCCGTCGAGAAATTTGGGAGATATGAGGTTTCCATGAAAGGAGTGGAATTTAATAGGTTGATAGTTCATAGACAGGATTGGGAAGTGGGGAAGAGATCTCAAATGGGTATTAGAACCTATGATAATAGCCTGTGTTTTTTTTATATACTACTGATCTTGTTTTTGTTTTTTCTTGTCTCTAGTTTTTCATTGTCTTTGATGTTTGAAAGAAATCCTACTCATCTGCTCTTCGCTGTTAATTATTAGCAATTTTTATTTAGTAGCTATAAGAAACACTTAACTTGAATGAAAAATTCTTATTTCCATCTGTAAATAAAACTTACTATAATATCCTCTGTAATAAATGGGCATTTGTATATTTTATCACATAATTCTTTAAGTGTATTTTGCTTGGTTAAATTATAGTTCATGTGTTGTGACTCTAAAAGTGGATCAATCTATCTATTACGTTTTTTCTCCGAATGTTATAAAATCTTATTTATTTAAATTAGTTTAAAAACTACATCATTTATTGTAGATTCATATTTCCATTACCCCCTCCGCTTACAGTTAAACTCCCAAATACTAAAGTGCATTGTTACCTCCTTTTTTATACTTATTTTTCACCCTTTATTTTCTAGTCTAAGAAGTAGTAGTTTGCTACCATGCTACCCGTCGACTTCATATCCAAAATACCGGTTACTTTCGTTTTTTACCTATAACATGAAAATGAAGCGTATTTCGAAGAACGTCATTGTTGCTTTGGCAGTAATTGTTGCTGGAACCAGTCCTACGAAATTAAAAAAACAACTCCGAAATCGGACCTTGTTTCGTGAAGTTATGGTCTTGGGAAAATTTGTAGAAATTGGCCAACTTGCAGTCAGTCCCACTTCTCCGCGAAAACACGTTTGTCGTCCTCTTTTGGCTATAACTCCGAAACTATTTGTCCGATGCAAAATTTAAAAAAATAATGTCACTGTAATGTTATTTATTTCTAGTAATTGTGGCTTGTTTCTTTTACTTTTTATAAAAATTGACTTTTAAGAACACTTTTTTTTTCTGTTTTTAGGGGTTATAATGAAAGTCTTCCAAATGGATGTCTTATTGAAAATGTTGTTGGGAATTGGGTGCCAAACAGGACAGGAACTTATTCTCCTTTCCCTGGTGTATCCCAAGAAGATACTCCAATCCCTCAGCAACAACAGATAAATCAACAGCAATCTCCTACACCAGCACCAGTTAAGAAGCAACGCATAGTTGCTGAGGTAACAGTGTTAAAATATAATAAATATGTAATCCTATGATACATTACTAATTGAAATTAATTAAAATATGTATATGTAGGGGGAAAAAAAAAAAAAAAAAAAAAAAAAAAAAAAAAAAAAAAAAAAAAAAAAATATATATATATATCTTTAATAGAAACAAACATACTTATTAGCCTTGTTTTTGCCAACTTTGATGGCCATCATCTGGAATGAAAATTTTATATATATATATATATATATATATATATATATATATATATATATATATATATATATATATATATATATATATATATATATATATATATATATATATATATATACGTGTGTGTGTGTGTTTTAAAAACTAAAAAAATTAAACTAAAATTATAATCTTGATACTAAGGCAAGAAGAGAACTTCTCTTCTGATATGAGATCTCTTTTTGACTTGGTATCAAGATGTAAATTTTTTTAGTTTTAGCTTTTAATTTTTTTTTTTCTCTGATAATGGCCACCAAAGTTAGCAAAATTTTGGCTAATAAATGTTTGTTTCTATCAAACATTGGCTCTCTTTCTTTTTACTGATCTCCAACTACATCCTATATGTACATTTCATTCTGTCAACCAACATAGCTCTTCAAAAATGTATATTTTAGTAACCTCATTTGATTAAAATATTCCTAAAATTGCTAATGGCTTACTAACTTTTTCTTATGAACGAATAATTAATTGTATTGGTTGTGTTTATTTTCAAACCTGGTATTTATTACAATCAAATTATATGTAACCTCAGAAATGTGGAAAATAAACTGCTTTCATTTCATAGCCAATGATTATCTTTTGTATTTACATATCTCTTGTAGATAAGTCCCCACTTTCCTTATCTTTTAAATTAGTTTTCATAATACTGCTTGCCTTTTCTTAAAATACATAATTTATAAAATATATTATAATTATTAATTTGGAGGGAAGAAAATGAAATTTAAAGTTATTTATTTTTTCATGATTCAAAAGAATGATGTGAAAGATGTTTTCGATGATAAAAAATTGTTAATTTATACAGGTTAAGCCTATGCGCCCGAGCTATTCTGATGTTCTTGCTAAGTCTCCTCCGTTAACACCGCCTCCTACTGCAAAAACAGCCTCTAAACCAGTTACTTCTCCTCCAATACCTTCTGCAAAATCAGAACCAAAGAAATCTCAAACCAAGCCTAACAGTATTCCTAGTAAGTTTATTGTTTTGTTTACATTTAAATATTTAATTTTCATATTTTAATTTGTTAGGTATAAAAACCAACAACTGTGTATTTCACTTTCAACTTATATAAAAGTCTACTTGCAGTTATATTGTTAAATTCATTGGAAACTTTAGTGGTAAAAAGAAAAAACCGTGTGGTTCATTTCTCTGAGTCCAAAAGAAGCAGCTGAGCTCTGTCGGTAGAATAGAAAATTTCAAAGAAAGCGGTTTATTTTGAAGATGCCCAGGTGCAGGATGGTGGGGAGATGAAGAGGGCCACGAGTGGCAGGATCAAGGCAACAAACCGAGTTGGAATGAACTAAGATGGAGTGAAACGAGAGGTACAATCTACTCTCTACTTCACCGACGGAATGAAACAAGAAATCTTTTGGTGTTGGTTTTCGTTCCAGCTGAAACGAAAAACTTTGGTGATTGGTTTCATTCCAAACCGCTTCAAAGCTGGAGCCAGTTCTAAGTTCTGTTCCACTCAGAACAACCCATCACTTGTCTCAATATCCCTTGGAATCTTGGCCTCAGGTCATGAACAATCTAGAAATGTAGTTAGTTAGTTTCTAAATTTTGTTGATTTATAATTAGCTTGTAAAAGTTTGTTTTGATACGAGGTTGTGATATCTTTAGTTTTTTATAAAAATAAAATATTTCTGATTCAACTTTTTTAATTTTTACCGTTATTAGTTCATTTAAATAGTATAGTTAATAGTAACTGTCTAATTTGATAAAATTCTGTTGTTATGCCATAGAAGATAATTTTATTCTATCTTTTATAACACAGGCCAACAAAAAAAATGTTTTTGAAAACTTTTTTTACTTTAATAGCTGATTTTTATAGATTTTTATGTGCTGAATCCAAATTTGGTCTTAGTTTTTTTGTATCACCCATAGTTTTTTAGAAATTTGCTTTTTTTTATATAATTAAAAAAATAATATATAACTGTTTCATGAGGCCTAATTTTATATGTAGAGGTGGTAAGAGAATCTACAAGGTTTTTGCGAAGAATGTTCTCGTCGGGTTTTAAAGACTCCCTCACAGGCCAGTTCTTTCTGCACCAATGTTGATTCCTTGCTCTACTGTCCCATTCACACAAAAAACATGGAAATTTGGTAAAACCGCCTTGCTGACCAAGAAGCATGCATGTTATTTTCAAGTCATCACTTATCATCCAACCATGAGCCGAATAGGCAATTTTATTCAACACTATTTCTAGGTTTTCATAGCTCTCTTTTATATGTACAGAATGGCCAACAGGTATAGATGCATAAGTGTTACTATTGTGTAATAAAACAGCTTTTAAACTAGTTTTGGAAGAATCAATAAAGAGCCTCCAGTCTTCTTTTTTGTATTCAACACCAAACTCTTTTATCAGACTTGGAATGTCTGAGCAGTACACTACATCGCCATTTTGTTCAAAAAATTTCGAAAACTGCTGTTCTCTCTTCCTATACTCATATATGCTAGTTCCAACTGCCAAAAAGTTCTTTTTTTTTAGCTGACCCAAGATCCCTAACTAAGTCGTTAAGCTCAATCTGAGTAAACAGTTTAGGCTCTATATTTGCTGTAGCACATTGGAACTCTTCATCATCTTGTTCATCTATATCTATATCTGTTTCAGCAGTGCTGCCAACTCTTCTACAAATTATTTTACAATTTTATTTGTAGTATGTAAAAGCTGTTAAATTCTGTAATAAATCAAAAAATTTAATATATTGATGTGCAAATGTGAAAAAATGGTAGGTGATACAGCTTAATAAGTGTCATATTTGGATTTAGCACCCTAAAAAACAGAATAATAAGGTGTTTTAAGTAAAAAAGTTTTTTCATCGTTGGCCTGTGTAATTACTTTGAAAAATTTTAATTGTTTGGTAACAATTTAAAAAAATAAATAAATGTTTGACATGTTTACTATCAGATTCTCAAAAAAGAATTGTTAATTATTAACGTTCTTAAAATATTCCTAATTCTGCTATAAATTATTAATATTGGATTTCTGCTATACAGAACTGTTCCTGCTTTTTCAGATGGTAAAGTCAATAGTAACTTGAAGAGAGAAAATTCTAATGGAAGTAATGAAGCTTTAGCAGAGAAGGCGAGGGCTGCAATCAGGAGGTGGCTTTCTCAGGAATTTGAGCCTCCTGTTAAACAAGATATGAAAAAGGAAAAGAAGAAGAAGTCTAAACAGGCAAAGCAAGGTATTTTTTTGTTAAATCATCTTTGCTTTTTAAGCATTTTTATTTGCTTAAAAGATTAAATATGAACTTAAGATTTAATTATAACACATTTTTTGCTTTGAAGCGTTTATCAATTAATAAAATTTCAGTTGGTTTTAATTAATTGTTGGGCTATACTACAATGTTAATGGATTTTGTTTGAGGATAAGTCAAGGCTCCTTTGTGACTCAGTTTCTGTCCAGATTTGAAATCTTTAAATTGTTACATTCTGGATTCATTATTATTAATATGAATAATTTAACATTTTAGATGAAATAATTTGTCACTTAGGTAACTAGAAAAATCATAAATAGAAAGGTTGCTATAAAACTTTATAAATTTATATTATTTTTAAAAAATATACAAGGATATTAAAATGTCTGTTTCAAAGCTATAAAAAAATTTAATGAACGCACACGGGTTCCAGTAAATGATGCCATATATTGTTTGATGAATAAATTATTAAGCTGGCTGTGAAGTGAAATATTTCTACAGGAAGTAATGAAGATGATAGTCCAAATTAAATTCCTCTCAGACTAAATAACTAATGAAGAATCATTATTAATTTCTAGAAATAAGTTGGCTAATTCATTTTAGATCAGGATGATCCAGGTATTGTTGAAGTAATGAATTGTTAATGTGCCATAAAAAAACAAATTAATAGCATTTTCATTAATAAATTATATACAGGGTGTCCTGAATTTAAATGGCAAAACTTCAGAAACTTATTGGGGACCGAAAAACTAAGACAAAAAGTCCTTTAGAGATTTGCTCATTTTTACTTAGTTTTAGAGAAAATCGCAAAAAAAAAGAAACAAAACAAGTTTTCATTTTTATACTTATTTATTTATATTTATATTTATGTTATGTTCTTTTTAATGTAAATATTGCTCAAAATGTTGTCCTCTTGCACCAATGCAAGCATTACATCTAGCACTCACTTGATAAATTGCAGCTAAGCATTGTTCTGATGATATTTGGTGCACTGCATCTATGATTCGGTCTCTTAATTGCTCTCTTGAGTTGATAGACACCGAATAAACTTTCTGCTTCAAGGTTCCCCATATGAAGAAATCCATGGGTGTCATATCAGATGATCTGGGTGGCCAAGGTACTACTCCTCCACGTCCAATCTATTGTTGTGGATAATTTATATCCAGCCAAGCTCGAGCAACTCTGCTATAATGAGCTGGACATCCATCGAGTTGGAACCACATTTCAATCCACTGCTGTAAGGGAATGTCATCTAAATAATTAGAAAAGTCGTTCTCCAAAAAATGTGTGATGCCATTCAATCTTCCAGGTAAAAAATATGGTCCCACCAGTTATCCGTTCCAAATTCCAAGCCAAAGGTTAATAGCAAATTCATGCTGAAACCTATTCTCTCTAATAGCTCTGGGATTTTCAAGAGCCCATACATGATAATTTCTTTGATTAACAATTCCTCCTCTTGTAAAGGTAGCTTCATCGTTCCATATAATTTTTAATGGAAATAAATTATCATCGCGAATTTTATGAAGAAACCAGTAACTAAAATTCAATCTCTTGACATAATCTTGAAGTAATAAAGCTATGTAGGTTTCTAATGTTTGCTATTGCCCTTTCTCATACTAAGTATTGTGATCCTGCTTCACCCATAACGTAATGTCACAAAACTACCAACCACTTTGTGTTAAAATTAAAACTATTAATTAAGCTAGTGTTGTGTCAGTTCCAAAATTTTTTCGATTCTTGATGCCAGAACCGGTACTAAAAAATCGATTCTCGATTCTCGGTACTCGTACCTAGGTATAAATATAAATTACTATTTCAAAGAGTGATCAAATAATAAAATTAAACCAGATTTATTTAAAAAAACAATAATTATTCAAGAAATACATTATCTAACAGCAAATAGCATTTATTATCTTCAATAGATAATACATAATTCAACTTTCAATTCAGACAATGTAAAAAAAGATATATCATTTTAAAAATTCTTATTTGAGTTTATAACCTTAACTCTTGGGTAAGAAAAATCCCTTTAGAATAAAAACAGAACAATGAAAAATTGGTCTGCTGTTAAAGATAAAAAGAATAGTGTTTGTTACAGTTTTTTTTTTTTTTTTTTTTTTTTTTTTTTTCATTTGGGAGTAGAACCTTATACAATCGTTTAATTATCGATTGATTCCTAGGAATCGACTTTTGACTATTGATTCTCAATACTAATTCTTTTCTCAAGAATCGGTGTAATCGAGAATCCACATCAGGAATCAATACATCCTTAAATTAAACCAATATTTTTGGTGTCAATTACCCAGGCAATCTGAGTTAGTAGTTAACAGGTTTGACAATAAACTAGAAAAAAAGCGATAATAATTAATAAAGTAATGTTATTTGAAAAACATTTCGGTTTATTCAATGAATGAAACAAGTATTTCTTCTTATATAATCTATTAATTTATAATATTTAAGTAAATCAATATTATAATTTTTTAAAGTAAATGAATGTGCTTTGATTTAACTGTTTTTTTTTTTTTTTTTTTTTTTTTTTTTAATTTATAATTATTGTAGTGAAACTGCAGATTTGATGCTGATTCCAGCAATAATTGTGGCTTACGTTAGTCACTCTACTAAACCACTTCAAAACCCAATGCTAGATGCTTTCTTTTTTAACTGAACCTTTTTATTTGTAAAAAATTCTGATCATATTAGGAATCATTTAATTAGCCATAAAGAGCTCTCATTTGTTTTTGATCATTAAATATCCGAGGTCTGATAATAATAAAATGAATTGAGGTGAACTATTACCAAGTTTATTTGGTTTCAAAATTTTTTAATTCTTATCCTATTTGAAAAAATTTAAATGTTTATAAATATGCTGCTAAGAAACTAAAGATGGCAATATCTTACAATTCTATGTCAATTAATTAGCAAATATTAACACATACTTTGTTTTTGATAATTTTATATTCAAAAGCTAATGATACTATGAATTGATGTGAATACTTATCATGTTTTCACTATTAAGAATTATGATAATCCTTTCCCACACTCAAAAAACATAAACTTATGAATAAAAATGTGTTGATATTTCATTAAAAGGCAAAACGTGGTTTTTAATAATCACCTAAGCTAATTAAGTAACTGTATTGGATTATATCATACTTAACATCAATTAATAAAACATGAAGAGACATAATCTTATATATCAATGAAGATATATTTCTTGTTTTCCTTTTATACTATCCATTCATATGAACAAGGTTGATTATTCTTTTTAATTAAAAGCTCAGAATGTTGGATAAAATAAATTTCTGAAAGGGTTCTTTTATTTTATTTACAGTTTTAAACATTTGTCTATTTAGAAAACACTCCAAGATTTAGAAACAAGTGGATTTGTATGTGACTATTCTCATAGAGAACTTTCATTTTTAATCACTAGGTATTTTTCGATACTCAATTAGATATATGCTTACCATTACTAAATCTGACTACCATAAGTTATAATTAATGAGATAGAAAATTTCATTTGTGTATATTTTAATTTATTTCATTAATTTTAAAAGGTTTGTAATGTGTACAAATAATGAAAATGACCGTATTCTAATTACTACAATTACAATGTTTTAATTATTTTTTTATGGTTTGTAGTTGTTGAGAAAGAAGAGAAGGTAGAAACTCAAGCAAAGGATGTTGAAGCTACTAAAATAACTAACAGAAAGGAAAATGGTAACAGCACTAGTCAGCCTAAACCGCAAGTTAGCGAAAGGCCACAAATGAAGCCGAAAAACAGGGACAGAGATGAGAGGAAAGGTAATATAAAAATAAATTTAATTATCTTCAAATCAAATAATATAACTTTTAATGTATGTAACAAATGTTTAAATTTTCTATGAAATTATTGAATTCGTTCATTAATGTAGTGGTGCTCAAAAGTTTCTGGCCACCCCTAAATTTCATCTTAACCTCCGTTTCAGATGTTTTTAAAATTAGTTTTTGATTTATTTTATTTCAATTTAGGATTTTATTAAGAATTCAAAACTTTTCTACAAAAGATATCCACTAATTTATAGGAAATAAACTAGGACAAACTACTTTTGCCAAGGATGGTAAACAGATTTTAATAGTTTTAAGAGATTGTCTCAGAGATTATTTAGTAAATTATTATTATTATTTAGTTTCGATACCTTGAAAACACACATTACAACGTTACATTCCTATCACCAAACATTGCAGTTGGTATTTGCTATTGGACATTGTACTTCTAGGTTGTCTTAAAAAATACTCACTAGCCATCAAACTGAATTTTGTTTCATGCAAAAAAAAAGGCATAATTTAGCCACTCGTCAGAAGTCCAATGAAAATACTCACAGGCATATTGAAGGCGTGCTCTCTGAATTTTTTTGCTGATGAATAGTTTCTTCACAGTGGCTTTCAGGCTCACAGCGGCCAGATTACAGCCACATAATCCACACACAGAGACAGTTACTCGGTTGACATTACCAGTGTTTTGGTGTCTTGATTCATAGGAGATGTCATCAGTACTTTTTTCAGGGTTCATTTTCAAAAGTCTGCTAATGGCTGTATTTGTACTTTTTAAGGTTTTTCTCCTTTCCTTAGGCAATCCTCTAGGCCATGACCGCTACTGATTTTATGTTAGAAGTCATTTACTGCTAATTTAATACGATAAATGTCTCGGGAGGATCAACCTTCCTTGGAGAGAGGGAGGGTTTTTTTTTTCAAAAAGTTGAGGACTGGCATGAGGACACATGTTGTTAGGCCCAGTGCCAAACATAAATTGAATTGGGTTAGTTCGTATTAAATCTTCCAAACAGTAGCAGCAAAGGTGTTGCCGAAAACTTATGAAAAGCCTCAACTGTAGATTAGAGATTGCTTACAGGTTAGCTAAAGGTATGTTGTTAAAGGTGTATTTTGTTATTAGGAAAGGTGTATTTAAAGTGGCTGGAAACTTTTGAACACTATTGTATAAATATTTTGACTTTCTATACTTAAATGTCATAAAACATATTTTTAATTCTTATCCAATTCTTCTAAGGTTTATTAATAGTTTTCAATGTGTTAAACTTTCTTCTCACTATCTGATGGTTGTAGCTTTCATAAGAAATTCAAATTGAAACTTGCGCTCCTATCCTTATATCTGAAAAAGAAAATTATCTATACTATTCAAATGAAATTTATGAATACTGTTATCAAAATATTTTTTGTTTTTTTAGATTGCTGAGGTGTTTTTTTTTTTTTTTTTTTTTTTATATATTTCCTTAAATACCCAGGCCCTTACATTCCTTAACTCATATTTCATTTTTTATTAATTTTATTTTTTTGAATCACCAACTTTGGGATGACATACCTTATTTCTACATGTTCTTACTGCTTCCTGCTTCTTTCTATATTCCTTATTTGTTACTTTTCTTGGAATCTCTAATTTTCATTTTTCAAAACCTTTCTTAAATAAATTATATTTGAAATTAAATCTTATGCGATGTTCAATTCAGATTAATCATTTTGAGCTTATTTGAACTGGTTTTTATTTGTTTTTCTGTTAAATTCAAATACTTGTTTTTTTATTGTTATTGATACTAAACAAGTTGGTGATTGTAACTTATTCTTCTTTTCTTTATAGTATTTGAAAGTTATTTTTATAATAAGGTTTTTGTTAGATATTAATTTTATTTCATTATTTTAAAATTTGTATCATAATATCTTTCTTTTTCTAAAATAATTTTTTTAAACTTATTTTCTCAAAAATTAATCTCTGCTACAATCACTGGTTATAAATAAATATGTTTAAATGTACATATTCACACCTTATTTCTACAGCAATATAAAATGAAGGCAAATCTATTGAAAGAAAATAAAATAAAAATAAAATTTCTTCTTTATTTAACTGTCCCATAATCCTTTATTTAATGCTTTTGTTTCATCTGCATCAAAAACTTTTGGCTTTATAACTTTTTGGTATTGTATGAATTTTGAGTTTCATTATTGTTATTTTTAATTATATTTGCTTTTGGTTATTTGAAACACTATCTCTATTTTATGTGCTCTGGATTCTATTGCTCAATTTTCTCCTGTGTTCTTATGTTCCTATTTGCCAAGGTATTTGAAGTGGTCCACTCTCTTAATTCTTTGATTATAAATTTTCAAGCGTTAGAATGAGTTTTTAGTGTTTCAAGTGTTAGATTTAGTGTCAATATTTTGGTTTTCATTTAGATGAATGCAGGATATTTTTTTATAATTTTTCTTCTTCTGAATATTCTACTTTGTTTTGGGTTGCTAGATGAGCATTTTTATCATAGAGTATTCAAATGGCTGTTCAATCTTAATCAGATTGAACTAATATCATGTCCAGATAGCTTTGATATAATGGAATTGATAAAAAAAAAAGACCATTTCTCCAAATTCATGTATTTGGTTATATTTATTGGATGAATTTATTAAATAATAAATTACTTGATTAAACATATTGTTATAGACTTATATGTTATAATTTTGTTTTGTAGACATGTGATTATTATGTTCAGTAAGTTTGTTGATTAAGAATTTCAAAGCGAAGTTAGTATAATTAATTTTATGTAAAGAGTAATGTTTAGAAAAATTGGAATCTCTTGGACTACTATGGATGCTTGCTATTCAACATACAGATTTCAGAATTTTTAAAATGAGAAATCTCAACTTTTTCTACAATTGAAATAATTTGAGTATATGGAGAAAAAAGTTTTACTATTGACTATAAGTTTTTCAGTTGGACCCAACCTCTGTTAAAAAGAAAATATAGGTAGTACTTAGGTAGTGATAATATACTAGATTCCTTTGCTGTTTTGTTAATTTTAAAGGTTGTATCAAATAAAAGTTGAATATTTTAAGACATTTTATTTAATTTAAAAAACTTTTCACATTAAATGTTTACTTAGTTCATTAGATTCACAATTAGTTCAGTAGAGTATAAAACAAGAGATTTACAAATTTAGATTGAAAAAATTCAAATTAAAAACCAGATACATATATATGAACATCAATGAAGGAGAGTACTTTATAAATGAATATGGTTAAAGGATTTGAGAATGGGGAAGCAATAATATGGGATATTCTAAATGAATTAGTTTGATGAGAGGGAATCAATGAATCATTTGTTATTCAAGAAGTAAATGGAAGAATAAAGGGCATGGATATCAATAATACAGGATTTTTAATAAAACTAAAACTAAACCAGGAATGTTTTCTCTCAAAACTTAATTTAATTTAAATTTAAACTCGTATGTCAGCAAGAATATATTTGTGTCTCTGGACCTGAGTAATGAATTCGACGAAGAAATTAAGAAATGCACTTAATCTGATTTAGTGCTTACCAAATAGTCCTCGTTATTTCTATTATAATGGAATAGATAAAAATAAATAAACAAAATGACCATTTCTCCAAATTTCTATTTAATAATTACCAAGACTTAATAATCCCTTTAGAGCATTGTCTAAGCTTGTTGTTTTTTTACTTCTTCAAAAAAAGCCTCAGTTTAGTTATTTCTTTCAAAGAAAAAACACGAGAGTATCCTACAAAATTCTCATAATTTTAAGGCATTATTGGAAAAAAAATTTCACAGCTACTGAAGCAACTCTTAAAATTATTTGATATGAAGGGGAAGGTGTCTTTAATCAGCACACTGCACAGTGTAGGTTTAAAAATTTAGCATTGGAGATACGACATTGGAAAGGAAGAAGGGCTCTGGGCGACCATTTATGGATATTGATGAGGTTCTGAAAGAAGCTGTGTGGTTAAATCTGTCCATAAGTACTCACAAACTTATCAGGGAGTGTGGTGTATCGAAAAATATTGTTAGTCGCCATCTACTCTCCATGAGGAAGGTGAAAAATAGCAGTAGACTGGCCCCTCACTAACTTACTCAGTAGCAATTAGCTAAAAGGTTAGAAATTTGTGAAAATTTATTGAAAAAACTACTCTGATATGAGATTTTACTGAAAGATTGTCAACTGTGATGAAAAGTGGGTTTACTGGCAAAATCCGAATAGCCATTAGCTATGGCTAGATCACGGTTAAACTGCTTTTCCAGTTGCTGCAAGGGGGCAATTTCAAAATCCATGCTTTGCATTATTTGGAATTTTGAAGGTGTTATTCATCACAAATTTGTTCCTGATGGATGCTTTATGAATTCTGAACCCTACTGCAAACAACTGGAAAGATTTAACACAAAGTTGTCAAAACAGACAATCTTGTTTTGATAAACCAAAAATGGGTTTCATTTCAACCAGAAATGCTTGTCCTCACACTTCCTGTTGAACCAAAGAAAAGTTTAAACAACTTGATGGATTTGAACTCCTGCCTCATCCACCATATAGTCCAGAGCTTGCACCATTGGATATCTACTTGTTTCGATCCATGGTCCATTTTCTTTAAGGAAAAATATTTGATAATATTGCAGATTTTGAAATGGCGATCCAAGAGTTCTTTGATAGCTATCCCAAGAAATGGTATCAGTGTGGGATTGAGCAATCAGCTAGCAGATGGCTAATGATGTTAGATAACAAAGGACCATACTTTGAGGATTAATTAATTTATCTTTTAACTTATCTTTTCCTTCTCCATAGTTAATACACTTACAACTTAGTTCAATAATAAAATTTACTGCTATATCGCTCTTTTTTTCTAAAAGTACTATACTCATGATTTCTTTTAAATATAATATTTACTTTTGTGACATATTAAACAATAGAACTTTAACATTGTTAGATTTTATTGAGAGAAGTGTTTCTGTCAGCCTAGGTGATCTCATTACTTCGTTATTGTGTTGACTTGTACAAAAGAGTTTATAATCACTTTTATGTTGTAGTAAAAAAATAAAATAAAATAATGATAGTGAAAATAGAATATTGTGATACATTGTAAACCATGCTTTCTAAAATGGTCAGCCAACATTATAGTTTTAATCAAATGAAAATATATTGGGAGGTCTTACCATGATAGATATCAGTTTGCTTGGTTAGATATTCCATATTTCTTCTCGCTCTTATAAGTGTATCTTAAGAAGCCATTTTGTATTTCAGTAACCTCTTTTTTTCACAACTATGTTACTGAATTTGAAATTACCATTTCATCATCATCATAATCATTTTATACTTTTTATTACTGCGCAGTGTGGGGTTATTATGAATATATTATGAATGGTTATTTTATAAAAATAAAAAAGTTTATGTTAAGATGTTTACTAAATTGGATACAATTGTTTCTATTATTCTGATTTTAAGTATATTTTTTGGCATTTTATCAACTGAATCAATGATTTTCTATATTTTGGGAATTTTGATTATTATTTCCCTTCTTCAGTAATAATTATATTTAAAACAATTATTTAATTAAACAATGTTATAAATTAAGATTTAAGTGATAAGAATAAAATACAGAGATAAATAAAAAAAGGTTTTGTTAAGATACTAACAAATTCAACGTAAAAATTCATAAAGATAAACTAATCATATCATATTTTAGTTAAATAATTTAATTGTATTTCCTGCATTCAGTTTAACAAAGCAATATACTTACTACAAATAAATGTTTCTGAAGCTAGCCAGTGAAATTTCCTTTAAATGAATTACATTTAAAATTTTATGAGTAAATTGAATTGATGTAATTTACATTTCTGAACAGTAAAATTTCTAGCTTGCATTAAGCTCTTTCATCAGATTTCAAATTCTTGTCTCTACTTTTGATTTTTAAATAAATATCACAAAGAGGTTTCCTGGTGAGCAAGCATTTCTCCCAAGTTAGTGTAGGTAATGTCTCTAATCCTTTTTATATTTTAATTCTTGTTTTAGGTTCTTCTAGTAAATCAGAACGAGTAGCTAGCACAAGGACTCCAAAAACCAAAAGATCTCAAAGGAGCTGCCGTAAGAAAGAGAGTAATTTAGGTAATTTTTTTAATTTTCTTCACAACAAAAGAAGTTTATATGTAATAATAGTTTTATGCAAGGTATGTTACGAATCCATGTTTTTATTCCACTTTTATTTATCTTTTGAATACCTAAATATATGTGTGTGTGCTTGCCACATGCCTCTGTGTGTGTGTGTGTGTGTGTGTCAAAACTTGAGCTTTCAGCTTCGAGCCTTATAAAAATTAACATAAAAAATTTAATTTTTTGGATGTGAATCTCAATCAAATAAATCATTATTTTCATGGAAACATTCATGTTCCATAGATTCTAAAAATCAGCCTATGAAAAATAGAAAAAAAAAATTGAAAACTACATAATAAGAAAATAAAAAATAAAATATAGTATATTACTTGAAAAGGTACATTGCCAACCACGAACCCATCTGCTTGGTTTTTTTTTTCTTTTTACAAAAACTTATAAAAAGTTAGAAATATATTGACATACAACAATTAATTGAAAGTTTTACTTGTTAAATTTAGTTTAAAACTAATTAAACAAACAATATTATCATTAAAAAAAAAAAAAAAAAAAAAAAAAAAAAAAAAAAAAAAAAAAAAAAAAAATGTGAATATCATAAATACTGGGCTGGATCTATAAATTTAATTTAAAAAAAAAAAAGAAAAATCTGTACAGAAACATAGAAATATTACAAATGTTCAACATTTTTTCCATAAGGCTTGAACCGTGACTCAAACCTTTTACCTTGAGCTCTCAAAACTCAAGAGTTGTAGGTGTCGGGGAAGCTCGAGCTCTTGGGGCATGAGCCTTATAGCCTTCCTGCTGAGCTCTTTTGCAACACTAATATACGAGGGTGAATCAAATATAAACGGTAATTTTCAAAATTATATTTATTGAATAATATTATACTGAAACTATACCTTCAACATTTTTCAATGTAGTCTCCTGCATTATCTACACACTTCTGCCACCAATTTGGAAGCTTGAATATTCCCTGTTCATAAAAAGACTGAGGGCGAGTTTTTAACCATTCGCACACGTGCTTTTCGACGTCTTCATTGTTTTCAAATCGTTTTCCTCCAAGTGATTCTTTCAAGGGCGCAAACAAAAAATAGTCACAAAGGGACAGGTCTGGACTGTAAGGAGGGTGTTCGAGAGTTTCCCAGCCCATTTCTTCCAATTTATCCCTTGTCAACAATGCGGTGTGAGGCCTTGCGTTGTCATGGAGAAGGATGACATCTCTAATGGGCACACCTCGTCTTTTGTTCCGGTAACTGGTTTTTGCTGACTGTAGCACCTGGCAGTAATAAGCCACATTCACTGTTCGTTGATCGTGAAGAAAATCAATGAGTAGAACTCCCCTTGAGTCAAAAAAAATTGTTGCAAGAACTTTTCCGGCTGAGAGACGAGTTTTGGCTTTCACTGGGCAGCCTTCATCCTTCCTTCACCACTCCTTACTTGCCATTTTCGATTCGGGGGTGTAATGGTGGACCCACGTCTCATCACATGTGACGATGCGCCTCAAAAAATCTTCACCTTCTTCTTGAAATCATTGCAGAAGTCCAGCAATCTCCGACCTGACCTGTTTTTGATTTCCGGTCAACTACCTCGGAACCTAGCGAGCTCTAATTTTTCTGAAGCCAAGGTGGTCTGTGATTGCAGACTGAACACTCCCATAGCTGATACCAATTTCAGACGAGATTTCTTGAACAGTTAACCGGCGATCACCTTCAATAAGCTGTCGAACCGCACTAATGTTGTCATCTGTAAGACTTGACCTTGGGCGTCGACCGTGACTTTCGTTTCTAACACGTTCTCGGCCATCCCTAAATTCTCTGGCCCACGTATACACTCGATTTTGAGACAGAGTAGTGTCCCCAAACTGTGCCTGCAAACGAGTAAAAATTTCCGAAGGCTTAACACCTTCATTTGTTAAAAATTTTATGACGATGCGTTGCGCAACAGATGGATGTACCTCTCGCTCGGTCATGGCTGTACTGAAGGCAGAACACAACGCTAGTGTGAGGCAAGCAGTTCCCCCACTCCTATTTAGCAACACAGCCGCATCACGTCCGAACGTGTTTGGTACAGTCAACAGCAAAATTACCGTTTATATTGGATTCACCCTCATATATATATACACCAATGCACATGTGCACTTTCACGAGTTAGGAAATTGCATTTCTTTCTTCTTCTTTTTTTTTTTTTATTAAAAAATTAAAAAGATTCCATAAGATTTAATTTCAAATGAAAACTATTTATTTCATAAGTTCAATAATATATATTTTATTTTTAGGTGCACTTTTCAGAAAATGGCAGGAACAGTCTTCATATTACATAGTCCTTTTAACATCTTGGCTGATAAACTTGCTTTGGGATGTAACGGCCATGTCAGCCACTCTTTTGGTCCATATGTAAGTTATGTTTAATTCTATGATACATCCCTGGCTATCATGAAGGAGTGGATAAGTCAAAATTGTGCACTTATCAATAGGTAGGACTCTTTTTACTTGTTTCCTGGATCCTGTAATTACTCTAAAAATTCCATTCGTGCTAAAATAGATACTTTCAGGCCTTATTAAGAAGTACAACACCAATTTTCCATAACACAAATATTAAAAATCCTGCTTTTAAGGTTGATAGTTAACTCATTTTCAATGTAACTTGACTTAATCCACTTCTTCATGACTATCACCGATGCATGACCATATAAATCAATTATAACTACTTATGCATTGCTGTTCAGTATTTCTAGTATTCTAACTATCTGTTTCAAATCCTTATCAAATTGATATGATAAAGTCCTGTAGCATTTCACCTAGAAATTTATCATTTTTTCACAATTTCTGAAATCATTTTGGTTCTCTTCTTTGCTTCTTTTATATGCTGGAGAAAAATTGATAATAACCAACAACAATAACAAATGCATTTTTTAAATCCCCTTAGGTGTTTATATACCCAATTACTTGGGTTTAATAGTAATCTTCTATTTTTCAGCACAAAACTTATTAATGGGGGGTGATCTGAAATGTATTTGATTAGAGGGGTTTCTGAGAAAGTGGCGACCTTTATACACAACTTTTACCCTTTATAATCAGGATATCACAACCTTAAATATAAGAATCCCGCTATAGCAATACTGTTTCCATTAACTTCATCTTGAATCTTGCGATCGAGGTTTCAATGTACTTATAATTCCTCTGCAATGGGGTGGCTTATTATCAAACCTTTTAGGTATCTGATCTCTCATAACATTGACAGTTTTAAATTATTTATTAGAAGTATTCCCCCTCATGATAGAATATATATTTTTTTTAATGCAAGATATAAAAATGAAAAATTATAAATTTAGGTGTGGTGAGGTTGTGTCTGCTTGCAAAACATGGGCACAATGTGCGAGGCTGCGTGGACCATCTCTTCTTGGTGGCTGGAGGCGCAAGAAGACTCCAGATCCTCCACCCCCTCCCCTGCCTGGATCTCTACAGCACAACATATCCTTGCCAACGACTGGAGACGAAGCTATGAAGAGGCTTTTGTCTTGCAAAGGGAAAGACCCATATAGGTTAGATGAGAATCTTGATGCTAGGTGGCTTGTTATTGAGTAATGTGTAAGTTGATCAACATTGTGTAATTTGTTTATTTTAGTATACTTGGTGTGACAAGTACATGTACAGACGAGGAAATAAAAAAGTACTATAAATCTCAGGCATTGCTTGTTCATCCTGACAAGAATTCGCAGCCTGGAGCTGAGGAAGCATTCAAGATCCTTGTACATGCGTTTGATCTTATTGCTGAACCAGTATGTAATCATTATTCTGTTAAATGTATGTATGTGATATCTCTTTATGATTTTTTTTTCTCCTAGTAACTCTTTGACACAGCTTAGTTTTCAGGTAAAGCTAAACTGTGTGTTCGTCTTTGCTGACTTATGATTTAATCTTGAATTTGAAAAAATGAGCTTTTGAATATTTATTCAGATTCTAATCTCTATCCTTTAGCTTATTATCAATTTAATGATGCTTTGAAATTCCCAAATGATCAATTAATCATTATTAACCATTATTATTTCATCTATTGGATTGGTGCAAAACTAATGCAGGTTTTGAATGAATATTAATTTTGATTGGCAAGTGCTAGCCTAGTTTACAAAGATAATCCTCCAGTCTAGTTAATGGATTATAAACAATGGTTTTTAATGTTGTTTTTCCTCAAACATTAGTTTAGTTTGTGTTACATTTTCTATGAGTAAGGACTTCTGAAATTCATCATGTTAAAACAAGTTTTTCATCAAATTTATTTTTACGACTTCTAACTTGGTTGACATGCGGCTCAAACTGCGTGTAACATCTATGTTTAGGGTGAAGGAAGCATTGGTCAATGTACAGTGCAGCTATATTTCCAAAAATTTTGTCTTGGAGAATTTGATTTAGGCTGCATTAGGTCTTCTGTTGTTGATCATGACCATTTGAGGGGTTTGGTAGAAGGAAACCCTTGCAAACCTACTCAAAACCTTACAAGAGAAGTTAGTGTTGACCATTCAACATTATAAACCACACAAAATTACAATATATTTGTCACATATGAAAACCTTCATTATTTTTGCCCCAACCCAATCTAAGAATTTGCAACTTGATTAAATTCTAGATGCTGTCTTATTTATATTTGCTGATTAGGGATCAAGTTGTGCATATGATCAAATCAGGACAGTAGCAATAAATTTATTTAAACATTTTTTAATTGTCTATAAACTTTAAATTGGGATGATTCAGTATTAAAAAACAATGTAATTAATTTTAGGAGAAAAGAGCAGCTTATGATCGGTACGTTGCTGAGACTAATCAAGTTGAACAAGCTTGGAGTGAACTTAGCGATCTTATATCTCAACTTCATGAAAAAATGGAGTATGCAGCTAATACCATTAGGTAATCATTTTTCATCCTGTTTCTACATGATATAATTTAATATTGTTTTTTTTTTTAATGAGTTGTGTATTAAAGATCAAAACATTGTAATTTGGTATTGATATTAAGACTAAAGCGACAAGAAACTGCTCGTCGTTACAGACCGCTTTAACATTTACTAGACAAATAATCAAAGCGCCCAATTCATTACAAAAGACTTATTTACATGACTGTGATTAGACCTATTTGGACGTATGGAGTTGAGCTTTGGGGCTCTACTAAACCATCCAATTCATCTTGTATCCAATCCTTACAATCCAAAATCCTTCAAAAAATCCTAAATGTCCCTTACTTTGTCACCAATAAACTTATCCATAAAGACCTTAATGTTCCATATGTTGCTGAGTTAGTCCAAACCAGATACCTATCCTTTTATCGCAAGATCTATAACCTCTCAAATCCATTAGTTTCTCAACTTGCTTCCCACTCCATTCCCGATAATCCTCCGAGGCGTTTGAAAAGAAGATGGCCTAGAGATCTACTGTAGAATTTTTATTGAAGTGCTACTGATGAGTAGTTGTTTTCAAGTTTTGACATGTTATTGTAATCGTTATCAGCTAATTTACTTAATGTAAATATTTGTTCAATTTCAATAAATTGATATATAGAAAAAAAATAAAGGTATTGACATTAGAATATTAAAAGCATTGATGATTATTAAGCATCAGAGAAAAGGCAATGATGTTTTATGATTTTCACATTGTTGAGTGATTCAGGCTACCTTTCTGTCGTATAGATATAGTATTAATAACTTTAGAGCATGTTAAGGGATCTGATCCCTAATATACATTTGTTTGATTATCAATTATCTATGATAGAAATAGTTAAAAGATTAACAGCTAACTCCAGTTTTTCTAGGGCGAGGTCATTTAGGTAATGGATCAACCAGGATTTTTTATTTTTATTTTATACAAAGTGAGGCTTTGTTAATTTTTATTTTTTTCAAATAACATATTTCTTTGATCGAATTTGCAAGATCTCAGTAATCTTGCAATGGTTAAGTTAGCTACAGCTTGTTTGCTTATGGAGAAGCTTCACTGAATTTAACACTACATGAAATCGGCAACCCAAGGCATTGGGAATATTGTCAATAGTAATATCCTAATCTTTACAATTAAGAATATCAAGGTGCTTCAGGCAGCTTCCTTTGAGAGAAATTTAGATAATAATTTATCTGTATTAACAGTTTATTTAAGAGTTGAGCTGATAGTAATTGTTGCAAATTTGTATAATTGTTTCGGTTCTATCCAAGTTGAAGAAAATATGGCCTGTCATCTGCATACAATAGAAATAAATCACTGTTTTCTTTTATTTTTTTCTCTTGTTCTACATGGTTCTTGAAAAAAGTTACCGTATCCGAAATGTAAAGAGGAAACAGAAGAGGACTTAGGATCCCTCCTTTTAAAATTCCTTCCAAAACAATTTCTTTAGAAAGTGCTCCAGGGTCTGATACTAAAAGAAGCAATATTATATCATAATTAACCTAAGATACTATCCATTTAAGCCAAAGTTGTATACTTAATTTACTCTAAAGTTTGTCAAGAGGAGTGGAATTGAAAGCTCTTTGAAAGTTGACAAATTTTGTATACACTTATCTTTTTTTTTTATCTGAATTGTATGTTAACTGCAGCAGATAAAACAAAAATATAGTCTCAATCTCTCTTTTTCGAGAAATCAGTAATTACAATAAAACAAACCTTAAAAAATAGATGAACAATAGAACAAAACATGTACTCCTCAATTAATCTACGTTTATGCGTCTTGTGTTAGCTATGTTTAATATTTGTTATTATACGTACATTTTAGTTATTTTCATTCATCATATTTGTTAAGATATATAAAAATAAGCTATTTTTATTTATTTTATTTTTATATGTGGGTTTTTTCTTATTTTTCCTACTGTTTAGAGATAAATTTTGAATTGTAAATCCTGTTTACTATTAAATATAACTATAATAAACATGTAGAGGATGTATGTCGGAACATGAATACTTTGTATGAATTTTAATTGTAAAAAGGTAAATAAAGTATTATAAGTAGTCTCGACATCCTCTACCTCCCCTAAAACCTATCTATTCATATTGGTTCCTTAGAATTAACCCATTTGCTACAGCGATTATATATTATATAGGTATGTGAAGTTAGTAATTAAATTAAGTATGGCAGTGCCCATATAATTATTAGAACCCAAATGATCCTGTCTCTTATTGAATAAAATTAATTTTATAGAGTATCATTGCCTTGGAATATATTTAGTTACCCAAATTTTGTTGTATATGCACAGTGGAATTTCCTTAGTTTTACTATAATTTTATGTTGTTGGTATATGGCTTACTTCTTCTTTTTTTTTTCTTTTTTTTCTTCAATAGGTGTAATAATTGTGGTAAAAGGCATAAACGGGAAATAACAGATCGGCCAAGTTACGCTGCAAGGTATTGTGCACAATGTAAAATTCACCACTCTGTTAAAGAGGTAATTATAGTAATAACTTATTATTGAATTTATTGTAAATGTTTATCAATGTTTGAATTGAAGGGTCGCATGAAGAATGATCATGATTCATTTTTGTTACCTTGAGATTGCTTATTACTGTCTATATACCATTTGGGCATCAAAGAGGATACTCTTCGGACACGATTAACCGTGTGTCAAGCCTTCTATTTTTCTTTTCATTTTATAATGTGCTGTTATTGTTTCAAAAAACATTTGGTTGCCCAACAAGACTTCAAGCTATCTTTGTAATGAGCATTACTACAATTAGGAATCTGAAAAATGTGATTTTAATGGTTCTTTCCTGGGACCCTTCAATAATTCTATCACCTTCATATATTTGTGTAAATATTGTTGTTTTTTTTTATGTTTTTATTTATGGTATTTGTATTAGGGTGATATGTGGGCTGAATCAAGAGGCTGGGGCTGGTGGTCATGTAGATATTATGCGTGCATGGAAGGTTCTGTTTATGACATTACCCAATGGGCACACTGCCAAGGACCTACCGTGCAGAGGGTCAAGCCAGATTCACATACTGTCCAGTATAGGGTTCTGGTTGGCAGGCCACCTCATTCAAATCCTCCGTATGTATCATCAATATTATTATCTTTAACTGATCTTTGACTGATCTGTTGTTTGCAAAAGTAACTTAAAAACAATTAAATTTAAAAAAAAAAAAAAAAATAGTCTGATGGAGTTTCAACTTTTCACATTCGATTTTGGAACTTATAAAATAATTTCACTGGATAGTTTTTTTTTAAAATTATATAAATCCAATTTTGCTACTATGTGATGAAAATATAAATTATTCCTAATTAATATTGTATGAAGAATTAGATCTTCAATGGCTATGAGCTTATAGTTGTTTATTTGCTACCATGGAGTTATTTTTACCAGTTTTTTGAATACAGAATCTTTTTGAAATGGTATATAAAAATTGTAACAGATAAATTGTTACTTTTGAAAGTATCAATCCTTAATGAACAAAAAGGTGTTAGAGATGGACCAACTAGTCAGAAAAGCTGGCAGAAAATCGGCTTCTTTTGTAGTCGGCGGTAAAAGTGTTGAATAATAGATGGCTATTTTGATTCACATATATTTCTATGCTTACAAATAGAGTAATTGAAATGAAATCATGACCATTGATAATTATTTTTGTTTTAAGTATTGTCCTTATAGTTAGTCATTTAATCTAGGAATTGAAACTCTTTTCTTTGAAATCAATTATTGATCTTTAAGAAAATAGAAATATGATATTAACAAAAAATATATTTGATTACTAAAGTACTGAATAAACTTACATATTCTACTATTTATTAGAATCACGGTTTCGGTTTTGTGTCATACCTAAAAAGCTGCATGTCCGCACATCTTTAAATCTATAAATGAAGTATCACAAACATTGCCTATGTCAGCGAAATTCCAACTGAAGCAATGATCAGCCAACTAATCAGCCTTTTATCCAACTGACTATATGGCCAAAGTTAGTCGGCCCATCTCTTAAAAATGTCCTTCCTTTAACTCTGAAGAAGAGTATAATTCCTCAATATGTTTTGCTCATCTCAAAGGCAGAGACAATATCTCCTTTATTACATTGTCAATGAAAAATTTTAGTGACTGTCTTGGGAAAAAAGAGATTTTTACATTTAATTTTTTATTCTTAACTTATATTTTAAAACAATGGATTTGTCCATCTAGGTATATGATATAACCTTAAACACTTTTTTAATTTTTATTTTAGACCTGAACCTGACTTTGAAGATCTCTTAAACAGTCTTTACTCTCAGAATGGCTCTGGAAGGGGAAAGAAACGCTCGAAGAAGAACAAGTGAAGAATTAGCTTAACGTTGTTGGCCCCAGGCTTGACTCTAATACTCATAGGCAATCCTCTTATCACTTTGGGAAACCAAAACTCACTCAGCTTTGATTTCTCTATCTTTGTTCATTGACTGAGCAACTTTTATGTTGTCTTTAAACTGCCTTTAAAAAAAAAAAAAAAAAAAATTAAAAAAGAAAAAAAAAGCTAAATAAGAAATGAATTTTTTTAAAAAGTTTATTATGAGTCATATGTTTTTGTTATTTGTTTTTTTTTTTGTAAAATTTGTTTAGTAATCTCATTTTTATGTAAGTTTTCTTTTCTTTCTTTATTTTTCATTTGAAATATAAAATAATATCACATAATTTTTTTAAAAATACCTTTTGCTTCCAAAAAATATCTTGCTCGTAGCTTATAAGAAACCTACTCAGCATTCAGAACTAAACAACTTTGTAGATACCTAAAGCCTGTCAACATAATTACAAAATGTGTGCTTCACTTTTTGAATGTTCTTCATCCCTTTCCCATAGCTAACTTTCTTAGTTTTATTTATAATTTATTAGTTAATGATAATAAATTGGTTTTATTATTGTACGAGAGGAATAATATTGTGCTAAAACTGTATAAGGAACTGTTTAATTATTAATAACTAAATTTTCTAAATTTATTGGGTGAAGGAACAGTCAGAAAGATCCACTATTATCTTTTCTATCTTGCCATTCTGAATACATAGCATTCAAATCTGAATCTAACCATTCAGTACAAAGGCACACAGAAAGACGGGTTAAAAATTAGAAACTAAAGAGAGAGAAAATATCAGAGTTGAAACTTGAAAATGTCGAACTGTTTTAAGCAACATCTTTCTTGGCAGTTCATATGATTGGGCTAGACACTGGTTAGTTGCCTGTTATTTCCACCTAGCAAGTCTAATAAGGACTATTAGCTATTTTATTTTTTTTGTTGTCTAATTTATTAATTATATCAATTTAGCCACGATGAATCAATTTAAAAGAATTTAGACACCTCTCAATTTCATTTAAATACGAATTAATGCTTATGAGGAAGTCTCATCTATAATAATTAATAAAATATACAGTATCAGTTTTTGAGTGGTGATTTAAAGTAACAGTTTTGCCAATTTGCATAGTAGAGTATTTAAATGAAATGGAGAAGTGAAATTAATGTCTAGTCTACCTCCGATTCTCAATGATAATTGGCTTCCTGTTAGTAAAAATTCCTTGCCCAATATACTCATCATCTTCTGAAAGAAGTGATAATCCCAACTGCAGGATAAGATCTTTTCATGTTAAGTGCCTATAAAATTTTGTAGAAACCCAAATTATGAAATAATGTCTAGACAACTTCATACTACTGAAAGACTTCTTTACTAATATTGTTAACTTGAGATTGTTTAATGTATGGAACCAATTGATCGTTCCACATATAAAAACATACAATATCACTGATTGTTTTAGGCTATATTTTATTTTTTGAAAATATAGACCCGTCTTCATGTTTTGTCAATTAAGGTGTTAAAAACTTCCTGATAATATGGATCATTTAGAAGTTTTTCTGAGACCATATGTTTTAAATAAACCAAGTCATTGTTGAAAGTGTACTGATGACATCGTCGAGCATCTGTTGGTGCCAAGGCAGTGTCTATCTACACCATTGGTCTAATACTTTTCATGGATCTGTCACCACATTAATATATTCTATATTTTTCATTACTTTTGCTCTTTTGCCTTTCAAGAATTTCACAGTGCGACAAAACTTTTTCCAAGATTCCGATGTTAGTTAAAAGTGGTTAATAAGGACTCTTAATTCTTTACTGTTAATGTAGGAAAATAAAATAAAAGCTTCATTGATTAAGAAAGTACATAAAATAAATTTGAAGTAATGCAATTTCAGAATAAAGTAGGGTGTTGATTATCAAAACTAATGTTGTCAGGGCTGGTTGGATATCAACAATTTTATATTCGAAATTCACTTAAAAAAATTGGTATGTGCTAACGTCTTCCAACAATTCACCTTCTTACTTTTTTCAAATTTTAACGACTCAAACTGCCCACCTCATTGTGTCATATCTGATGATTGAATTGGAATTTTTTTTAATTCCCCTTGTTGATTTACCAACCCCGAACTTGATAGTTTACATCCAACCCAATTCACCTTTTTGTAGCCAGCCACCTATTTATTTCATTTTCTCTTTTAATGAAAGCATCCACTCTTTCTGTTTTTGTTGATATGCTGTAATTTTAAAACAAAAAGTGGTCATAAATGCAACGTATATCTCACGAATTATTAAGAATGATTTTTAGCTGAAATTGAGTACATTACCAACCAAATGAATATGAAGGAATTCAGAGAAACAAATGATCTATTAGGTATACAGTTCCCAGTAAACTAATATGTAAGTTAATTTTGTTTTCCTTTTATATGTTTATTGCAGTTTCTGAGAAGCAATTAGGGCTCCCTTAACAATGTTCATGGAAAAAATATTTTATTTTTTTTCATTTCATTTTATTTTAAAATAAAATTACCTGAAATCTTGACAGGTAGAAAGGAAAATAAAAACAGGAACCAAATGGTCGGAACATAGGAAGAAAGTACTTATGAAAATATGGAAGATCAAAAAGGCTCAAAATACTTTGCGTAATACTCCTCAGAGGGTCATTTGCATATATAATGATAAAAAAATAATTTAAACAATACAAATAAGTAATTTGCTGATCAATTTAATTAAAATTAAATTTTTAAAAAAATGGTTCCTGGTTCCCATTATTGAACGTTTGGATAATCCATGCTCAACTGTATATTTAATCATAAAATTAAGTTTTAGGTGCTATGTTAGGTGATAAATAAAAAATAAAAAAAAGGCTTAGTTATATTTCAACAGCAAAGGATAATGATGACATTAAATACTTGGTGGAATTATTAAATTAGAACATTGAACAGAACACAAGCATATCCTTTTTTTCAGGCTCAGCCCCCACACAGTTACATCCAGCATTAAACATTTACCTTATCTATTAAGAAACTAGGCAACCAGTCATGCGAAAAAAAAAAAAAGTTATTAAATGATTTAAAGTTTTATAAAATGAAATGATAATTGTAATTACCAGAAGTTTTAAGGAGAAAAGAATAAAATTACACAAAATTGAAAGTAGTCAATCCATCTTCAATTTCAAAATTTCTTAAGTTTAAGATTTCAAGACAAATCTATGAAATATTAGTTGTATTTCATAAATAATGACTAACTATAATTTAATTCTAATGATGGGAATATTTCAACAAAAAAAGAAAAGTATTCTTTCAAAAAATCTTTTATTGTCACACAAATTAATCAGTTCACATGAAATTTTAAAATTGACAAATCAAAGTTATTTCAAAACTTGAAAAGAATGTAAAACATTCAAGTGCTTATTATAGACAGTCAATGTTATTAAGTTTTTTTTTTTCCTGTAATGGGCAGGAAGAAAGGTGCTAATAGAATAAATTAATCAATTGAAAAATAAAAAAAATTAGGAGTGAGGAAAAAAAAAAAAAAAAAAAAAAAAAATTTCTAATACTTTTATATTATCCAGTTATTTCTTTTTTGTCATGAAAATAATATGAATAATATATAATTCAAATTTTAAAATTATAAGTTGATAGAAATATCCAAATACATTTTTTTCAGATTAATATTTTTAAGGGAAGGGGTTTAAATTGCTTTTAATGGTTATGGTTAAATTCAAGTGCAACATATTATGTCATGGCTCTAAAATACATTACTATGAAATAAGTCATAAAAAACCAAAAGAAAGTGATTTCACTCATTCAAATTTCCATGAATTAAAACAAATCTCACTTTATTGCCATTAATACTCATAACAATGCCTAAGAGAACACAGTGAAATCAATTTATATTAATCATAACAGTTAGTAAATTAAAAGATTAATACCAATACACCAAATCCAAAATATACAATTTTAAAAACAATAAATGTAAAATGTGTTATGTATAACAAACGATGCCTGAAAAGAAAACAAAATTTTGGATCTAAGCAAAATTATTTGAACATTACAATACACAAGTCATCAGTGCTGCTATGAAAAATATTCCTAACACTATTTGATAATACTCTCACTGCCTCTTGTGTGAAGAAATCATATTAATATTCATCACGGATGAATTTTATTTTAAATTACTTTAATAGAAAAGTTTTTTTGTTTTTTTTTATCAAAGTTTATATTATAATAATCAATTTCAAAGTATGTTTTGAGCTTGTTCAAAGCTCTTCATTTTTAGAATCAAACATTACCATTCTTAAATGATAAATGTAAACAAATATTGGTCTATGAAAGACTCATACTCACTCACTAACAAAGGAACTCTCTCAACTCCACTACAATTAATTACTTAAGTTTTTTTACTTTTCTTAAATTAATAAAAAAAAGTTATCAATACAAACATAAATAGGATACTTGTGAGCAAATAAATTGTTGGCTAATAAGGAAAACTAATTAAAAAAAAAAAAGCAGTTTATATTTTCCATCCTCATAACCATACAACTAAATAAATAATAAAATGGATGAAATCATAGATTACAAATTCCATATATTATATATATTACATATGATGTACACAGAACTATAAATGGTAGTCCATAAAAGGGTACAATCCCTCAAGTCTTTAAGAATAGCTTCCAGGCACTAGAGCTAATGGCTAACTCCTTTCTTCATCAGAATAATAGGAAGTAGCTATTCTTTCAATATCTTCTAAATTGAGGGTTGACATGGATCTGTAGAACTCCTTGAAAATAAAACATTGTTATTAATAACAGAATCAGGCTTACTGGATAAGTAAATAATTGACATAAAAGAAAACATTATTAACCCCTTTACTAATGGCAATGGAAGCACAAATCACTAATCTTTTATAAGCACAGTTAATCTACCTTAACTTGGCAACATCATTGAATAACAATCAATTTATTTATGGTAGAACAACTTTTTTAGAATTCAAATTATTATTATCAGTGATCTATAGAAATCAAGATGGGATGGTAAACAATTTAATCCAGTAAAGCAATAAAAAGCTGAATTGAAAATATGAAATAGTTTCAGTAGCTTAAAATCCATTATTACATTAGATTAGAACCTTATTAGCTCCAGTGTTCAACAATTATAGTTTAATTTGTTCACATAATGGAAAATTACTTGCTATAGATATTAAAGTTTATTAAACATAAAAACTAAGTGCCAATAAAAAACAACAACATTGATTTAGACCCGACAAAATAAATATAAAGATTAACTCTCAATACATGCAATTAAATTACACACAAACACAGAATTTAATTGTATATATTGAGGGTTATCTATAAGTCTATGCATTCAGCCTTAACCCTCGCCGGGCCCTCCAGATGGCTGAGAGGGCTACCTCATCCATTGTTGACGTGCTCAAGTCCTGCAGCATCAAGGTTAACACTAAGGAAACTGATGCCATAGAAATGTTTAGCAAGCACTGCAAATATCAGAAATCGCCAAAGCGTTAACCCATATCCTGGCAAGCGGAAGTGCAGCAGTTCCCTTCTTCGTACGTATATGAAGTTACTAGTTGGATGGGGCCCTCGAAAACAGTGTTGCACTTTTTAAAAGACTTCTCATAAAGTAGGCAGTTCTGCAAGGTAGGAGAAAGGGGATGAGCTTAGCTGTTCCACGATATTTGTGACAAAGTCCCATTGGGCTATTAACCATGGTTGGCTTGGTGAGTTAGGCATGTATACAACAAATTTTTATTAGTTATTCATTGTTTTTAAGGACAGTAATCTGTTGATTCGTATGGGTAGAGTTTTATACTAAAGGAAACAGCTAAAAAATAGTCTTCCATTGACACAATTTAATAAATGAAGAAATTGAAAAGGGAATCCCATGCTTGGATACCATTATTCAAAACATTTAGTTTCAATAAAAATCTGTAAAAAAAATAAAAAATAAATAAAATAAAGATCGAAAAATGTGAACAAAACGCCTAGTGGAAAGGAGAGATCATAAAATGCATGAATTTTTTCTAAAAGAATTCAGGTCTGATGTCGCCCACACTTCATCCGTGTTGGACTGTATTCAGAAATGGAGCTTAGTCGTGCTTCGTTTACTAGACACAATTGAACAACTCATGAATTGCCTGCTGAAATTTCGATGAGACATCATGTGGTAAAAACATTCCTAGACATTCACAGAGAAATAGAAATGTCATCTATGTCACATTAACAAAAAAATTTTCTCTACTCGGAAAGTTTCATTTCCTACAAGGAACTGTTTAGTTTAGCATTCGACCACCTCCAGTAGCAATCATGCTGTTTAAGCAATAGCCTTTTATTTTAATTTATGTATGGGTCCTTCTAAACTTTTTCAATGGAAGTTCCATTTTTGTAAGTTACATTTTCTTGGTTTTATTATTATTCTTAGAAATGATTTATTTTAGTTAATGTGGAAATTGAACTGGTTTTTAAGTGATACCATTGTGGTGCTGAAAGAATGACTTTTTAGATTTCTAAAATCTCAGAAAGCAGCTGATGTTCCATTACAATATAATTTACAATTATATGAGTTTTGAATTTCCATCCTCCCTTATTTTCCTAAACGGTAACCAGGCAAGGGGAACTAAAGTAACATTTATGATAAATGGCTATCAAAATTATTAAAACCAATTGTGGACAGATTGGACAATTTATCATGATTTTTGAGGTTAAACTTCGATTTTTAAAAGATTTTTTTAAAAAATCCTAATTTTTCTGTTTTTCCAAGGAAAAGGGTTAACAATATTAAGCAGCCCGTCTCCAGCTCCATTCTGTATCTAGGCGTCAGTTTCCGCAGGCACCTCATCTTTTCAACTCATGCCAGAAGCAGGATTAATAATATTAGTCCCGGATGAGGACCTACCGTCTCTATTGAGATCTTAAGGATCCGTAAGGAGATCTTACCTCTCCTCAATTATTAGGGCTTCAGCTTTAAATTTATAAATCCATTATTCGTCCTACCCTCTTCCATGGTGCTCAACTGCTGCACAGAACTACCCTTTGTGCCTTACAGACTTTACAGAACACCGTCCTTCAGCAAATCGTCCATGGCACCAGCCTAGAGAGGGCCAAAAGTAAAATCCTAGAACGCCTTGGGATAACAAGTGTCCCAGAATTTATAGGACGTCGGCACATCAAATTTTTTGATAGGCTGAGGTATTGTTCGAACCCTCTATTCCAAGACATAGCCCCAACCTTTCCATTGTTGGAATTTTAGAAATGTAGCAACACAATTTCATTAAGCAGATTGATAGTTAGCAAGTGTCACACTGGATAAGAATGAGATATTGAAAATAACGGTATATGAAAGTGATACGGGAATTAGCTTTCCTGATATGAGGAGAAATGAAACATAGTCAATGTGAGGGGAAAAAAATAAGAGCTTATGTGTGAATGAGGATCTTTACACCTATTGTTCGATGGGAGATTTGAGCAATCTGAGGTTTCCAGGAGTAGATGGGATGATCATATAGAATGGGGGGAGGGAGGGGAAGGGAAGTTTGATTTTAGGAGGGAACTAGAGCCTATTACAATGACTTGAGTCTTTGTTTCATTTAATGGTAATTTGCTTTAAGTCGATCAAGCACTGATTCTATTCAGGTTTTCCTGATGAAAGCAGTTGACAGCTCAGAAGAGGGAAAGAAAAAATAGATTAAGGAATCATCAGCAAAGAGGTGGTAGGAACAATGGTGAATTGAGTTAGGAAGATAATTGATGTATGAATTAAGAGAGAAGAAATACTGGATCTCTGAGAAATACCAGATAGTAGATAGATGGGTAAGGTGCTTTAATAACTTAGGAATGGCGAGAGAAGAAAGACTGAAACCAGTGGATGAAACTAAACAAACAATTAATTTTTTTTTTTGGAAAACAGGATAGGACGATCAAGGGATTTGAATGCCTTAAGAGAAATCTAGAAGTAATAGTACATGATGGTAAATAGGACATCGGTGATTTAGAGGAGAGCGAATAGATTGGATTTTTCACGGAAGTTGAAAACTTGGGAGGGAACTAATCTTCTAATCTTTTTATAGTTTTATAAAGGTTATATATAGAAATTTTTTTCTATGCAGTAGGAAACACTAAATTTTGGAGGGAAAAATGTTCATGAAAAGGAGGCCTGGCATGAATTCAGGAAGACATAATTTTATTGATTATGCAGCAGGCACCCATAGTATTGGGGTGGGATTTTATTATGAAGAAAATTGGTTTAGAGAGAAAGATTTTGGAAGAATAAAAATTGAATGCATGAGCTGAGGTAAAATAGGAGGATGGGTACAGAGAATCGGAAGAAAAGGCAAAATATGAATTTAATGTAACAGGAGAGACAGGGTAGATAGATGAGGAAGAGGAATGTGAAAAATCAGAAACAGAATGTTCACAAAGAAGATGCCATTTTGATTTGAAATCAGGAGCAGAGGAAAAGGGCTTCATGGAAGTAATTGGATATTGCTTGACAAATTGCAGCTTATGTTAAATTATAGAGCATCCTGAACATTTGATAGTCCTTAACCATTCTTGCTCTAAATATGGAAGTCCTACTGTTAAAAAAAAAAAAAATTAAGGTCAGGAATTTTATAAACCACTTAAGTGTCTCCAAGGAACTAGAAACAACAGAAATCTCCAGTTAGCAAATGAATGACCATAATCACCAGTTAGTAAAGGTTGACCATAAGCTCTATCTATTCTGCCCTATGAAAATGATAACAACGACCAAGAAATGATTTGGAAAAAAAGTAAGCATTAAAAATATTCACTGTAAATTTTAAGCAACAAAAATACAATGTTGTTAAAATATAGACACAATCTTTAAATTTACCCAATTAGTCTCCTCCATATTCGATACATTTTTGTTATAATTTTGGCAGCTTAGAAACATGGAGATCGAGTCGTTTTTCTGCACGAGATGTTCCAAGTCCTTGATTGATTCTGTTTATCATGTCATTTCTTTTACTTTCGTTCAAGGGTATAACAAAAAAAAAAAAAAAAAAAAAAAAAAAAAAAAAAATATATATATATATATATATATATATCGAACTGTAGAAAGTATGTTCTGCAATATATTTTCTACAGTTCATCACTTCTGTTAAGACTATATGTCAGACCTATTATTTTCAAAAAGGATAAAAATCTCTGAAGTGATTTTATCAAAAGTCAATAACCAATCACTTTTCACAATGCCTAAGACACTTATTGCCATTGGTGAGACATCCTTGATATCTTTAATTTTTTACATTTTCCTGCTCACTCTTCACTGACCAATCAATTCCCCCAATATCAATTAATTTAATTAACCACCCAAAGTATGTTCTGCAATATATTTTCTACAGTTCATCACTTTTGTTGAGACTATATGTCAGACCTATTATTCTCAAAAAGGATAAAAATCTCTGAAGTGATTTTATTAAAAGTCAATAACCAATCACTTTTCACAATGCCTAAGACACTTATTGCCATTGGTGAGACGTCCTTGATATCTTTAATTTTTTATATTTCCCTGCTCACTCTTCACTAACCAATCAATTCCCCCCAATATCAATTAATTCAATTAACCGCCCTAATAAAGTCATATTCATACCCATTATAAGGTAATGTAACTACTGCCCTTTTTTGAGATGGGTTTACATAATACACTGATTAATCTATGTACACTATAGTAAAGAATGTAAGCCAAGCCCAAATGACCAGGAATATACTTGTAAGTTGGAAATCTGCAAATGATTGAGAATGGGTGATGTATTTTACTATTTAATCTATTACATTTACCAACAAAAAAAATATGTTTAAAGAAGTTTAAATAACGTGCAAACAGCACATAATAGAACTAGAAGTTAATGTGATGACAGACCTGTTTTGAATGTATGTACATTTTTTTTTTAAATGAAGATAATTGTATAACATTCAAAACTAGTTTTAAAATAAACTAAGCATCATTCATCAAAGTGGCGAATCATTCAATTCCTAATTCGACTACTCATAGATAGTGATGAACACATCACATATGAATGTTGGATGCAAGAGCATTTAGCAAGAACCACTGTCATACTTCTAGAAGAGACGAGCACTAATGTATTTTATTTCATTATAGGTTGATTTATTATATATATTGTATAATTATGCAATATTTTATGACAAAATACAGTGAACATATTAGATAAACATTTTAAAATAAACAGTGGCCATTTCAATCATGATAACAATGACAAAGAAAAATTTGGAATATAATGACAATTTCATGATCATCAAGATGTGGTTAGCACGGGGATCCGAAAATGCTTAAATGCATTATTTACTTAGAAAGGTTTAAATATTATTTCAAGAAAGGATTAATCTATACTATTATATAAAAGGACAAGCTATTTTTCGTATGTGATCACTAACTGTGAAAACAACTGAACCAATCTGTACCAAATTTTAACCACATCATCTTCATAGTCCAAGGAAGGTTTAGCAATAATAATAATAATAATAAAATGTAGATTTTCAATTAAATTGTCATAAAAAAGCGATAAATATATGGTGCACAGTGAAGTTTGATAATCAAGCAACAGGTGGCGAGTATCATTCGAGTGAGGTTACAAAGATACGGTGTTATAGAGAACTAGAAAATTAAAATAAAAAATAATTATTTTCAATTAAATTGCTTTTAAAAAAACTATAAATATGTGGTGCAACAAGTGAATTCCAGTGCAGTTTAAAAATTGACCAATATGTGGCTAGCGCCCTTCTGCAACAGAGTCCAACTGCATCTAATTTAAGTACAACAACTTCATAATTCTAGGAAGGTTTACATTAATAAAGTTTACTATAATAATAATTTAAATTTGTAGTCTTGAATGGCAGAGACGAGGTTTGTCAAACTGATATATACTTTAATGGTTAGAAATTAAAATCCAACTGGATGAAACAGATAAAATATTGCCAAATCAAAATTTTGACCCCTTGATTTTTGATATTATGGGTAAAAAATATGATTCATGGACCTCACATATAAGTTAATTTGTCTTCTCCTTGTTTAAATAACCGTAAGTGTTCAAACAAATATCCTTTAAAAATACGTTAGTTGGCGGCATAACCTTTATTTTTCCTGATATTTCAGTAGACTTTATCCGATTCCAAAAGGTCCTGAAGCCGATACAATAAGAAGTTATTAAAGCATGTTTAAAGTCTTCATGTATTTGGAATAACACTGAACAACTATAATTGCAAAAAAAAAAAAAAAAAAAAAAAAAAAAAAAAAAAAAAAAAAAAAAAAAAAAAAAAAAAAAAAAAAAAAAAAAAAAAAAAAAGAAGAAGATAGTTCATCTCGCTGGAGAAGACTGAATTTACAATTCATTTACTAAAAATTGGAAACTAAGCAGAAGATATTACTGTAACTGAAGAAGTAGGTAAGATAGTGAGTATGGTCATCGATTTTATTTTTCAATTTCGTTAAGATGTTTCAAGATTTACTAAATAAACCGTACTATTATTTACATGAAAGAGCTATAATTTCACCTACAAATATTATTGCAAAGAAAAAAATATATACCTCAAATCTCAATCAGTTCAAATTATCTTATCATAAGCTGTTCTTAACTTATGAGAGCAGGCGAAGCCATGACGGGGAATGCTAGTTATTATATAACAAACTGAAATTAAAGACAACGATTAATTGGCAATAGAACAGTCAATCCATGATTGACTTAAAACGTATGAAGATGTACAGGGAAGAAAGCTGCCAGTATCTAAAATAAATTTTTTAGTAAAACAGTAATCATATCAGGATAACCTGGATAATGTTCTAAACATATATTAACCAACAGGTAATATATTGGTAAGCCAATGTAATAGTATTAATGAGAATATAATAAGAAAATTTAGGTGTACACGGACTTTGAAAAATTTGCAAATAAGAACAAGATAAAAATAGAATACGGGAATCAAAACTTCCTACGCATATCATACAAACTAAAAAACGGTTATACACAATTAGAATCAAAAGTAGTTTAACTTCTATTTGATCAGCACTTGATTACAAATAAGTATTTGCTGGTTTTATGATGAGTTTAGAATACAAAATATAACTGACTATGGAGGCAAACTACATTTTCATAATCAAAGGAATGCAGAGTTATTGTATATAAACTTATCGTCCACTACTTTGTGATAAGGTATTAGTACCTTTAGGGGACTCTGCCCCTGTGCAAGCCATAAATACATTTTTACCGAACAGCAACCTGCAATTGCTTTGTTATGATGTTTAAATTATACCTATGACACAGCTTACAGGATACTTTACAACTCCAATCCTATATTTAGCACATAATTATCATATCCAAGTAACTTATTACTTCATTAGGTAGTTCAAGAGATAATAAGCAGCCCATATAAGCAAAACTCCTAGTTTTAACTTCATACTTAAAAATTAACTTGTTCTGATTGATAACATCACTTTTGTTATATAACGCTATTACTAATTATAATCAAATAAAATTCAAGCTGAAGATAATATGGTTGTGCCAAATAAATAATTTATGTAAATTCAGTAAGGTTGTGGGGGCACTAAGATATCGCAATCAGAAAGCTACATACAATGTTATGATGCTTTGCAGGTCTGGCCATTTGAGGAGTCGCCGATGGATACAAGCATCAAAATATATGTCTTACATATTTTGATAATAATGGTGAAACCATTAATGAACTGATAATATGGGATTAATAAAAGTTATGTGCATTTAACTAAAAAGTAAATCATATTGCAGTTTAAGAAATAAAACTATACCTTGATAAAAAAAATGTCAACATAACCAATAACTGTAAAACTTTATAATTAAACTTAAATTTACTGGGACCAGTGATATTAACTTCATAAATATTTACCTTCATGAATTCATCAGCTATTTTTTGTGTTTCATTTTCACTGAACCTTGATCGAAGAAAATTGACTACTGCAGTTCGCAAGACTGACTCTTCATCAGTTCTCTTAACAACTAAATTGATTTTTGTTCCATCTTTAATAAGTGGATAGTCCAATAGGCATTTTTCGTCTAAAAATGTCAACTCATATAATAATGAATATAATAGTCTAAAAATTAGGCAATCTTAAATGACATTAAGTGATACTTGCCAGACAGAGGTTTTCCAGTAAATAGTAACTTTTGCTGATTAACAGGCACTTTCAATGTTTGGGAAACATATTGTTTTAATTCTTTAACACTTGTTTCACCAGATACCTAAAATAACATATCAAAACAAAATAACTAGCATCAATCAAAACTTAACCTTCTTCAGATAAGTGAGAAAACGTCTACTAATACCTCTAATGTAGTTTCTTGCCCTTGAAACACTTTAACTGTAATCTTCATTGTACCTATCACTTCAGCAAATGTTTTCTAGTTATGAAATGTGGTATTTATGACACATTAATAACTATCTAAAGTTTCACTTCCATTATTGATAAAACATGTGGGAGAATTAAGATGTTTACAGCAGCGCTGCCAACACCAGGACTTGCTCTTTACCGCCAGAACTCATTAATATGAAATTTTATTTGGTTTCAACAATTAAACCTAAAGTATAAAACACTTTAAGCCAAATATAATAAGAGTCAGGTGAGCATTTTTATTTCTAGTCTTCTTATGGCATAAGTAAACTACTATTTACATTACCATTCATTGATTTAATTAAATAAACGTTTCCATGCTTTCCGGTTTTAAGAGGGTTATCAGTTTTTTCCACCTATTATAATGATAGATCATTGTATGTTTTTTAGAGCTACGAGCTAATGGCACTTATTTACGTCAGTATAATTTATTTTTAATATAATACAACAACATAACTTCTGTATTACGCATTTTTAGAGTTCTTGAAATATTATTTACCGGCACCGATGTTGTTAATTGTCTTTAACAATTGCATTTTATAATTATCTTGACTAGCTTTTTTATTTATTTTAAGAATTATTTAATTTATTTATGAAGACTCAAGACCAGTTTTATTGCCACGTCTTAATTGTAAATGAATGGTACATTTAATAGTATTTTAACTTGAGGAGTAGACTCCCATGTCTGGACTATTTCTGGGCAGAACAAGTATTTTTTAAAAATTTGTTTTCATCTGTCGTGATATTTATTGGGACAGTCTAAGAAGAATATAAAAAATAACCTGACTAAAGTAAAATGCATTGATTTTTACGAACAGTGATATAAGGGAGAGGATGAATGTGAGAGGGAGTGTGTTGGAAGTGATCGAGGAGAGAAGATTGAGGTGGTATGGCCATGTGAGAAGGATGAACAAGGAACGGATCCCGAAAATGTTAATGGAATGGGAGGCCGAGGGAAGGAGAAGGAGAGGAAGACCTCGTACCCAATGGAGGGACAAAGTGGAGGAGAGCATGGCTGGACACGGGTTGAGGGAGGAAGATGCAGCCGATAGGGAAGAATGGAGGAGGGCGTTGGACGAGGAGTTTGGGTGAAGAAACCTTCATATGTGAAGAAACTCTTAAAAAAAAAAAAAAAAAAAAAAAAATAATCTTTTACTTTGTTGTTTATAAGTTCTGTCAATCAATGGGAGGACTACTTTTTTTGAGGTTGAGCACTATATCACATCAGAATTGTCATTGATTCTTGTGATTTATGAGCTGAAATCGTATTAACGACAAATTAACACATATACACATACAAACCATAAAGGATTTTTCATGGGGAACAGTTCTCTGAAGTGAAGAATTGTACTGGTTGGTAGGTTGAGGCTTTGTATTCAGGAGGTGGTTGGAAGAACTTAGAGTAAATATGCCAAGAATCAAGGTATTTTAAACATTATAATAAATACAGAATAGAATAGATCCTAATTACCAGTGTCAACTTTTCCTAGGTACATTCATATCCCAATCCTTACATACCAAAAACCCATCTATATTCATAACTTCCTTATTAACTTCCTAATCTAATTCAACCTCTATAAACCTGCGCATCGAACTGCAACATTCATAAAATTCTATATCATGCATGCTTCTTTGTTTCGGAAATCCTTGCCCATCTATACTTTTGCTAAGTACAATTTTATTCATAATCATTTATCGTAGCCAGACGATTGCCCTGTGATTTGGGCTCTAATGCTAAGGGACAAGTTAAGACATAACATGGCATAATTCAGGATGCACTGTTACTATCTACTGTTACATTAACGTTTTAATTCGACCATTATCAACTTCTCCTGAACTCCATACCATTTTACCACCAACCTCTTATGAAAATATATTCTTTTTATTTTATGTGCTTTAAAAGGTTTATTTATAAACAACTTGTCTCTTGCCTAATTTCAATATTATTTTTACTTTTGTGATTGGAAAAATCTGATATCAAGTGAGGTTAATCTAAGAACCAGCATTCATTCTTTTGTGTTAATAGACCTAATAATTTGGTTAGCACTCAAACAGAATAAAATCACAGTATTTCAGGGCAGAATGTTTTATACTTATTTAACTATTCCTGTTAATCCAATCATTAAAAAACAATATACCCATGTAATAAATCGAAAGAATTAAAACCATGAGCTGACAACTTCTTTTCAATTAGCCGAAAGTATGGGAGATTATTTTAACTATTTTTTGATTCAACAACTAATTACCTGCGAATATATATGTATGTATCTATATTAAGTAGTTGGTTCTATTATTATTTGTTAATTTAAGTGTTTAATATCCATATAATATCTTTTACAATTTTATAGTTTCAGGTAACGCTTTGTAGATGTTAATGCTATGTCATTTATATATATACCGTTTATATTATCAAAAATAAAATCGAATTTACTTTATTGTTTCTTGATGCGGAAAATATATGGAGCGATATTACTAAGCAATGGAGGTCAAGGTTGCGAGGTCATTGACTTGAGTTCCTCCGTCACGGATCAATGATGTATGTACAGAATGTGATTTTGTATAATCATAGCCTGTTTTAAGGATAAGACAATAACTGAAGGTCCATTTTTAATGGATCTTAAATTAAATCAACTTTGATACAATATAAGTCAAAAAAATAAAATAAATAAAATAAAATATTCTATGTAATTCCTCAACCTTTAAATTGGGGAAAAGTGACGACCTACAAATTAGCATTATCTGCTATCTTCATTTCCTGTTTTGCCATGGTTGGTGTATAAAGCTAACAGTAATAACGAGCAGGGAGGGGTAATTTTTGTTGGTTTATTACAAATAGCAAAACTGTCTTACTAAAAATTACAATTTAAAATTTACGACTGCCATAATAAAGGTATTTAAAATGCTTTCGGTAAGTGTAGGGTGCGTTTTCTTAGCTGCGTGTTTTAGTCAGTTGCGTGAACATGGCAGAAGTCGTTAGTTAACATTTTAAGGGGCTATTAAAGAGTATAATAAAGTAGGATTTATACTTGAGAGAACATTATATTTTTTTTTATTTATGCTTCATTGATACCCATTTACAACTGTATATACTATAGACAATATGTAAATATACGGTAAAATGATTATACTACATGTCAATAACTTGTGAAAAACAACTCATTAGTAGTACTTCAATAACTGTTCAACATTAAAAGTCTCTAGACCATCTTCTTTTCAGACGCCTCGAAGGGTTATTGGAATGGAGTGAGAAGCAAGTTAGGAGACTAGTCGATTCGAGTGGCTATGTAGCTTGTCATGGAAGGATAGATATCTTGTGTGGACCAATAATATAAGACATAATAAGGAGCGTGGAGGATTTTCTGAATGGTTTTGGATTGTAAGAATTGGATACGAAAAGAATTGAAAAGTTTAATGGGGTCCCAAAGCTCAACTCCGAATGTCCAATACGGTCTAATCACTGTCATGTAAATAAGTCTTTAATAATTAATCGGAAGCTTTGAATGCTTGTCTAATAAATGTTTGTGTGCCCGAAAACGACGAGCAGTTTCATGTCTTTTAAGTCTCATATGGTGATTCCAAGTTAGCCGTTTGTCCAGACAAAGACCTAAGTAACGGATCTGTTCAACAGGGATCAGTGGAATATTATTAAAGGGCACTATAGGGCAGGACGTCGTAGGTTTTTGACGATGGGCAAGGGTTATTTGATAAGCCTTGTTTGGATTTATTTTAATTCACCATTTTTGGCACAACTCACGATGGGTTGTGATATGAGATTGGAATGATTGAGATGCAATGAAGGGATCATTGACACAAATGTGTCAAAATTATATATTAAAAATTGTTACTTTCATAAATTTGCATGATTCACTTCAAGCCCAACTTATTTGTTATACACGATTCAAAAAACGATAAACAAAGGTTAATTAAACATATTATATTATTATATTAAACATATTATATTAAACACAAATGTTGATTTTATCCAATCCATAATAACAGGTTTTTCAATCAATAAAGGTCATCATCATTAGATCCTGAAGAAAACCCTCGAAGGACCTTTTCAATGTCAGTTTTCTTCTTTTTATTTGTATCTAAAGGGAATTAGAAAATTTTATTTATTGGATCAATCGATTTCTTGATGACTTTTGAGCTGTCCAGAGGTCCAATACCAAGTGTGTTATTATATTTCTTTAATAACAGTTTTACACGTCAAATGTATATAGTTGATGATTGATTTGAGTTACAACTTTCAAAATCTGTTTATAGATATATTCCAAGCGATAAAATACTAAAACATTTTCAATTAAATATCTTTACTCCAACATTTACTAGACGAACGTTCAAAGCTTCCAATAAATTACAAAATACATATTTATATTACAGTAATTAGATCCATTGGACGGAGTTGGGCTTTGGGACTCCACTTAACCTTTAAATTCTTTTCGTAAACAATCCTTACAATCCCAAGTCCTTCTTAAAATCCTCCATGCTCCTCATTATAGCACAAACAAACTTATCCGTGAAGATCTTATGTTCTATACTATGTTGCTGATTTAGCCCTAACCAAATACCGATTCTTTCATTGTAAACTCCATTCCCAATCGAACCAATTAGTCTTCCAACTTGCTTGACACTCCGTTCTTGATAACCCACCGAAGTTTCTGAAAAGAAGATGGCCAAGAGATCTTCTAATCTACAACTTTGATTGATGTGCTATTTGTGAGTAGTCTGCACAAGTTATTTATATGTCGTAATTATTTTCTTCAAATTTACTTGTTGTATATATTGTATACAGTTATAAATATCAAGAAATAATTTAAAAGAATAAAAATAAAATAAAATAAATAAATAAATAAAAACAAGATGTAATAAGTTGAGAATTATGTATCATCTAAGAGATTAATGACGAAGCGGATTAATGATGTGGTGGACTATAATCCTTGTCTTACCTGTTTTTTTTTTGTTTTTTTTTAATTTTTCAAAACTTTGTTACCCTTTCTTGTTTTAAAACAATTCTTGTTTTTTATTTAAATATGTAAAGAAAACCACTTCATTCACATACGAGTGCTTTTCTTAAGTTACCCATGATGCAATACGACCTTACCCAGAATGCCTATTAGAAGTCACAAGGCAGCTGTAAAGGATCAGAATGGATTGTTATTATTAACCTTTACGACTACATTAATATTAACTTTGATTAATATTAATTATATATTCTTTGCTAATGATCCTCTAGGGTAGATGCTTGTAAAATAAATAAATGATTATATATTCTGAATGTATAAAGAAGAAGGGAATAAGGGCTTTAAATGTTTTTATTTTTATTTTATTTTTTTTTTATTTTTATTTTTTTTTATCTTTTATTAATTGAAATTTACAACTGTATTAGAAAATACATCCAGTAAATATGCTGTATACAATGCAATATGATAATATGATTAAGACTTGTAGAGGAACTACCCATTGGTAGTACTCTAATGAAATTTACAAAAGAAGATCCCGAGGCCGTCTTCTTTTCAGGCGCCTCGAAGGATTGCCAGGAATGGAACGGGAAGCAAGTTGTGCAACAAGTGGATTTGGATGCGGAGTGAGTTTATTATGAAAGGAGAGGTATCTGGTTCGTGCCAAATCAGCGACGTATGGGATATTAAGGTCATTGTGGATGATTTCATTTGTGACAAAGTAAGGAGCTAGGCTTTAAATGTAGTTTCCTTTGTTATAGGTGAGTGAATGTAACAGCTAACAGCTTATAATTGCCAGCTTATAATTACATTATTTATAATGTAAATAAAACCCTTTGTTACAGTTAGAAACAAAATTAAGTCTTTATTTCACTACCTAAGAGAAATCAACCATCATTATACATATATAATTCTTGTTTAGAGTTAAATATGAGAATTTATCTTGACTTTAGCTTAGATGAAATCTGCACCCTTAAGTCCCGAAGGAGCGGTAATAAAATCGTCTTAATGAAATTATACATCAAAGGGTTTAGTTGCATTTGCATTTAAATTAAAGTACCGTAAATTTTAAATGTTCAATCTTTGTGTACTTACACCTTCAATTGCTGACACGAAATACCAAATCTGACAATATAGCTAGAAAATATTACTTAAAATAATTGTTGCCTCTATTTTTAAAGATCAACTAATTGAGTTAATATTAGTTTAAAAACAGGTATTGAATAAATTAAGACGGATTACATAATGATAATTATAAATGATTACAGTCATTAAATAAGAAAGGAATATTATGTACGTTTGTTGGACTACCGAATAAAATTTAGAAGACAGGAGCATTGCTATGAGTACGTGAGCTGAGTTGTGGACCACAGAATATGATATCATTGCTCACCTTTGACATTTCCAACTTAAGTATACAAGGACTCTTGGCTTTTGTGTGGACAGAACCTGTTTTTATTTTTATTTACTGTCTTACATCATTTTGAGTGGTTTACATAACTCCTTAATAAAATATTTAAAACTGTAGAAATGTACATTATATTTATTGGAGATATATCATATTGGTTTGAATTAATTTGTTTACACAAAACAAACTATATTTAAAATAAAAAACTTATAGTTTAAAAAACTAAAAACACACGCTAGCAAATCGAACTAAACCTATGTTAGACAAATTCTAATGATCTATAGCTATTAGTACATAACTTTTTTTGATTGGATTAGCCATTTTTGTGTTATTGGCTCTTAAACATGACAAAAACTAACTTTTAGAGAAAGTTGGCGAAATTCGTCTATTTTTGACGATCAATTGTGGCTAAACGCTTAAATAATACTCAGCTAAAGAGATGTCTTTGGACACAAACTAATAAACTTTAATTTTGTCGATAACACATTTCTTTATTTAAAACTGTTCAAAAATGTTGGGTATTTGCCCTTCAAAAATTTTCCACTAGTCAAATGTAGTCACACTTTTGATATTTTATTCTCAGGTCACATTCGGACCATACTGGATCTCATAACCTACTACTCCACCTTTTGACTTGATTACTAGACCCCCTTCTTGGTGGTATTTCGACTGGACTAAGTAAGAATATTAAAATAAAGTTGTGCAATTATTGTATTGTCATTGGTCCTTGACACTTGTGCAACTTTTCAAGATAGTCAGATAGCTGGAAATTGGTGAAAATTACGATGTAAGATTCCGTTACATACAGGCGAAGTTAATAAAAGCGTATTTAAAAAAAATACGTATTATAACGTACTTATAAATTTAAAATCTGCAAAATAATTTCGTATTATCAGGTATACTTATTAAATACCCATATACCCAAACTTCATAGTTTAAAAATTAATCCACATTCCCACAGAGGCTTAGTCAATTCATTATTGACTTGAATATGTCATGATACGAGGGACCTATATTTTTCTCGGGTAACATTTTTTCATTCTCAAAATGTATAACGTTTTTTTCACACTCAAAAATGTGTTTTTGACAGGCTCAAGCTCTGTTAGTGATGCTCAAATTAAAACTTTTATCTCCAGGACCTACTGTTTATGACCTATATTGGTTTGAATGAAAAAAGTAACGTTTTGCCTACATTTTTTTAGTGTTTCTGACGCCCTCTAGCTCTGTTCGTATAACTCGCCTCGAAATTTGGCCGACAGTTAATTGGCCTAATTAGAAGCAGTAGATTATAGGTAGACATATCCATATCTTGGTCTCTTAGACATATTGCTAAATATGTTGAATTAGTATCAATTAGCAGTTTTTTTATTCTTGACAATTATAAAATTTATTCGAATGTTAGAATTTGAACAAAATCTTTCGTATTTGATGTCTGATATCTTAAAAATATGTTCTAATTATTGTCTTTGTTTTGAGACTATTTCTGCAGCAAAACTTATAAAACAGCAATTGCATTAATGCTTGTTTATAGGCTTCTTTCAGCCTGGTTCTATAACCCTCAGATTATATTTAAGAGTGCAGAGACCAAAGTTATAACTAAAGTGGGTAGCTTTTGAAGCTACAAAATAGGACGCATTCGATAAACTATATTGGTTGCATAGGGATACATTTTTTCACATCGAAACTTTTTGGAACGTTTGAGTAAAATGGAAACTTTTTACTTGCTAAACTGATTATTAATTGTACATTATTCATCAATATTGAGGCCATAACACTTGAGGGAAAATATATATCAAAAATTATGTTGGTTAGGAAAATCATACCCACAAATATTTCAGAAAAAAGAATCCTTTTTTTATTACGTCATGAAAAAATTTGAATTTGTGTTTTTTATCTGGGAAGTGCTAGATCGAATTACTACTTATATAGGACCTTCAATAAATACCTCATAACCTTCCCATCCATTACAAAACTCTATTAAAAACATAGGAGTTACCTTTGATCAACATCTCTCCTGGAACAACCATATCGCCCAAATTTCCAAAAAATCCATCTTAATCCTTCCCCCAAAATACCCGTCAACTTCTAGTGTCCTCTCTTATTTTCCCTTGCTTTGATTACGGTTGCTTGGTTTATGGGGGATGTCTGTTGGTCTCAGGATGAAGATGAGGAGACTGATGAACTGTTTCATTAGATTTATCTTCGGGATCCCTAGGCGGTCACATGTTACTTGCCGTTATTCTGAGCTTGGTGGTGGTTTCTTCCTGAATTCCGACGGCAATACTTTCTGGGTACTTTCCTATTCCAATCTCTAAAAACCAAAAAACCTTCCTATATTTATGACCTATTAACTCTGCGTTCTTCGATCCACCTTCTAAACTCTAGATCCCAACTATTTAACCTGTATACCCCCTCACATAGAACTGCTTCCTTTGAAAAAATCTTCATCAGTCGTGCTACCTCCTTCTGGAATTCCCTGCTCACTCCTATTCGTAAAGCTGCTTCCCTTACTTCCTTTAAATATAATTTATTTTTACACCTTTTATATAATCAATCTTCCGCAAATATGTAAATATTTAGAATTATTTTATCTTTTTATATATGATTGTGTTTTATGTTATTATGATCTTAATTTTTTATTTTCCTGTCATGAATACTGATGCATTTAACTTGTAAATAATACAGCCAGACAATTGTACCTGTAATTGTGCATTATTGTTATTATTATGGGACAGTAATTCCCAGAATAATGTCTATTTTTCTTTCTTCTCTTTTCGTTTTCTTTACTTAAGGTAAAGAAATAAGCAGATCTGGCAGGATTGATCTAAAAAAAATTTATAGTCGATCAAATGGAAATTTGATCTACTATAAATCATAGAATAGTAATAGCATAAAAAATGTGGGAAGTTACAAATTTAAAAATCAATACATCTCCTAATCTGTCAATAAAACAGTCAGGTCTGGGTGGTATTGGATGGGAATGCTAGCATTTCGATAGACATTAAAAAATGACATAGTTAAAGGTTTGGGAAAAGCACACAAGCTATTGCTGAACTGAGAGAACCTAGAAAATATAAGGAACATCAAGCTGATAGTTAAAGACTGTACAAAGCTCTCTTTTTATAAATACATGTATATTATGGATCAGTGGAAACGGATGAAAAATTTTCACACATGGAGTAAATGAGTACGGATCGGATAGACTAGTGTTGTTGGGTTTTGCCTCGGTTATCCATTAGCAGTAAGAATTATTTAATTTACAATTGAGGATGTGGCTGCAATAAGTGGATAACTGTAATAATCTGATAAAGAAGTGGAAGAACTGTGGAGAGTTTACAAAAACCATGAATTGCAAGAGGGCTATAAGACCAAGCTACAAAACTCGTTCTAGTTTTTCACCTAATTGATTTATCGAATCGAAATTTTTTCACAGCCATCTTGAATCGATAAAGTCTCCACAAAAAGGGCTTCGGTACTTTAGGCCCTTATTGCCGCCACATCCTCATTTTATTTATTATATTAATAATCCTCCAATGATGTTTAATAGTTTATGAATAAAATATCTGAGCCGATAATTTTATATATCTGAGATAAAAATTCCGGTTGATATTTTATTCATAAGTAATCAAAACAAACTCTGTTTTAAAGGAAATTGTGAAATTCATATCCAACTAAAGGCACTCTATATTTATAGGCTAATAAAATATAAACTGGAGCGCTGCTAACCAGAGCGTGAAGATGAAGACACTAGTTGTTATGCAGTTTTAATTAACCTAGTACTGTTAAATCTCGTAATATCCTTCTTCTTAAAAGATAAAATCTTGTAAACTAATTCAATTATCTCTTCCGAGCAATGCTATTAGTATTCCTGTCCTTACCCTATGAAGTTACCAAACATTGGTTGCTATTTCAGTACTTTAAATGTAGAATTAATATTCGGCGAATCTCCACAATATATCACCTACAAAATTGTTGCTTATGACTTTAATTAAAATTTCGGCACGAACTTCTCCGAATTCATACTTTCGAAATTTTCCAAGTTCAATTAGTGTACAACCAGTCATCTTAATCTTCTGTCTCAATCACTAACCAGTTCCAATTGTTCCTACAACCCTCCTTTATAGTTGGATACCTATAGCAATAGAGTCTTCGGAAAATATATATGTTATGAAGTTCTTACTATAGCTAGTTTCCCCAATGTAGTCTATGCCACTCTACTGGCTTCAACTCCTGGGAGGTGTCGCGAAAGAGGAGCTAGAATGTACTGAAGGCCTGTTTTGTGGTGCCGAAAAGGAGTTGGGTTCGGTGGTCTCAAGGCTGATTATAAATATAATACAATTTTTATATGTACCTATATAGAATATATTTAAGGGAGACACTGCTGCTCAGTGGGCAAGGTGTTAGACTGCCAATCTTCAGGAGTTGGCGTCTGGCTGAAGGCAGAAAATATTTATTTTTTATTCCCTGTTATTCCCACTGTGGATTGACTTTGAGGTTGGGAGATCTCCCTGGGCTACACCTAACTCTATGAAGTGGATACTCTTAATTAGGGGAAAAAACTGGGTTGAAAGCGTGATTTCGACCAAAATCTCCTTAATTCACAACCGTTCAATTAGTGACATACATCCTTACATCCGTACCTAAGTATTGAACTCAAGAATCGTTTTAGGTCGTAATTGGTAATAGTTAATATCTATTATGATCGAAACCAATACAAATAAACATTTTAATTAATTAATTTAGTTTTAAATTATTTAGTGTTCACAATTGGTTTATTGTAATATTTTAAATAAAATGTTTAATTTTTTATTATTATAGAAGAATATAGCTATTAATTTTTCAACATATTTTGTCTTTCTTGGAAAGCAACATATGTAATAGGTAATCCTTTGACCAGGAATTAATTTCATCTACATCTGAATAAGACCTTGTACCAAAGATCAGATTATTCATTGCATTTGTAACGAATTTATCCTGAAAACAAGCGTTGACGATAGGATTGGGTAAGCGGGTTAGTATAAACCTATTAAATCCTGAGCAAGAAAGGCCATATTTATCATGTGCTTCGAAACAGAGCGTTTTTTTTTTGTTTTTTTTTAGAATCCTGATTTTTCATTTAAATCTGCCTCGGAGTGGAATTTTTTTCTGTAATAGATTTTTCCATCTAAAACCATATTGGTAATCATGAAGCTTCCTTTTAACATAGTGGAATGGTTTGTGGGGTGTTTACAATGGGTAAACCGTTGTACAAAATAGTAAATAAGCTAGTGGTTTATTTATGAGTGATTCTTAACTAACACTCGTGGTGTATTGATCTCTTTCAATTGTTCTGGAAATCATGAAACCAACTGAGATTCTGTAGAAGAGATCTATAAAAGCTGTCGGATAGCATTATATGTCCTGGGAAAATCAATTTCGTTTCGTACTATCTATATATTCTTTTACAATAGAAAGAATCATTTGCGGAGGACAAAATTCAAAATCCGCGTTTTTCAGTCCAAAAGTTGACAATTTGAAGACGATTTATTGAAGCACACAAGAAACTGCCTACTTCCTAGATGTCAAAAAAACGTTGTCTGCCAAAATTTGGAGGGGGCTAAGCACCGGCAGACAAAAATTCAAAATCCGCGTTTTTTCAATCCAAAAGTTGACAATTTGAAAGACGATTTATTTGAAGCACACAAGAAAAAATGCATACTCCCTAGATGACAAAAAACCGTTGTCTGCAAAATTTGGAGGGGGCTAAGCACCGGCAGACAAAATTGCTAAATTCTTGTGAAGGCGTCAACACCGGCTGACATTGTTTCAAAAAACTCACATCCTTTTCGTCCAACAGTGAACTTTTTGAACATGATTTCCCTTGTTTATTTGATTTATAAGTAGTTTTTCTCTAGAATGATTTGAGGAAATTTATATTATATGCTTCCTACGTATGTTACAAATAAAGATATTTAATATAAAAATAATATTATTTAAAAATTTTAAGGTAAAAAATACCAAATTCAGGCAACGGTTCGGATCGGCGACACCAACCCTAAACCCACTCAGAGTACCCTTTTATCGATTCTAACCTTGTTCAGAGGAGAAAGGTTATTCTCTACATTTACTGAGAAACTCTAAATCCCTGTTCAAAGTAATATTAACTTCTGTTACCTTTTATATTAAAATGAGAAAAATAGAAAAATATTAAAGTGGAAATAAGGAAAAAAATATCGAAATATAAGACACTAAAATCAATTTTGAATTAATATTAATTTAATCAACAATTAATATACTACGTGAACCACCAGTCAAAGTTAATTCCTGATGAACTTTCTCTCAGAGAAGTGAACGTGAAAAATAACAAATTATAAAACATAAAAAAGACAGAATCCTTAAGTATTATTTGGCATAACTCCTATTTATTTAACATTTGTAGCTACATGTTCGGTGATAATGTTTCATCATAAGGCTTCTAATTTTTTTTAAAAACATTAATCTATAACATTATACCAAATAGTTATACAATTATTATAGTAAGTGTGTCATTTACCTCTGAATCTGTGATTATTTTCACATTCTGTCAATTCTCCATGTTATAAGCCATTACCATATATAATATAAGACAGAATCCTAGTTGACAAGTGATGATGTTAATTTCTGCTATATTTTCTCAAGGGAAGGAAATAAGAAAACATAAAAAAACTGTGATATACTTTCTCACATTTATTTATAAACTGATATGTTTATTGAATTAATTATACAATCTGTCTCACTTTAGCACAAAAAGTAATATGGATGACAAAGAATCCACAGTCACAAAATATGTGTACGGAAATTTTATCACTGAAATTGAAAAGTTAATAACAATTTACATGTTACAGTGGGCTGGCGTGGGTATTTTGCGGGATTCATTAATCATTATACAATTTGATTTGGTTGTAAAATTTAGTGTAAACTTTTCATTGAAAAAAAATAAATTTTGGATAATAACAAATTAGTTTGGGGGTTATAGCGAAAAATGTGCCAAAAGAATTGGATTTCACAATATTACGAGGTTTTAGTGTGCTGGAAAATGGTATTTTACGTGACTTTATATCAATTTAATATATGGGTTCTGATTGGAAAATTTCAGTCCAGCTATAGTTGAGAAAATAATAATATTGGATCGGAAGAATAGTTTTTCGGGGTAAGGGTAATACGAAAAATGTGCCAAAAAACTTGGATTGGTCACAAACAGTACAAGGTTTTGGTGTGCTGAATTGGTATTTTTCACGTGACTTTATATCAATTTAATATAGGGGTCTGATTGAAAATATAGTCAGCTATCAGTTGAGAAAAATAAATAAATTTTGGATCGGAAGAAACAAATATCAATTAATATATGGGTCTGATTGGAAATTTAGTCCGCTATTAGTTGAGAAAAAAAAATTTTTGGATCGGAAGAAAATTGGCGGTGGGGGGGGGGTAATAACGAAAAATGTGCCAAAAAACTGGATTTCAAAACAGTACAAGGTTTTGGTGTGCTGGCATTTGGTATTTTACGTGACTTTATATCAATTAATATATGGGTCTGATTGGAAATTTAGTCAGCTATTAGTTGAGAAAAAAATATTGGATCGGAAGAATAGTTTTCGGGGGGGTAATAACGAAAAATGTGCCCAAAAAACTTGGGATTTTCAAACAGCACGAGGTTTTGGTGTGCTGGCAATGGTATGTTACGTGACTTTATATCAATTTAATATATGGGTCTGATTGGAAATTTAGTCAGCTATTAGTTGAGAAAAATAAATATGGGATCAGAAGAATAGTACCCTCGATGTTGTTTCTACATATATACCGATAACATCGTGAACATGTATAAAGCATATTATGTTCTTTCACAGCTTGGGAAAGCGTATTATGGATCCCAGTAGGGGCTAGCTAAAGTGCTCGCTAGTGGGGATTAACGCTCCCCCGGACTCCTCGGTTCATTGCAGCGCAAACGCACTACATAACAGAACACAATACACACACACTGAGTCACTAACAGTGTGTACCATTCTCTAAGATGAACCACTGACAGGGGTATAACCTGATCAGTAGTTGGTTGTGGGTTAAGAGTAAAACGGATTCAATGAACTTCATTTGGCCTTGAAAAAAGGAAAATTTTACACTCCTATATTCTAGTTTTGACACAAGGAGGAAGATAAAGAAAGAAAAAGAAATTTTATGGATCTTTCCCGCTTTTTTTTTTTTTTAATAATTATTTTGTGTACTCTTTTATGTCATGTACATTTTTTCTTCTTCTCTAGTAACCCTAGAGAAGAGGCGTTTATTACAAAATTGTGCATACACCATGCAAAAAGTATGTTATATGCATACAATGTTTCAAATGGTTTTTCTTCTAATATGAATCAAATTTTTGAAATATCATTAGGTGTCAATGCAAATAACAATAATAAAAAAAACTGAATTAAATGAATAAATAAACTGAGAAGAAATAAAAATAGAATAAAAAGAAAAATTTCGAGTGTCAATACTTAGATATATAATCAGTTCTTCACAATTCTTCAAGCAGTGTTACTGCAGTATTAAATCATTGATGTATTTCAATAGTTCCTTTTTATACTTAAGGTATAAAGCTTCCTGTTTGTGCCCCCTTCCATTAGAGAAGCCCTAACTAATTTGTGACTCTCCTCTTCGTATAAATGGCAGTCATTTAAAATGTGCAAGAATGTTTGTGGAGTTTGTACGTCACGTTTACAAGCGCCTGAGTTTTTTAAGTGAAATTGTTTCAGGTAATGGTCAGTTGGTCTTTGTTCTGTAAGTAATTTAGTTAGTTTGTGATGAGTACTTTTGAGTGTTTTATAGTTTTTTGGAGTTGTATTTGGAATGTATTTGTGTAATGGTCGCCCTTTAGTAGATTGCTGCCAATGCCTGTCCCGGTCTTCAATCAAATCAGTTAGAATGTATTTCTTTAAATACGTGAAAGGAACTGTATTGTAATCATAAATTAAGTTTTTATCGATAGCAGCTGTCTTAGCCAATGCGTTCGCTCTTTCGTTTCCTGTAATTCTACTCTGTCCTTTTATCCAAATCAAAAATGTTCAAATGTCACGGTCCATTAATTTGATTAGATTATTTCTAATTCGTACAGTGTGTCTTGTATTTTAATATTTTTTATCGATCTTGTCCCTTGTAACACTGCAACTCCCAATTATATTTGTCAGATCTGCCTGATTTGTTGGATTCTTTTCCTAAAGTTATCATGATTTTTACTCGAATTAGCGGCGAATAGGGAAGGTCTAATAATTATTGTTAGTAAATATATTTTATTTATTGGCATTATAATATTACCTATAATCTATTTGGGTTGTATTTAATTTTAGAAGTAAGATCCTATGGAATATTATAATGAACCGACTTAGTGGTCAGAACACAATTTACATTAATAAACCTATTCCTTACTAATTAAATTTGTTTGAAGTTATTTTAAGTGTTGAGGGTCTAAGCCGGCATTGCAGGATCCTTTTCTACCTGGTCCCTCATCTTCTATCATGGTCCTCTTTCTTGACCGCTCCCCCTCCCAAAAAGATCTGTTTCCTCCATCCAAAGACCTCTTCTTGTTTGCGCTACATTACCATCTATCCACTCCGTCTCTTTTAAATTCTGAAATTATTCAGTGCAATCTCCTTAATCCGAAAACATAGTATATCCTTCGTTCTACCAAGAATCTACCAGTCCTTCCGGGACGGGTAACAAGCTGCTGATCGGTACAACCCTATGCCGCCTTCATGGATTTGTCTCAGCTGCTTTTCCTTAAAGGGTGCCACTAACTCTAACATTTTTACTACCGTAACCGGGGGCTACCTGGTTTCGCACGTTTTGCATCACAGTGCATGCATGATCGTTGCAAAAAATGACCGTTTTTGTGTTTTTTGTTGGACCAAATGATACCTACACAAGTTAGCTTCAAAATCCCATATGAGCGATTCCGCTATCTTCAATACGGGAGGGGGGGAGGGAGGAGTCATTTCTCTCCTGTTCAAACTAGTCCCTCAAGTAAGGGCTACTTTTAACAAAAATGACTTTCGCCTCAAAAACGCTTCTCTCGGAGTCTTCATAAATTTAACCCTTTTGATTATCAAAATTAAGTTTTTAAAGTTTTTCTAAAAGGTTTGTGCATTGTCAATTTTTGAGTCGTATTACTCATTGTGTAATCGTTCAAAAATAGCCAAAATAATAAGTCGAAAAGTATTTTTTTAGTGTATTGGTTTAATCGTCGATCAATACGGGCGTTAAAAATTTTAATAAATCTAAATAATCACAACAAATCGTTTATTATATTAGAAATGCGGGATTAATCTGTTTCCGCTGCAGACAAAATAATTATCCAACATTTAATGCACTATTGTGGGGTAGGAGGTGCCACAACCCCAATAATTTAAAAACTCGTCTGCTAATGAACTTTGTGATTTGAGGAAATACTTTAATTGAAGCATTGTAGGATTCCAAAAGCAGATAAGTCTATTTTTTGAACATTTTCACTGTTGGTGCATAAAGGTAAAGGACAGATCTGATTAAGAAGGGGAATTATTTTTTGTATGGCTGTTTTCAATGTGATTTAACTACTTTTTTGAGAAAACCTTTCACCTAAAGATAGTCTAGTAGAAAAACTATTCAATAAAAAAAATCTGGAAATTGGACTCAGCTGGTTTTGGAATTCCTTGCCTCAATTGGTAAAACGTTTTACACAAAGAGATACTTTGGTGAAAAACATTTTAAAAATTAATTTATTGATATTTCGAACAGTAAATAAATTAGGTTAATGTGTGAAAATAAGATTACAATAACATGTAGATCACAGTTAATTACCAATTGGTAGCATTTCAATTAAAGTTCTATAATAGGTCTATATTAGACATCGTCAGATGCCTTGGAGAGTTATTAGGAAAGGAATAGGAAGCATGTTGGGAAACTACTGGATTTTAATGGGGATGGAGTTTAAATCAGCAACAGCAAGATACTTCTGGGTATGTTTATTTGTGTAATAGTTATATATGGTATGATTATAAAATAGACAGAATTTTATATTGTAATGATTGGAAATGAGAAGGATTAGATGATTATTCAAATGTAAAGCCAATGTGATTACCTTGTAAAAAAATTAGGATTTTCCCAATACGTTGTAGCTTTCAGTCAACATTTTTTGAAAATTAAAGATTTCCATCTCTTTCCCTCCACACACATAAAATGTTGTAGCAAAACTCTGAGCTGGAGAGAACAGAAAACAGATCTGCAGATATTATAAAAGTTTGTCTATTCTTTTCAGTTCTCCAAGTGTATGTTCTAAAACTAACTCTTTTAATAACTAGATTTTATTTATCATGAGATGAACTACATAGGTAGCAAAAAAAGAAAAGAAAAGTAATAAAATTTCTTTATTTGACAAGAATAATTTTGTAATCTAATACAATATTTACATGAGACAGAAATAAGTACTTGCCTATTAGTCTTACTAATAATTATCACAAATAAGCCTTAAATAATAATTATGCATATAAATAAATACATGTCCCTTATAAAATATCACAAAACGGATATAATAAGAGTGATGTTGACAATATTAGGAAAGCATGAGTCTTTTTATGTTCAAAATACTAATATTTCCTGACCACTTAAAACACTTTGATATTGATAATAATCTTCATTAAATGGACAGATTTTTGCAAGTGTAAACAATTTTTAAACACCATTGTATAATAATTTCTGTTTCATGGATTTTTCGCTTAGATAATCTCCAGTTTTTATTAATACTATTAAGTACAAAAACTAAGTGATTGCTTTAGTAACATTGTTATACAATCATACAAATTAAAGTACATTATGGATATTGTGTGAAGTAATATACACAAGTGGTTAGATATGCAAGGCTTAGGTTTTAAAAGAATTACATACTAATGCGTTAAATGTTGGAATACAATTGTGTGTAATAATAAGAATGATTAAGTGCTCAATTGATAAACAGACATTCCGATGAGCTTTAAAAAATGATATGTAGATAATGTATGTATCATATGCATATATATATATAATTACACCTATTGTTGCCTTAAATAGTATGTATTAAAATACTAAAACAAAATAACCAACAGTTTTGAATCATAATGTTGCCATAATGCACAGCATGGAAATTAAATTTGTTACTCTCCATTTCTCGGCCAAATTTATAAAATAATTCCTTTGTCTTCCATCAGCATACTTATGTTTTCAATTAGATTAAGCATCTTGTTTTATAATCATTGTGCTAATATATACACAAGAATTCAATGTTTAATATCTTACACTCTAGATGTATTTTAATTTTCTCATTTTAAAATGACAATAATAGTTTACAAAATGTTAGGATAGCAAAGAATATGAAGTGCCAAACTTTCAAAATGAACTTTTTAACTTTAAGATATAATTTACAATCTTTATGTAAGTTATAACATAAAAAATAAAATAATAATAAACGATATAAAATGATCTTCATTTTAAATCTATTGTAAATATCTTTAAGATATAAGAACAGTTACTTTTATTATTATTATGCTGCTTACCATTTTATTGTACACAGTTTAGTTAATATTTTGTTTATGATGTATACAAGAATATAATATAACATACATATGTTTATATAGATAAATACATCTTCACACATTTATTTAAATGTATTATATTTATATTTATTTATTTTATAAATGTATATGTTTATGCTTACTTAAATAGTTTAAGATTGAATTTTTGATTATTATTTCATATTCAGTTTCATTATTTTATTCAATATATCCAATATTTCTTTTCTCAATGCATTTGGAACATAGAACATAGAGTAGATATATTCTATGTTCTATGATTTAGAATGTGTTGGAAGGCTGACAAATCAAAGATTAATGATTGTTTTGAAGAAGAAATTTTTGGAACATAATAATCTTATCACTGAGAAATGTTTAAGGCAGTTTTTCATACACTTTTATCAGATATCTAATTAGGATTTGACTTTTCAGCGAGAAATTCTCCTAAAATTTAATTCACTACTAAATTTTTTTTTTTTAATATAGTTACTTGTTACCTTTTTCTTTTTTTCTTTAAGAACCCTGACATAATTTTGGAAAGTTGTAAATTAACAATTACAGGAAACCTTATTTCATGCAAGTCGCGTGGGCAGGTCATGTGGGCTAGCATTGCGCAAGCTTGGCGCCATTTTCAAGTGGGAGAACTAACTTAGAAAGCTCCTCCTTTCAAGACAACGGCGACATTTAAAATATTATTATGCCTGTTTAAAGTAGAAGGTCCTTTTATAAGATACTGTTGTAGTTACCTGTTGACTTGTATACGGGTTCCTAACGGAAAAATCCAATGATTGGCAAAATGTGCAGTTATACCAAGAATCAACTTTGTTTGTTTCAACAATGCTTGTTGGCAAAGGTAGAGAAAACATTATTTTATTGTTTACTGCTGTTTGCATAAGATTTTTTTTTTTTTTAAATTTTATAGTGATAAAAAACATTTTAAGTGAAATAAAAAACAACATTAACTACGTAAAGCCTGATAAATAACGTGCATAATACGGGTATAAAAGTAATGATCATGGTATGGAAATGTGCATTCCGGTTCCGTTTCTCGGAGAGACTTATGTAAGTACCCTTAATGGTACTACATTACACACTTAAGATTTTCTGCTCATATGAATAAAACCCTTATACATTACATTTATTAATACTACACAATATTCTCTAGACAAGGATCTATAGCCCAAAGAGGTTACGTCCTGCAAAACACATCTTCTAAGAACAGGAGCGGCTGAGTTCGTTGTCCTGAGTTTACTGGTTCTTCGCCTCTGGCACCAAATATGGGAGGACAGGCAGCTCTATTGCGAGCTCATTATTGGCGTCTGCAACGGTACCCTCCATGTACCAAAGCAAATGTAAGTCGATGGAAATTTGCGGTTAGAGCGCGGATGTAAGGTGCACTGCACTGGGCAGTTGTTGCAAGGTTTTGGTGAATCCTAAAAAATAAATCCAGAAAGTTTTATTGATTCAACAGTAGTTCGAAACTTAATAAATTTGTTAATCAATATAATAAATTCTTATATTACATACAAAAGCACCCCCATACATCCCACATATAACAGTGCCTTTCAGATATTTGTGACAAGTGAAGCTATATAGGTTTGGCATTATGGCTTAGTTTGTTTTAATTTTCTCAGGTCATTATGTATGACCATGAATGCATTACGTAAAGTCTGATAAATAATGTGCATAATACTGGTATAAAAGTAATGATCATGACATGAAAATGAGCATTAAAAAAAAGGATTAAAGTTACTTGAATATAAATTCCTACGAAAACTCCATTTTTATAGTGTAAATGAAATCGATATTGGAATGTAAGGGATTTTGAAATGTTAAGGTATGCATTGTTATGGCGACAATCCATTAGGAAAAATGGAAGAAGAATTCAAAGAACGACTTTTGTTAAGGATGTATTTAAAGGTAAAGGTTCACTTCTTTCCAATAGAGTTTAAATATTTCTAATACTTCTTTGGAAATATAATTTAATTCAATATATTTCGTTAATATTTGAAAAATCCAATATTTTTTAATTTGAAAATCACACAATTATATACCTTATTTAATGTGTTAAATATAAGTGACCTCTAATTATTGATGACTCAGGGGGAAATATTGTTCTTGCAATGTCATGAAACTATTGACTTAATTTTGATGAATTCGAAAAAATTCGTTTTATAATTTATAAATTTGTATAAGTATTTAAAAGATAAATTTTATCTATAGGCGGTAATCAAGTATAGGATGCATAAAGTTTTCAAATAAGATTTTGATTCTTCGTTCAATTAAACCTTAGACACAATGGCAAACAAAGAGATTATAGGGCTTTCATAGTTTGATTTAATAGGCATTGCATTTACCCTAGCATCATCCAACACTTTTCATAATTACTATAAAGTTATATAATTTTAAAAAATATCATTAATATAGTTTTTCGAATAGAATGAAAATGCTTCATCATAATTAATGTATAAAATTTCTGTAACAAATTAAAATAATGATGTGAAGCAGTGATTCATCATTACATCTGAAATTGTTCTCTTTTACCAAAGAACCGCTTTGTAATGTGACATAACCATTATTATACAATAGAATATACGCTGCTTTATAATACATAGCCTTTTATATGAAAATATGAGTGATTAGAAAACCATATCAATTTACCCAGAGCTTTGATTGTTAATGAGAAGTATAAAACTCCTCCTATACAAGTTATGTTCATATTATAATGTTCCAATAGGTAAAGAATAAGAAAATAATAAGTATTTCTTAATGAATAGTAATTATAAAGATCCTTAGAAATAACTATTCTATAATCTATCCTAAATTTTAAGGAATATTTTGCCACTATTTACAGATATTTGGCTTCATATGTAATTAAGTCTTTATGATATCTAACTACTGTTACGAAAGTCTGTTTGATCTAAATTAAGATCGGTGAAACGGAAGCCAAACAGCCAGGAACATAAAAACCTATTCTTAAGTACCAATTCCTCGATATAACACTATGCCTATGTTTTATGCTCTGCATCCTCAACGATTTGGTTTCGTAGAACGATGAGATGAGATGTGAACCACTCAGCGCTTGTTCCTCCTGATAGTGAATCTCCTCCAGAACCCTTGCTTCTTCTCTTCGTCCTTGTTGTCGTTGACTTCCTCCTTTTCCTCCTTTCCTCCTCGGCGGAGCACGTCCAAAAATCCCTCACGCCCTGTCGTATCCACCACGATCTCTACGTCCTTCTCTCCGCTCTCGGCGACGAATGCTTGCTGGAGGTCCCTCATGATCTTTTTCCGGATGGTCTTCTTCATGCTAAGGTGCCTGTCGAGGTGCTTGAGGTCTGGTTCACTCCGTGGGCCCACGACTGGTCGCTTCCGATCCACCTGGGTCCCGTTAGACCGCTCCGAGTCGAATATGTCTCGGATGTGGGGGATACTCCTCTCCGTCATCTCTGAAAAAAAAATAAAATAAAATAAGAATAGAAATTTAATACGGGCTACTTCGTTTCTTAAAATAATAATAGTTATAATAATAATAAAATATGAAAATATTAGATAACCTTTAAAAGAATTTTAAAATGCATGCCCAATTGGTGTATAAATTGTATTTAAGGATACATAGACTCCATTTTGATAAAGTGGAAATAGAAAAAAGTAGTACAAATATATTTGCAGATATACATAAGAAGGGGGGGGGGAAGAAAAGGCCTTTTGACCCTTCCCCCACCTTAGACGGTGGAAACTGGGATATCATCGATAACTATGTGTCTTTATAGAAGTGATGTGTCAGTACCACTGGATACAGGTACCGATACCAACAAATTTATTCTCCATTCTTGGTACCGACAGCTCAGTTTAAAAATAAATACTAATAAAAAAGGAAAACAAATCGATTAAAAAAAAAAACGATAATAATCAAAGAAATGAATTAGTAAAGCACTAGTAGCATTTATTATCCATATTATATAATACCTATCTTGTTAATTAAAATTCAGGCAATGCTTAATAATATAATTTTATTTACAAATTCTTATTTACGAAGATAAACATTCCAAGATTTCATTTATTGATTAAGGAATAGACAATGTTACTAATATTCTTTCACTAAATATTGTAGATGAGAATTAATGTTCGAAAATTAGTATTTACACGTAATAAAATGTAAAATAATTTTTATTCTTCAACATACTGTCCCTTAAGAATAACAAACATGCATAATGAAATGGTGTAGTTGTCTGAGTGGAATTATTTCATTGATTAGAAATAGTGATCTTATTTCTTCATTCTTTTTAACACGAATAAGCATCTTTAAAAAAGTGAAATTCAGTTTGCAGTTGCATGGAATTTATTTTCAATTATGAACAAAGGTGGCTTGGTCATTATGAGAAGAATTGATGTATAATAATAAAATTTAGATAACAATGTCTGCTGTATCAATCGATTCTTAGAAATCGATTTTGGAACATCGATGTTCGAGAATCGATACCGATTCCATTCTCTGGAATCGACACACTCCTACTTTACAGTAAATTAGGGTTTTATAAAAATCTTTAATGGAGAGCTGCAGAGCCCGTAGAGCCCTGTACAAATGTGATAATTTGAAATATTAAAAGAGTTTATTGAATAAACAACACGGCCAAAAAAAAAAAAAAAAAAAAAAAAAAAAAAAAAAAAGAAATTGTACAACTCATAGTAAATATATGAAGGCATATTAATTAATTAATTAATACTGACAAGAATTATTCTTTGAGATAGACAGGAGGAGATATATTTAAATATTGAGAAACTGCAGAGTTGAACATTATCCAACTGTACCTGATCCCCATTTATCCATCACCTGATATCGTTTCACAATAATTGCTTCATTGCTAACAATTAGCAACGACATAAATGTGATATATTCTTAATTTTCGGTGTAAATAAGCGAAAGTTTTAGTTAAATTCCTGATAAAAATAACTAGTTATGACCCAGCAAAGGTTATTAGTGCTTACAGAAAAAAAAAAACAAAAAAACTACTACTAAATAAATAGATTGTTTGTTGATAAGTCAAAATCTGAAGAAACGATTATTCAATTTGTAAGCTCTTAAATCGTGCTGTAACATCAGATTCGGAAACAATGGTAAGCCCTATTTGTAAATAAGATAAATTTATTTTGAATAAGAGGCGAACTATTCTAAAAATAAAAAAAAAAAAAAAATTTTATGATATATAGTTTTTAAGAAGCCAATATGGTTACATCTCAATGAAAACTTAATTGCTTACTTATGTTTTAATATTGAGAAATTGTAGAGTTGAACATCATCCTTGTAATTCCAATGCCCATTCAATCACCACCTTATATCCTTTCACAACTCTTGCGTGATTGCTAACAATTTGTTACGACATAAATGCAATATCTTGGTGATTATCGTTGCAATTGCCTATTACAAGTATCTGTTGTAATTAATCGACAATTGTAGTCAAATTTATGATAAGAATAACTAGTTATGACTCAGCAAAAATTATTAGTACTTATAGAAAAAAACCCTGCTGTATAAAAAGATTGTTTGTTGATGCAAGTCGAAATCGTAAGAAATAATTGTTCAATCCGTAAAAACTAAGAACATACTGTAATGTGAGATTCGGAAACAATGGTAAACCCATTACGTAAATATGATAAATGTATTTTCGATAAGAAGCCAACTATTTCTGTAAAAAGTTAGCTTGAAATATATAATAATATGAAAATGTTTAAGAAGCCAATATGGCATCTTAATGACAACTTAATAGAAGCTTAGAATTTTATTATTTTACTTCCAACTTCAAGAGCTGACTCGTTACTTGTAACAGTAATTTAGTATTCTGTAACTGCGATTAAATAAGAAAGGTTGTCAGCATCGAAGCTTTGGGTTCCCTGAACATTCCCATGATTACTATTAAAAGTATGATCTATGGATTACTTAAATTACTTCAGCATGGCGGTCGAAATTGTTGGAGGACCGGACCCAAATATCAGAAATAACTCCAAACTATTATTCACAATATCTTTTTTTTTTTTTTTAAATATTTTTTTAAATGAAAAATCTGAAGTAGTCTTAGGCTGTAATTGACATTATCAATGTTTCCATCTCTGCTTTCAATAAGGATCTTCTCTGATTTCCCAATCCAAAATCTTATCTGATTTCAATGAAAGGAACAATAAACGTTTGGTTATGATTTAAAAGCACTTTATAATTACCCACGATAAATATTTAAAATCTACTCAGATTAGAGTTCGTAGACCACATTAGCACACTGGAGGCGTTGGCCTCAGACGGCTACTTAGTAAACAAAAACCAGTTCTATTTCTGCCCTGTCATTGTTGCGCCGTCTCCTTGCATCTCTTAGCTGTACTCCAGAGAAAAAGTTTAGGTTAAATTTTCTTTTCTGTAGTTAAACAGAAAAAATTTTACTTTTCTAACACTTTTCAGTAGTATGTAGCAATTTTAAAGGTTTATGTCTTACTCTATAGCCATAGATTTGTTTCATATTTTAAGAAATAAATATCACATTATTCCCGTCCCAAGGTGGTACTTCCTTGGTAAACTTTAAGGTGGTCAACCTTTGATTTGGTTGATGGAAACGTTTGGTGTAAAATTCATAAAGGCTCTATTAGGAAATAGTCTAACAAAACGTTTTTTGAAAATAAAAAAAAAAAACTGTTTTTTTACATCGTCTTCTATTTGGTCACCACTATGTAAAACTAACGAGTGTGAAAAAACGCATTTTTTATTTCACATTTTTACCTTGTGGTAAAATGCTAGAAATTCGTAAGAATGACGTTTCTGATTCCGGTCTTCAAACTGCCGATTAGATTCGAAATTTTAACGCAAAGCCTTGAAGAATACGTCCGTAAACGAACGAAATAAAAAAAACGATTTTTTCACATTTGTTTGTTTTACATAGTAGTGACGAGTTATTTACCATAAAATTAACTGTATTAAAATTTCTCATTAGTCTTGAAATTATAATCAGAAGATACTTATTTTCATAGTTATCTGAAATCACAAATTAGTTACAATGTGTCCTAGGTGTGGGGTACAGTGTAGGGGACAGCCGTAGGGATACAGTCTAACAATATGAGGAACACTAAATATACATTAACCAAATAAAATATGAAAAATAGAAAACGTTAATGTCCAATAACATTTTTTTCGTAATAAAATTTAAGAAGGGTGTTCTCTTTCCTATTCCAAACTATCTTCGATGTACCACACTTACAAGGGGAGGACACACTCAGTCTCTCACGGATCTTGTTGGCAATTTTTTTGGAGATTCCTGGTCAAAAAATATTAGACACGTATTTTGCTGTTCCGACCAATGGGCCCTAGGAGCCGAGAAAAAAAATAAAATAGCATCAAACTAATTTATTTTTTATCTCGAGTTTAAAAAATGATATCGACATGATTCTTGCACCAAGATTTTTAGTTTTGAATGCGGATTGCAGGAAAAATACAGTCGCTCCATAGATTTTGGTTTAGGTTAATTAAATTCTAAAAAAATGATTAGTTTTTCAAGTAAACTACCTCTAAAGATTTTTTGACACCAAAATTGACATCAGATTCTAATTCAGCATTCTCAAAAACATTAAAAAACGCTTATTTAACAAAATCAAAAAATATCATTTTTTTCACCCTCTTCGAGGAAAATGAAATGTTTAAACCGATTATTGGTTGCATACCTTTAAATCGCCATTACTTTAAATCGCCATCACACAATTCACTGGTTGGTATCGCTGGAAAGAGGAGAGTCTCAGCTTTCGTTTTATGTATATAAATGTAAAATTCGATGAAAAAAAAACTATTAAAAAAATTGGAAAATCCGAAAACCATTTTGATTTTTAACTTGAGTTTGAAACCAGATAGGATGATGAAACCAAATACATTTCATGCGTATTAAAACCCTATATTTTGTGTAAAAAAATAAAGTTGATACGTTAAACCGTCTAAGCGTAATTAATGTTTTTATCAATTTAAATAAAAATTGCCTACCACTGGGTCAGGCAAATTTTGAAGCTTAAAAATTTTTATTTTTCTATTTGGATGAAATTTCGTATTTAAGGGTTCTTTTGAATACTGAATTCGAATCCGATGTCGGTTCTTGTGAAAAAAAATATATTGAATGCACTTCACTTGAAAAAGTTTAGCTTTTACACTGTAAAATGTGGTAGAAAATTTTTTTTAGCCCTAGAATTCCATTTCAGCAACCTCAAAACTCAGAAAGGTGTATATATATTGAATCTGATGCTAAACTAGTTTTGAAAAACTAATCATTTTTTTAGAAGTGCAAACGAAAATCTATGGAACTATATTTTTTGCAATCCGCACAAAAAAAATCTTGGTGCAAAAACCGACATCGGAGATTCGAAGGGCCCATCTCTTTTTCCGTAGAGACTGAGTGTGTCCTACCCTTGTTAGAAAAAATATATATAATCAAAGGAGGCACGGTATAAATGTTGCGTTACGCATAGCTAACACCGTACTTTTTGAAATAAAAATTCGTTAAAATGGTTAAAAATTGTAAGAAACATTGTTTACTGTTCCAACGCCAACTAATTGAAGAATATTGGGAACATATACTTACTCCCCAGAAATCATTAGTTTTCCAACAAGAACAAAACTTCACTAGTCACATTGTTCACAAAAAACATGAATGGGATTATTCTACCATTTGTCATGTAATTTAACGTCCAATTACAGACATTGGGGCGAATGAGATTGAGTAACAAATAAAGAGACACCAAAGTCAAATAAAAAAATAACATAGCACGATGTTACACTGTGCCCCACTTGACCACATGTACAACTACAATGTGTACAAACGATGCCTGAATGGAGTTATGTAATGAACGCAAAAAATAAAAAAAAATAAAATAAATAAATAAATTTAAAAAAAATAAATAAATAAATAAAATAAAAACTACATTTAATTTATATAGACAGAAAAAAATTACCTTATTAGTTTATAAAACATAGATATTGAAATTTTTTGGTACCGAAATCTTTCAGCGACTCTTCCCGTAACTTATTTTGATATCGATATGATTTCCTTACTTCAAAGTCTCCGTAAATTTCTTCCACAATCTACTTCATTACTTAGTAATTCCACTGTATTGAACACATAATTGGATACCAGTAGTCAACTAATCAATATACTGTAGTAATTTGAAGATGAAAAACGATTCCCTCCATAAGTAAGATCCTTTAATGCTTCCTATAGTCTTTCTCCTCCAAAAGGGGCAAAGGGTATAAAGAAAACATTAAAATAAATAGGAGGTCGCAATCAGGACTAAAAAAATATTGGAGGGGGAGAGGGTTGAATATCGTTACTGCTTTTTTTTTTTAATAATTATTTTGTGAACTCCTTTATGTCAAGTACATTTTCTTTTCTTTTAACAGGTCTTTTAAATTATTTTCAGCATTTTCCCTTGGCTCCTTTGATCAACATAACATCAAACAAAAACTAAGGAAACATAATTAAGAACATTGACCAGTGGTTAAAGACTAAAGGAAAAAAAGGGGTTTATAAGAAGGTTCCCTTCTCCTGAGCTATATTCTAAGAATCGACGGCCTCAGAGGGAATAATGAGTTGAACTAGTGTTATGTTTATCTACCGTTGTATCTTATTGGGTCGTTTGAAATGAAATATCCGTTTTTATAATTTATTATAATGAGCCGTCATGAATCCTCTATTCCTGTCATATAAACTATAACTCCAGTTGGTCGGACATTGCTTGGAATATATATGACAATATATGTATGGCAATATGACCATGGAAACTCACGATTTTAGAATAATTTTTTTTTTTAATCTTGGACACTCGTTAGCCCAAGATGCAAGGAACATTACCACGTTATCAGGGAGAGGGTGTTGTCAAGACATGCCACATGACCAATGCCAAAATCAAATTTGCATAAACATAAATATTTTCGGTTGGATATATATATTTTTTGGATCGGAAGACCTTGTCGATCATTGGCTGCCTTTGCCGACCTGCTCCAACTCTTCCTATCTGGGGTTATCTTTTTCCCACACTTTGCATCATACTTCTCTGGCATCTTTATTAATTCTGGCTTTATAACAGTGTTGAATACCATTGCCATCTGGATATTTTGCGGGATTTTAGTATTCTTGAAAGAGAGTAGAAAGCTCTGTTTGGGCTTGTTATACGCTGGTCTATCTAAAGTAATTGGTCATTTATAGAAGTTTTGGTAGAGCCAATGTATTTGAATATCTCTGCTTTTGGAAATGGTTTTCCGTCTACGCAGGCTCTACCATTGGAGTGGACTTTTCAGCTTACTTGTAGGCCGATTTGCTCTACTTCTTTCATCAGTCTGAGCGAGTATATTTATGTCCTCTTGTTTGCTCCTGAGGACCGCTATTATCAGCATATGCTGGATTTTGTGCTTCATTCCGATGTGCACCTCTCCATTTGTGTATATATTATATCTTGTGTGTTTGTTCGTTTTATATCTTTTAAGAGTTATATGCTTAATGTTTATGGTTTTGGAACTATTAATAAAATCATTATCTACTCTGACTACTACTCTAATCGAATGCAAATACGCAACAAGAAACCACCCGATATTTTGTGAACTTTGTATCATAATATATATTTGTAATATTTTTATCTATGAGAATAGATTTTACACATTACAAAATCCTAAGGCCCTGTGACTTGAATTATTATTAAGGTCGAAGGTCCATTAATTTAATTTGTAATTTAAGTATTTTTTGTATATATTGTTCACCATAAAATCGATATTGAACAACTTTTATTAAACTCAAATAACGAAATTTAGGGGACTCGATGCCCGAGCATGTTAGGGCGAGGGCCTGAGCACAGAGGGTCGTGGGTTCAAATCCCACCTTTCCTCCTTGTTTAGAATAGGTTGATAACCTGTAGGATGACCCGTCCTTCCTGGCCTAGATAGAGTACATAAAGACGTTAATTCCCAACAAACAACAAGAAAAAATTTGCTTTTGAATGTTTAAGGGTTTATTTTTACACTTATTGTCACTATAAAGACTTAGAGGTGTCATCAATCACGCTTATTTTTAATTAAACATTTCATACTCATCCAACCTGGAATCTAAAACCTGCTGTCTCAAATAATTTGGGTGACTGAAATGTAAATAATCATAGTTTTGTTCCAGAAGATGACAAGAAACATTAGCGGCAGTAATCTAGGATCCGCTAATCCCTTAGACGATACGGTTCTTTGGATGGACTATTGATTTATATTGTAATCAAAAGCTTAGCAACTAGAAGAAACAAAACATTGGGGAAGGACATTCATAAGACGAAGTGCGTAAGGTCAAAGAAAGTTAGTGATTAGGAAATTACAATTTATTGATCGAAACCGAATTATGGTTAACTAACAACAAAATAACGGCCTTTCTCTTTACCTTTCAGACCAAGAGCCTAATAGGAAAAGTGGAAAATCTATAATTTTCCCACGTCCTAGTGTCAAAGTTAACAACTTACATCCTTGATAGCACATATTGTGGAGGATCCCACGTAGGTATAAGGTGAATTTAACTATCTAATATTGTATGCTGAGTGTGCCCATACAGTAATTGAAGGGCAATCAATATCTATGAGTCCTGGAAGTTTCCGACTTTAATTGATAGGATGAAATTAATTTACATTACGATGTGTCATCAACTAAACTTTTAGTGATCAGATTTTCACGTTTTTTTAATACAATTCATCTCATTTTTTAAAAATAATTATTCATAAATTGATTAAAATTCAAAGTAAAGTAAATGCCATTGAAACACTCGCAGATACAAAAATGGTATCCACTGGAGGAATATGTTCATGATTTTAATTACTGCTACGAACAAATTATGTTTATGTTATATTTAAAAGCGATTACGCTTTAATATTATATTGTAAATATTTTTTAAATCCAGTAAGATAAATCTTGACTGTTACAATAATTTACTATTTGACCGACTTTGAAAAAAACCGAAGTTTTTTTTTTTTTTTTACGTGATTATTCCGTCAATTGTGAATCGATTTTGATCATTCTTTTTTCGATCGGTTGGTCATACTTCAGAGGTGGTCCCATAAAATTTGTATTGAAATCTCAGTGCTTTGAAAGAAAAAATTAACAAAAACAATTAATAAGAAAAGAAAAAGCAACAGTCGGAAAACACTTTTATATAACCTTCTTATTATAAACATACTAATTACTTCGAAACAAAGAGCATTAAAGGACAATCAACAAAATTATCGATACTTATAGACCTCTTCATAATTTATGATAAGTTATTTTATTAGTCGGTACCAACCGAAACCAACAGAATTCGAAAAAAAAGCTGGTAATTGTACAGATCCACCCACCATTTCATCACCGTCTCAACCCTGTCTCGTGTCATTCGAAAGTTTATTTAAAAGGGCAGGAATAAACTGCTCTTCTTGGCTGGCGTCTTTGAAACTCATCCATTCAATGTACTCCAGAATCACCACGGATCATCCTTACAATCCATGTGGTAAAATCTTCTTAATCCCTTTCAAGAACCTCTCTCTCCCTTTCAATATCCGTCATGTTAAATCTTTAAAAACTTTCAAATCCCTTCTTTTCTATTATCTTGTGTCCCTACAAATAATTGTGAATTCGTTAATATTCACAATTATATTTTTATAATGTTACAATTTAGTCTTAAAATAGCTAATTAAAATTAAAACAGTTTATTTTGTACATTATTTTAATTTTATTATTTAATATTTATTATATTCATTGTTTCGTCTACTTTTATTTATTATTTTACTCTGTACATTTTTCTTGTATTTATAATGTACATATTAATATTTGTGTTAATTGGTTTTATAAATTTAGTGTAAAAATACGCTGTCATTATATTCAAGGTGACTTGCTTTAAAGAATAAAATATTTTTAAAATTCACTACCACAATGAACTGTTTTATTAGATTTATTTTCGGGATCTCCAGACGTTCTCACATATCTCACAGGTATTCTGAAATTGGGTGGCTTTACCCAAGTTTCCGACGTCCATACTTCCTAGGTGCACTCATATTTCAAACCTTGAAAACCAAAAAACACACCTATATCCATAATCTCCTTACACTGCGCTACTCCATTCACCTCTTATACTAGAACCAAACCCATCAACCTGAACACTCCGGCGAAGTTCATTTTCTTCTTCTTCTTGTTCTACCTTGGATTTACTTTTGACAGAAGGGCAACTCGGGCCTATATTTTAAAATTAAATCAAAGATTTTAAAAGAGCAACCAAAATATAAAAAGATCTGGAAACTAATGAAAGGATCCCGGAAATGGCAACTTCCATGTACTGCAATAAAAGAGGAAACTAAAAGGAAATGGATGGGAGATCTTCCATGATTTCTGAGTGTCGTTACTGTGTGACTTGTGGGAATCAAGATTTTAGTATTTTTAAATCAATCCAAAAGATTCACATTCCTTGACTATTTTCCTAGTATCGAGCACTGATGTGATATTTATACTTCAAACGTCATTGTTTGTTGCCAGTTGACAAGAAAACGTACATACTCAACAACTATCAATAAGATAAAATGGTATCAGTACGAAGTGCCTAATCAGCAATACTGCTATCCGCTGACTTGTTCTAACGTTGCTTACTAATCAGCGTATAGATTCCAAACAATCCAGGAATTATCTTGAGGGATCAATGAACCTGAAGTAGAGTTTCCGAGTAAATCTGATAAGTGAAACATTCTTGAAAACAATATTTCAAATAGTGGCGAGTATAATATTGTTAATAGCAATGTTTTTAAACTGTAGTGCTACTGAAAAATCAACATTGTGTATCTATTATGAAATGCGTGGATGAATATTTTAATGACGCTTTTAATCTAAATTTAACACAAAATATAAAAATATTTGTTATATTAGTATATAGTATACCTGTATATTATCTAATATGTACATATATTAAGGTAGTTTACTAACAACTTAACTTAATTTTTAGGTAATGAATCATACCCGTGTACGCCAAATGATATTTATGTACTTTTGTAATTTTTTGCCTTCCTTATTTATGCCAATAAACTCGACTGATGCTTTGACCAAATAGATTAATATTAAACTGTTTCTCTATATCCATACTATTATTTAAAAGGACAAGCCATTTGTCGCCTGTGATCACCAACCACAAAAACTACTGAACTAATATCTACCAAATTTTAACCACATCATCTTTATTGTTCTAGGAAGTTTTAGCAATGATAAAATCTACTGACTTTCATTTAATTTATTATTACAAAATCGATAGTATGTGACTAACAATGGAGTTTGAAAATTGACCGATAGGTGGGTAACGCCATTCTACATGAAAAGTTACAGTGTCATATAGAATTTGAAATTTATAATAAAATTTACATATTTTAAATTAAATTATTAAAAAAGAAGTAAAAATATGGTGTGACATGTGGATCCAAAAGATGTTTGAAAATAGACTAATATGTAGCTAGCGCCATTCTGCAATATAGTTTGAACTAGTAAATCTACTGAACCCATCTTTACCAAATTCTAACTACATAATCTTCTTAGTTCTAGGAAAGTTTAGTAATAGTAAATTTCACAATAGTAAAAATTTAAATGTACAATGTTGAGTGGCAGAAACGAGGCTCGCCACACTGTCTTATAATCTCATAGCTAGAAACTAAAATCCAACCAGATGAAATCAATGAAATTATTTCTGTATAAAAATAAAAATTGCTAAATCTAAATGTCGATCCTTTGCATTTTGATATTATGTGCAAAAATATGATTCATAGTCCTTTAGTTGTTAGCATTGATAATGCAGTCCATTATCCACAAGAGTTTCTTAATAGTCTCCATCCTTCTGGATGACCACATGATACATTAATATTAAAAAATTAGATATCCAATCATGCTATTACGTAATCTTCAAACCCCTAATCTGCAATTTTAACCATGTTAAAATTTCTGCTATGCGGGAAAATATCGATGAAGAAATAATGCTTAATCGTATACTTCCATACAAGATTTTTAATGATAAACAAACAAAACTTCAATTATTAGTTAAAAGTAATCAAAATCGTTACTTATGATAGCGGGTGAAGTCACGACGGGGAATGCTAGTTTATAAAAATAATAAATTTGGAAGATTTAATTTGAATTAAGATACAAATTATAAATAGTTTTATTAAATAATTCAATAAATAGTTTAATCAACTTCAGTTGTAATAAAAATGAAGTAAAACAACAATAACATTTAAAAAACGATTCCACATTATTACTGTAGATGTAACAATACTTGAGCTATGGAAGCAATCGGAGAGGAAAATGTTTTTCTTCCATATACTCCTGCCGTTTTCTTGAGATAAGACCAACTTTTGTTAACAAATATTATACAATGATTATTTGTTCTGTTCTTCATTTTATTTCCCCTTCGTAAAAACACTACTCTGAACTTCCATAAGTAAATAGAAATAATAAGAAAAATGAAAATAATATTTAGAAATAGTAACTTGGAACCCTGCCCATCAGTAATGGCGTAGATGATTTAATATTTATGAATTCAACGCGAGATGTGGCACTTCATTTATAATAAATTACCGAGGCGAATAAACTAGCGGAATAGTGCCTGTAACGAATCTCCTGCCAGATAATTAGAAAAATAATAAAAATATTATTTCGAATTTTTTATTAGATTATTAAACTGAGTAGTTAATTTTTTAATTAAATTCTTACTTAAACGCGAAAGAGAAATCTTTTTTTTTTTTTTTTTTTTTTAAGTCATCATTACACAAGGTGTTATTTAAAGAAAAATTAACTGAAGTCCGTATAAAAAAATTGATCTTTCTTTAATATCTGAATAAATGTAAGAAAGCCTCTTTTTAATTACAAAAAAAAAAAAAAAAATATGGTAATGATGACAATGATAATAAATAATTTGAGAACTGTTGACATAGTTAAATACTAACAACATTGAGAGTGTTAGCCATAGAATGTTGCAAAAAAAAAAAAAAAAAAAAAAAAGAATCATTCGATTCCTGTGAGTGAAGTAGATTCTTAACAATAAGAATTGGTGAATAATTTGCCTATTTCATTAAAATACGTTTATTTGAAGACTAGTTTTGATTGTTAAACATTCCGCATCAGTTCTAAAAACATACAAATAATATTCTAAAACATTAGCACTTTATTTCATAAATTATTTTATTTTATTTTTTTTTAAATAAGCTGAACGATATCTGGATCAAGAGCATACTGAATATAAAGAGACGAAAGGGTCAGGTAGAGATGGGCTGTCTTTTAGGTTTTTCCTACGACTGGTAAAGGTCCCTATCATCTCAAGTGATTCTCAACACTTCCGATTTCTGGTAAATTTTAATCAGAATGCGTTGTTTTCGTTTCATATTATATCAATTAAATAACAAAAAAAAAAAAAACCTATCCGCAACCTTTGACTTTCATCAGGTCAAAAATGGAACCCACCTAAAAGGCTAAAACTTATTATTTATTTATAACATTTACCAATCAATCCCTCTTCTCCCAAACGGTTCCCCTTCCTTACATGATTACGATCCGAACTATTCGGGTATACTGAATTTGAACTTCGGGGCTTCAATAAACTCGTATTCGAACCTAAAAGTCCAAAATCCTCAATACACCATCTTATGACACAAATAAACCTATACATAATGTTGCTAATTTAGCAGAATCAGTCCATATCCTCCCCGATAAGCTTCATCTTGGTTTGGATGGGACTCATAGCTACTTGTTTTTCAACTTATCATCCGATTTCCCTTAATCCTCTGAGACCATTCAAAAGAAGACATTCTCAAGGTCTAAAGTAGAACGATTATTTAAATTACACACATACAATACAATTACACCAAACATATCACCTTTGCACTCGGACATGACTGTTTTCCTACCGTCCTCATCGGAAATCAGCCCACTACACACTGCAAAGACAAAAGAAATTAATTACTTAAGACTTGCATTAAATCGAAGAATGACCTGGAGCCCAAACAAACAACAAACTTCTCAGTTTAAACAAATGAATAAAACTCATGGATCCAATCCTTCAAAAACGGTCGACATTAAAACTCGGTTAGCTACTGAAAACATACACTTGTTTACTTATAGCCGTATGAATCTTAAAAAAATACAAATATTTCCATCAAATATACTGACTAATTACGAAATCACCTCGGTACATCACAAAGTACACACTTCAGATTTGCTTGTACCCACAGTAAAATAATATACATAATCTTTATAAGCGATTTCATGACTCACTCCATGGACATAATAACATACTCATTAATACGTGACCACGTCGGGACGACCGTCCCCCGGGAATACACTCAGAAGGCTGAAAAGAAGCTGGCTAAGATATCAGCTCAATTTATTTGTCTCTATTTTAAATATATACATCTCGATTCATACCAGGAAGAGGTACCATTGAGTCCTACTCTCTCTCATGTCTATTAGCCGTGGTACTATATATATTTTCAGTAAATTCACTCATCGTTGCATTTATAACAGGTGTGAATAAAGAAATAAAAGAGAAAAACAAAAATATTTATTTACGTGCTATCAAAGGGTAGTTTGCTAGTAACCATAATTAGACATTCGATATTTTATTTTAATGTATGAGTTGTTAATCCACACGGACAGAGACTATTAAGAAACACTTGTGGATAATGAACTGCATTATCAGCGCTTAAACTAAAGGCCACCTTAATGATGTTTATACACACAATACCAAAAAGCAAAGGACCGATATTTTGGTTTGGTAATAGTTTTTATCAGGCAGAAAAGTTTTATCGATTTCGTCTGGTTGGATTTTAATTTTCAACCGTAAAAATATATGGCAAACCTCGTTTCTGCAATTCAACATTCAACATTCAACAATTAAATTTTTATTATTGTAAATTTTATTACTGCTATATCTTCCTAGAACTATAAAGAGGATTTAATTAAAATTTGATAACAAATGGATTTAATAGTTTTACCATTACAAACTCTATTGCAGAATGGTGTCAACCACATATCGATCGATTTTCAAACTTCTTTGGGATCCACATGTCACACCACATTTTTAATAGTTTAATTGAGTATAGGTAAATTTCATCATCAATTTTACGCTGCATAAAACGCAGTATCCTTGTGACCTCTTATGTCTGAATGGTGCTCGCCACCTATCGGCCAATTTTCAAATTACACTGTAATCCAAATATCACCGTTTTTTTAAATCGCAAATTATGTAGTTAAAAATCAGTAGTTTTCATTATTCTTAAACCTTCCTAAAACTATAAAGATGATCAGGTTAAAATTTGGCAGAGAAGGGTTCTGTAGTTTTCGCGGTTACTGATCACAAACGAAAAATGGCTTGTCCTTTTATATAATAGCATAGATTAAGTTTTAAGTTAAAATATATATAGAAAATCAATCATAGATATATGATATTTAAGCTTGGACGTCTAAAAGGAAAGTGGCATATAATGAAAAAAAAATGAATTTAAATATAGAGTAAAGTATGCGATACCACGTATTTACCAATACACATTAGAACACAAGAAAGGAGTCAACTACAGGTTTTTTAAATGAGAGAACAAAAAACAAACAATGTTCATGTAAGTTCCACGGCCACTGTAACCAAAAACCAAGAACACACGCTGAAGACGGCCTCGACCTGACGAATTAGACTGCGCAAGTAGGACAACAGTAGAGATATCCAAGACCGATTGTACCTTATAAAGAATATACACATCCTGGTCCCTTCTGATGTCACTGATAAAACAGATAATTTTCTTGATGCTTACAGACTAATGGTGATGTAACCAACTAAGTTAAGTGCCCCTTCCCACTTTGATATATGCGGGTACTTAGAGTATTATCTTCAGGTATACTATTCGTTAGATTGCTTATTGAGGATATGAATTTATCCCCATCGATCTCTATAAACATATACTTTATAGATTGTATCACGGATTAAGATGGTCAATGGTGAATATATATATTCATAAATATAATCTGAAATTATGTAGTTATATATAATATCTTTTAAAAAAACTTTTATTGAGTAAGTATTACAATCTGTCTCAAATGTGTGCAATAAGTAATATGGGTAGCTTTATGAATTAATTCAAACAACTATTATATAAAAGGACAAGCCATTTTTTGTTTGTGATCACTAACCACAACATCTACTGAACTAATCGTATCCAATTTCGCCTACATCTTTTTTCCTAGCTTCAGGAAGACTCAACATAATAAAATCTACGGATTTTTAATTTATTTGTAATATAAAAAGCGACAATATGTGGATAACAGTGAAGTTTGAAAATTGACCACTAGGTGGTTCTGTATGAGAGGTTACAAAGGTAAGGTGTTATAGTGAGCTTAAAATAGCTAATAAAATTTATTTATATTAAATTAAATTATAAAAACAAATTTAAATGTGTTATGCGACATGTGGATCCCAGTGAAGTTTGAAAATCGACCGATATGTGATCAACACCATTTCAGAATAGAGTTTACAATGGTTAAACTACTGAACCCATCTGTACCAAATTTTAACTACACCATTATCATAGTTCTAAGAAGGTTTATCAGTTTTCAAATTTTCAGTAATCAAAATTTAAATAGATAATGTTGAATGGCAGAAACGAGGTTTGCCACATTGCTATATATTTTTATGGTTAGAAAATAAAACTCAACCAGATGAAATCAATAAAGAGTTTCTTAATAGTCTCTGCCTCCAACCAAACCCGTATCTCCACTGATGGAGGGACAAACTCAGCTGTGTACTGGTTTAAAATACCCATTGGAGGCTGAGTGAGATCTCTATAATATATATGTATATATATAATAGTTAATATAGTTTCGTTTAACAATGTGCCCATATGCCCTTCATGATCAATTTTCATCGACTACAGTATCTAACTTCCATTAAATCTATTCCAACCACTCTAATCCCTTTCTTACAAAGCTCTCCAGCAAACACTGCATAATATACACAAACTCAACAATATACGGTTCACTCATTCATATAATCCTTATTTAAGAAGATTAAGACATTAGGCCAGGGGCACGTTCTGAATTATGACAGCTTAACTTCTGACGAAGGCCAACTATGACATGGTTCTCCTGACGTTCAGTACCTTTTGAGGTCTCTATTTATGACTCAACCTGAAATTAATATTATTAAATGATACCCAAATTTAGTTTATTGCTAGTTGACATCATTGGTTTCCAAAATCTTAATCTTGATTTCATAATGGTTGGAGAAATCATGTTACCACGGTAATGACTTAATGAGGTAAGTATAATGGTATAAAGAATCATTACAGTTGGGATTGGGGAATTATTTGCAAATTATATTGTAATTTATTATTCGATGACTAGTTTCGAATATTTAACATTCATCATTAGTTCAAAAAACATCAGCACTGATTTTATTTTAATTTATGTTTTTAGAAACGATAATAATATTTAACATTTGAAACTAGACTTCGAATAAAAAATTCCAATATACGTGGCAAATAATTCAATTGTATTGATCCTACACACCTCAACTTAAAATTAAAAAAACTTCATCTCTTATTTTCTCCAAAATTATTAACGCATTGTGGTACGTTTTAGATCAAACATTACATCTCTTGTCTTTATAACCGATTTATAATAACTATTATTTTTGAAATTTGTTTTGTTTATTTGATTTTTTCCTTTTGGCATGGATATGTCTTTTGGCTAGAGGTCTATACTTTTTTGGTGTAACTTTTATTTCATCTTCAAAAATGCAACACCTTGCCATGTTAGTGCTGATCGTATCGAAAAGTTTCTGATCAAAAATTTAATGGAGAAAATATTTTTGTTATATAACATTTTTTACAAGGACCTACCATTTAGGATCTATATTAGTTTGTATGAAAAAAGTCCCGTTTGAAAACCCTACTTTCAATAATCACTAAATTTATTAATTTAATTAAATTATTAATTATCTTTTATTATTAATTATTAAAGATTTTTGTAATTGAAGGGTTTGGTGGATGAAGGGATTATGCCATTTTTAAGAAAAATACAATCTAGTTCATTGGATGAAGAACTTATTTGCAAAACTATTAGGTAGCACAATCATAATACTTTTTAAAAAAACTAGAAAAAGAGATATGAAGAAGATGAAGGGGCTATGTAACATTTCCGTGTTAAAGTAAAATGTAAAAAGAAAAACTTTAAAAATAATCTACTCAAAATTTTGTTTTGTTACATAACCCCTTTATCCACTAAATTCTTCAATTATAAGATGTAAATTGACTAAAGTGGGAAAAAGTTGAGAAAGATTTTGAAACATGAGTTGATCTGAATGTTATACAAAAATTGATGACCTATTGGCAATGTACGGAAGTAGATTATAGATAAACATATCCATGATCTATTGTTTTTCCTAGACAGAGAGAAATTGATTTTTTTTTTTTTTTAATTTTTTAAAAATTTATTTATTTATTTTTTTTTTTTTTTTTTTAGTATCTCGGGAAATTTTAGGAAACCTTTTTACTCATTGATTATTTTAGGTATCTATCGTATGATTACTAAGGCTTATTAATCGAATTAATGGATTTTTATTTGATTATATAATGTTCTTCAATATTTGGTTTGGACAAGACCCTCAACGCTACTAGAGAACAGGTATCTACGAATGGCTTCAATAGTCTAAGAAGTAAGCAAGAAGTTTACATCGATTTTAACTGGGTCTTACAAGTTCATAATATAGCCACAGCAACTAATAGCCTCAATGAACTAAACGGTATCTGCAGACAGGACTGCAAAACCACAAAAAGTATATTATAGAAAAAGTAGAAAATCATTTTCTGTCTCTTGACATCAATAGAGCACTAAATTCAAATACAAACCCAGCCAGCAGAACTCTCAGTCGTCTGGATTTTTCTCCAGAAGAGTGTCTGTTCTCCAGAAGTTGTTAGCCGTTTAAGAATTTTAAATCCACACGCTTTAAATATATATTTAAAAAATATATCCTACACTATTCAAGATGAAGAAATCTGCAGTGTCAGTAAGCAATATATATCAAATAGCCAATATTATCTTCTGTGCCCGTCATCCAATGTTATAGAGAGAGATACCTGCAGCGATACATAGCTGATTCACCTCCTTGTGCTAATATAGAGAACATTCTTAATATAAGCAGTATAGTAAAAGAAAATGATATTTACTTATTTTTATATCCCATACTAATTGACTAGCTACTTGTTTTTTTATTATTTGATAGATAGTATGGTTTATCATTATTCGTATTTATTTTATTACTGTGTTGTTTATGTATATGTATATATTAATTATTAATTTTGAATTAAGTAAAATTATGCATTTAAAAACAGATTTTAATAATGTGTAGTTTGTATTATAGTGGGAATAATATTTTGTTTACATTGCAAACTCTAAGATGTGCGGTCAGTGAATCATAAGAAGTATGTTCATACATTTTTTATATTTTGAAACGTTTGTACAAGAACATTTTCTTTAATAAATAAAGTTATTATTATTGTTGTGCCTATTTGCATACATGGCATGAATGAAGACCTCAAATCTCTGTTACCTATTGCCCTTCACTGAGGCAGATTGTAATATCTTTTTCAATAAAAGTTTAAGAAATAAAAATAGAAACCTTTGCTCTTTCCTTAACGTAAGCGGCAACATTTCGCATCCATAGAGAACTGTTGTTAGTAAAATTTTCTTATATATTCTAATTTTTAATTTCTGGAAGGTAACCGCGAACGAAGTAGTTTTGCGACCAAGATATAACAAGCGTTTCAGTCTTTTTAAAGACAATAAACAAATTAAACAATAAAGGAATGGTATAGCAGACCTTATTACTCTTTCCTCATGCCAAGGAAATTGATTAGAAGATTACCACTAGAGCTTAGTAGAGTTGTGAAATTAGGAATTTCTGTCTCTCGTCGTTTCGTACTAGTAACAAGGCCTAGAAGAATTTTTGGAAATTTTGCAGAAAAAAATCTCTGAAATACGTGAGATATAAAAAACGCTGATTGTGAGAGACTGGCGACTGGGATTTACTCTCGAGATCAAAGACTAACTCCTGGCCAATTACCTAAGACGCCTTTCTCCAGAGTTATATCCCAGCGACATCGACCTCAACGGTATATTCTTTGTGAAACGGTAATACTAACTTATTAGCCAGCCAAACCGAGAGAAATTCTTATGCGGGAAAGTGTCTCATTGAATACTAACCCCTAATGAGTTTGGAATTTCATGAGCGCATATTTACCAGGCTGTTCATGGGAGGTAAAGGAAAAATTCTATATATTCTATCTATTTAAAATTTATAATTTTAATTTAAAATTAAATGATATTTTTCTGTTAAGCTGAATTTTATTTATACGGTTTTCTATTGAGAATAAAATATCGGCATCACAAATACATTTTTCATTTCCTATTACAAAAAACTTTCTATTTAACCTGATTTTCTAATTATTTCACAAACAAATTAAAATAAATTACAATTTATAGTAGTATATTATAATGAACTGATAGGACCTGGCAATAAAGTTATAACGAATAAACATGAAGTTTTTGGGTCTGAAACAAATGATTCCCTAATTTTGTCTCATATTCTGCGTGTTCCCACCTTTCCTGGTTTGTTTGGTTTCCCACTTTTGTGGCAGCCTGCAGTGTTAGTCACTAATTTCTTATGAAAATTAAATTAGTGATATATCTTTTAAATATGATATATTCATATGAAAGATGTAAATAAATAAATAAAACATAATAGGGTCATTCCATTTAAAGTGATCCAGGGATGGTTGCTTGGCCCTTCTTAAAAAATATAAAACTTTCCAGGTTGTTTTCCCTATTTAACTAAAATTTTCACTATCCTAACATTTAAAAACAATTTTTTAAATTTTAACTCAGTTCATTTATGTTGGCAATTTTTGTTTTGGTGCAAACACCTAAATTTGCGATAGTTTAAAAGAATATTCATAACTTTGGAAGTACTTGTCTTAGAAGAATAGAAGAAAAAACATCTTGTTTATATTTTTGCAAGGAAAAATAAAGGTTTAATAGTTTATTTTCTAGAAATTTACGATAAAATTAAAAACAAATATAAATATATGGAGCGACATGTTGGATCCTAGTGCAGTTTAAAAATTGGCCGATTTGTGGCCATTTTGCAATGGTTAAACTATTAAACCCAACTGTACCGAATTGTAACTACATCTTTATAGTTCTAGGACGGTTTATTATAATAAATTTTACTATAATAATAATTAAAATGTATATTATCGAGTGCCAGACTTTCATATATGTTTATGATTATAAATTAAAACCCAACCAAATTATTTCTTCCAAAAGCGGGTGTCTAATCACGAACTCTTTATGTAATAAGAGTAGGCTTTTACGTGCTCTTCAAACACCTAATAAATGCAATTTAACAATCTTAAAAATTAATGCTATGCATGAAAATATTATTGAAGAAATAATGCTAAATTCCATACTTCAATACAAGATTTTTATCGATAAACAAATTTATTATTTATTTGATTATTAGTTAAAATAATCTAAGTTCTTTATTTATGGGAATGGGTGAAGCCGCGACGGGGTATGCAAGTATAGTAATATTTTTAAATAAGTTTAATAAAATAAATGAAAAATATAAATTAAGTATGAGGATTTTTAATTCATCAAAGCAGGTGATAATGGGACAGGAGGAAGGTAAAATTTTCCCATATTGGCAATCAGGAGAGAGATGGGGACAATATTGGGGGTAAACAGGAAGATCCTGATGGGGTTTTGACTAGATTTGAGAAATTCGTTCTCGAAGGATATTGGGCTCTTTCCTCCGGCCCTCTCCCGGCTCTAGTGAAAAATCACGGACCTCTGTCAACTTGACATATTGAGACTGGTCGCACGATGAATGTAAATGGTGTAGAACTCTAGTTTATTTTATGGAGCAATTTATCTGATTCCTAATTCTATGTGCATATATGTATATGAATGTGTGGTAGGTAAGAGTATTATTAATTGTAGAAAGAGAGAAAAGGAAGGGAGAAAAAAAATAATAAAAGGGAAAAAGGGGAAAGGAAATAAGAAGAACAAGGAGATATGTGAATATTAGGGGGGAAATGGCATAAAATGAAAGAATGAAGTGAAATAGGAAAATAAGGGAAAATAAAGAGGGGAAAAGATAATAAGAAAAATAAATAAGAAATAGAAAAATAAAGAGGAAGGAAAAAAAATTTATTAGTTAGTCTAGTATTAGGTAGTATTAAGTATTATATTATATAACTACGAGTATAACTAAATTATAAATTATATTATTGTCTTTAATTGGGTAGATGAGTATGGTGTGTTTTAGCAACCCAATTAAGTTGGACAGCACTATGTTTATTGTTTATTGTCTCAATAAAGCATATATCTCTCTCTTAAAATATATCTCTATATATTTATTTAAAATCCTTCTTATAGCAATAAATGAGGGTATTTATATTTTTACTCGGTCGGTATTCTTTGAAAACTAATTTAGTCCAGGTCAAGAATTTTGTAAGCAGTTTTCTGTAGAACTACTAAGTCTTGGTGTTCCTTCGATATGCAAAAAAATAGTTCAGGAAGAATATTGAGCTTTTTTTAATAGGAAACTTTTTAATAGCAAACATTTTTTTTTTTTCATCTAAGTTTACATGTAAAAAGAAAAGTTTCTGAAAGGTAAATTTTCTGAGTTAAGGATCTAGTTGGTAGTTTTTCTGCCTTTAGGATTTTATGTATAATGGTAGTAGTTTTTTTTTTTCAGTTCATTTCATTATTATTTTATTTAAGACATATTCTTATTAATGAGTGAGGCAGCTTGTGATATTTATTCAATACAAATAAAAGTCTTTATAGATATATAATGAAATGAAAAAAAAAAAAAAAAAAAAACTTGCAGAGAAACTACAATTAGTAAAACTACACTACTACCTATTAGTAATACTCAACTGAAAGTTGTATATTAAAAGATTCCGATGCTATATTTTTTTAGACGCCTCGTAAGTAGGGTTGGGCGATAGTCTATAGTTAGCACTATCGATAGGCCGATACTATCGGTTGAGAACTATCGATTGCTATCGATAGTTTTTCGATATTGCTTCCTTTTTTTTCCAAAGCTATTCAATAAAGAATTTCAACTAATTAAATTAAATTCAATTATCTACTTACTATTTGAAATTTGCAGGATTATAAATTATAAGATTATGTCATAAAGATTACCATATAAAGTCATAAAACTAATTTATTTAAATTTTAAAAAAGTATTTACAATTTACATTGTTACAATAATAACGAACCAATCAAATCTTCAGAAAACAAAAATAACGAAATAGTTAATTTCCAAGTGTGCTCCTTGAGACCCCCCCCCCCCCCCCCCCCCCCCCCCAAAAAAAAATACTGCTTTCCTTTGGCTTAATCTTTGAGGAAACCCTTGAGCTCTAGGAATTCCGAATTCAATATCAAAAGAACTCGACACTGGACAGAAACAGATCAGCATAATACCGAGAGTTTCAAAACTTGAGGGTAAGAAAGATCTATCGATAGCGACCATCGGCATATCGATATATCGATAGTAGCTATCGTCTATCGCCCAACCTACTCGTAAGATTATCTGGAATCGAATGGGTATCAAACTGAGACATAATCGACAAAAAATAGTTAAAATTTTACAAGTTACATAACGTTTTAAAAATATAAGTTTTACTATTATTAATACGGTAAAAATGTCAGTATTTTCAATGTTTATTTTTTTTACAATAATATAATTGTTGCGATATTACTCTATATAATAAGAATAATATTCCTACTCTCTCTCAATATTCTAAATCAAAATCCTCGAGTCAACAGTTTTATTGCATAATGTTAAGGTATGTGCTGCATACTAATTCGAAGTTATTGTATTATGGTTGTTATATATATATTTTTCAAACATTTTGTAAATATCATCAAACATTTGATATTTAATTTTTCATGGATATAAAAACTTATTATGGATGAGTTTCAATTAGTGAAATTCGGATGAAATAATTTCATTTTCGTCAGGTCATGAATTGGAACTGTCATTGATGGAACTGTATCTGCTACCAAGCAACTTCTTTTTGATATGAAAAACATCTTGTACTAAATTTGAAATCATGTGGAACACATGTTCAATGGATATCAAAGGAGATTATTGTAGGGTTATAACGTAGTAATGTTAGAATACAAAATATTTTGAAAATCCCCATTCTAATTTAGGTGCAGTAAAAAAAAAAAATTAATGCAATTTATGATAAACGAGGTGAAAACATATAATGTGAGGGGCAAATATAACTATGAAGTTAAGAAACGAATACTTTCTAATCCTGCATGGAATAAAAATTATCTAGTCAGAAAATATACAGACCTGATATTAATATGATGATATTTATCCTCTCAGGTAAAGAGGATCTGGCACTCAAGAGAGAAATCAGGCGATTAGAGGCCTCTACTCACCCCCTCACAAGAATACTTTATACTAAAACTATTGATTTTAAGGGTTTTTTTACGCATGGGAGGCTGCTAGACCACAACTAATTAAGTTTCTTTTCAAAGGTTTCATGTTTTTGGTGATTCCAATACAAGTGGCATATAATTCATAAATCCTAGTGACTTTTAAGGAATTGATTTATTTAAATTGTAAATATTTCTCTTTACGATTGCCCATTAAATAGTTAGGTGTGTCTACTTACAACTTTATGTTATATTTCCGACTGACAGTTTCCTGGACATTCGTAATAATAGACTTGAAATTTTAACGCTGTCATTTTTGAGTTATTAGCATTTGTTTCGGTCTGTTAATATATTTTTTCAACCTCTTGAGGCTATAACATTTCCTGATACCAGTAACAATTCCAGCCTCGGTATGAATTGGATTCATTGTCATCGATATTACACATTACCCTTCTGTGAGGCAGCTTGTAATATTTATTCAATACAAAATAGGACAATTATAATACCGGTGGCTCAGTCTTTAAAAAAAAAAAAATATTCATTTCAAACTACACATTTGTCTAAAATAAATTAGGACATTCTAAAAAGGGAAGATAATATGTAACCCCAAACTGCCTGCGAAAGTGACAACCATATTTAGGTCAAGGCACCAACTTACCTTTATGGATTTTTTTAATATGGCTCTATACCGCCGGGGAAATCGTTTGTCAATTTGCAACTACAGAAAGTAGACAGGCAAATGGACCATTTGCTAAGACATGTGCATTCTGCGGTTAGTTCTTCGGCGCCGGAGGAATTTCTACTCCATCACCTGTCAACCAGCGAACGGCGATGAGAGGAAACAATCGTGAGTGTGGTTACCTAATCCAAGAGGTGGTCGCAATGAAGGTGAGAGCAGGAAAAGTTTTGGAAAAATAAGAAAACTGATTGCGGTCACTATGGTGTAAATGCAGTCTCTAATGTGAAGAATTAAAAAACATACCAGACTTAAAAAACAAGAAACTACTCGTCATAATCCAACATTTACTAGACAAGCATTCAAAGCTCCCAATAAATTACAAAAGGATTATTTACACGGCAGTGATTAGACCCATTTGGACATACGGATTGGAGCTTTGGGTCTCAACTTAAACTTCAAATTCATCTCGTACCCAATGCTTACAATCCAAAATACTTCGTAAAATCCTCAAAGATCCTTATTATGCCACAAACATCCATAAAGATATTAATGTTCCGTATGATGCTGATTTGGTCCAAACCAAATAGCAAATTCCACACCCAGTCGAATCCCCTAGTCCACATTATACATTATACAGATATGCCTCAAGTTATTTTTTCCAACTTTACTCGAGAGACATAAAACTGATTTATATTTATTTCATTTCCCTGTTTATCACATGAAAAGCGGCTAAGTTGTATCCTATAGACCAAACTGATTTTAGCAATGTTGCCTTCGGTTTTGCTTTTAAATCTAGCCTCGGAAACTTAGGCCAAAAAGTGACTGATAGCATGTAGCTTAAGCTTCGATATGTACTATAAAAAAAAGTTAAAATTATCATATTTGTAAATTAATCTGATTTATCACAGTTTTGTATTAGATTGCTTATACCCTTAAGAAACTATTCAAAAATTATAGGAGACCTATACCCCATCGAATGAAAGACGTAATGAACGCAAGGTTCGGATCTAAGCCTCATTAATGAAAAATTTCGTAAAATAAAAATTGCTTAGTAATTTTTATTAAAAAAGCTTGTTATTATTTATTTAATTTGTTAATAATTCTAATACGTTCCAAATGCCCTGGTTAAAGTATATGGGAACGTCAAAATAAAATAAAACGTTTAGCCAAGAAAATGAAAAAATTATTTGGGTGGATTTTTTGGCCTGTCATAGTAGAACAAGAAACTAAATTTTATTCTGGGAAAATTTGTCCCCTATGAATAATAAATATATGAGTGCAATGAATAGGCCAATTGTCTATGATAATTGATCAAAATCACATTATGAGTAACACAATAAATGGGAAATATTGTGAAAAGATACAACTTACGTATACTATTACAATATTAATACAAGGAGGTAAAGAAATAGATGATGTTTATAGAAAGTAAATAGAGGAACATTTTTCGAATTGAGGTGGACAATGAATTCCATAAAGAGGAAGCGCGGATGAAACATGATTTTTCGAAGGATGCAGTTTGATGCGCAGGAGTCTACTGGTTGATGGGTTGGGATCTCGTATTTAAGAGGTGGATGGAGGAGCGCAGAGTTAAAGAGTCATGAATACATGTTGTTTTTTTTACTTATGGTTATTGCACTTAGGAAGTATTGAGAAAGCCATCCAATTTCAGAATACCTATTAGATATGTAAAAACGTCTAAGGATCTCGAAAACAAATCTGATAGTACTCTTCATCAGTCTTTTACATCTCATTTCGAACTCACCAGACATTTCTCCATATACTATGCATCCATAGTCAAAGTATAGAAAACGAGATATGATGCCAAAAGTTGTAGAGTACTTAGAGGTTATGAATCGCGGTAATGTAGTTTCTTAAGAATAAAAATAGATTTTCTCGTGATTTTGGAAATATGTTTATCCCAAGAAAGATGATGGTTAAAAGTTACTCCAAGGTTTATAATAGAATTTTAGAAATGAATTGGACGTTTTTTGAGTAAAAGAGGTTTTGGACCGATGAGAATGGCCTTTCTTTTCTCTGAGTTCATACTCAACTTATTCTCTACTGCCCATTGGTTAATGCTATTGATGTCTATCTGGAGACTACGAGTCGTCTCTAGCAGGTCTGAAGGATAGATAAATTTGCAAGTCGTCAGCATAAAGATGATATTGGGTGTTGTGGATATAATGATATCAGTAAATCATAGAATATGTTATCATATGTTTTTCTTAACTTGATGTGAGCCTGTGTCTCAAACGAACTACTGAAGGAGTATCCAGTTTCCCACTAGCACTGGGAGACGACCCAGTAACTGATACAGTTGGGACTAAGATTGGAAAGGACGGTAAGTGTGGTTGTTTCGTGACCCGGGCCAGGAGAGGGTGAAAGTTGTTGCCACGGTCGTGCTCTGTACATCAGCGCTCTTCGTCCGTGAAGTTCCTTATTTTGGCCTTATGTCAATTAAGAGTTTATAGGGCGGTAACGTTGCCAAAAAAAAAAAAAAAAAAAAAATATGAGGAAGTACAATTTCTGTTTCGAACATAACTAAATAGATTATTCTTCTTTTTTTATTAGTTTCGGTTTAAAACTGAGAGATTCTCTTTCTCAGGTGTTATTTAATTTATCACTAGAATTCGTCATTAGGAAGGTAATATCTACAAGGAAAGGTCTGGAAATAGGTGATAAAGTACCGGCTTTTGGATACGCTGACGATTTAGTACAGAAGATTAGGAAACTAATTAATTAACACTAAACCTACTGAGATTTCATATATACTTATTTTTACCGCAAAATCTGGGGGAAAAAGAAAGCAATAATAAGAGAGGAGTGGATATTGAAGAAACACTTTTCGTATATTTTTTAATGAAAATAGTCAAGTTAAAAAGCAAAGTAATGGAAATATGTGATTAGTGGTACAATTACAAATTCAGAAGTGATATAGATATTTCAGGGATTAAATTTGAATATGTAAAGCAATTGAGGAGTTATCTTTCAAAACTGAACGTTTTCCGTTTTCGGGAGGTCTGGTGTAGGTTTTTTGTATTTTTTTAAAACGTTTAAAGATATAACTCCACAATTCAAGAATCTAAGATCTACAGTATCTAGACAAAATAAAAATTAAGAGGAAGTAAGGATAAGATTAAAAGCCGGAAGACTACTTGTTATTTCTCGGTCACAAAAATAATCAGTTCGCGCTTAATCTCCTAAAATTTTAAAATTAGGATATGCAAGATAATTATACGTCATTTGACCCATTATGGTTGGTTCAGTTCAAAACAACAGGTCCCTCAAAAAAGCCGGCAAAAAAATTGGTCTAGTACTTGATACCAATAAAAACAAATATGTGATTAGAAGTAGAATTTCTGGTGTAAGTTTTTCGCTCTTTTTTAAAACGTTTAAAAGTGGACATGTTAAGTTTTTAAAATATAATACCTCAATTTAAGTATCTGAGACCTAAAATATCTAGGAAAAAAGAAAAATCAAGAGGAAATAAGTGTAAAACTAAAAGCCAGAAAACTACTTGTTATTTTTCGGTCACAAAAATAATCAGTTCTCGCTTACTCTCCAGAAATTTAAAAATAAGTATATATAAGAAAATTATACTTCAAACCGTTCTCTATGGATGCTACATTTGGTCAGCAACGCTAATGGAAGAACAATGCCTAACATTTTAAAGCACTGCATAGAATATTTAGCCCAAAAAAGGATGAACATAAAAGATAATTTGAAGACTTCACAATATGAACTGCAAGAGCTTTGTTTGGTAAATGTAGTCCAGGTAATAGCAGCGGGACTCTTGAAATACGGTCACTGGATTTAATAATGTCCGAACTTTAAAAATGGTAATTTTGAGCCATCGGGTAAACGTCTGAGGAGTAAAAGCCAGAAATACGTGTTATTTCTTGATCGCAAACCTACTCAGTTAGCGCTTACTGTCCAGAATTAAAAAAATTAAGATATACAAGACTATTAAACTGCCAACTGATCTTCATGGATTCGAAAAGTGGACGCTTAAAGGAAGAAGTAAGCTTTAAAGTTTTAAAAAATAATGTATTGCGAAGAATACTTGGCCCAGAAAAGGGTGAACACGCGGGAGAGTTTAGAATGCTCCTAAATGCGGAACTTCGGGAGACTTATTCGATGAATAAAGTTCAAGTAATTGCAGCGAGTAAATAGGCATGTCAAGACGTTGTATTTAATAATGAACAAATTACAAAAAATGTAATCAGTTTTGAACTGTTGGTTATACGCCGAGGGTGCAGACCGAAACGTAAATGGGAATAATGTGTCAAATCTGATCTTGGGCATTTGGGTTTCGATAGGGTGGGTTGTAAGGAGGTCTGTGGTCAGAGGTTGGTGTTATCGGCATCGAGCTTTTTGGTTCACTGAGGATTTTTATTTATTTTTATTCGACGTAATCGACACCGAAACAGACGGCACCCAAGGTTATTTAATTAATTAACTATCCAAAACGTTATACCAATATATTTTGACATTATTTTACATTCATACTGTGAGAATTGAATATATTTATATTCAAATATTTCATAAAATTTACAGAGTACTCAGCAAAAATCACAAACAGCAAATACATAGCCATTTACTATTATAGCTATATTACATACCATATTATATACTTAAGTTAATATATAAATAATTGGGATATTTTGTTGTAGGCGCTGTGGTTTTCTGTGAACTACCTGATAATTATAATAGTGTTTAAACAATAAAAACTACTTTAAATAAATAAAAAATACATAAATAAATAAAAAAGTTTTTATAAATAAAATTATTTTTACTTCAAATAATTCAATATTCTATCTGTAAGGTATTGTGGTTGGGTATATCCTCAGACAAGGTCATCTATTGTAAAGAAGGGAAAAGGGCCACCGAAAGATTAGGGTTGTTGGAAGTTCCAGAAAAAGCACCTTATTTGTCCCTTATCTTTTATTCTCTTTCTCATTGCAAATCCCAAGCTAAAGCAAAAACACACAGAACGATATTTTATCTTATTTATAAATTGTTTAAACAATTGAGGTTTTATTGTTTTTCCAAATCATATGCTGTCTCTAAAGATAATCTACTATATATTTGTCAAATACCACTCACTCACTTAACACGAAATCTCAGAAACCACCGAACGGATTGGAATGAAATTCGATATGTAGCTTCCTCTAGGGCCGTAGGTGCTCGCTAAGAAAGGAATTTTAAAAAATCGGCCTGGATCGCGGCTAATTTGCGAAAAATGCGATTTCAATTTTTATTGGGTGAATAATAAAAGATTAATTATCATATGGTATTTGGATATAAGCTAAGTTAAAAAATAGGTTAGATCTTTAAGCCGCAAACTTTGACCACCATTTAAGTTCCTTATAGTTGTAAACTAACAAAAACACGATCGATGTCGAAACCTTATAATATTGGTACTTTCTGTGAACTCATGGTGGCTGCAGAGGTGGACCCTCACAAGTTTGAGTTGAGCTAGAAGCTATTAAAAGACTTATGTTAAAGAGGAGGTTAAAAGACTTATGTTCTCTGGTGATGACATGTAAGGCCAGTTCGATGTAGGGACAAAAAACAGATAAGAATCAATAGTTTTACCAAGTGTATGATTCTCTTTATGGAGAAGAAAGGTACAGTATTAACATCCCTCAGCGTGACCCAAACTCCAATACATCACTTAAGAAAACTGTGTCTGCAGCTGATTTTTACGCCTAAATGTTAGTGGAGCGAGGAGGTGAAGAACCTTATTTACTTTAATTTCGTAATCTCCTCAACCAATTTATGCTTGATATGTACGCAAAAATAGAAACAGAAAGACTAAACTTCCTTCAAAAAAGTTGAGAATTTAAGACTATATTCACTTAAAGTATGCCATAACAAAAGCTCATGGTCTGGTATCAGAGCTGGGTAAGATGGTAGTGCTGCCTCGAACCTTTACTGGAGGGCTATCAAAATAATATAAAATTAACTTTTGCAAATTGTCAAATTTACTTATTGAAATTATTCTATGAATGGAATTGTTCAGGTTTATTCAAGTAATAATAATTATCAACGTTAAGCTTAACTCTTACTAATTTAAGTTGTCTTCATCTTAATGATATTAAACCGTAGCGGAGCGGGGTACTTTCAGCTAGTTAATTATAATGTTAAAAAAAAAAGTTGAAATGAATTAAATTTACTTTCCTGTCAAAATTGTGGACTTTTATCATCAATTTGAGCCCAAAGTTCATTTTAAGTTCGAAATATCTAGGTGGAGTTTGAACCTTTGTTTCGTAATTTGATTCTTGTGTCTTATGGCCAAATGTAAATATATATATATATATATATATATATATATATATATATATATATATATATATACATATATATATATATATATATATATATATATATATATATACATACATATATATATATATATATATATATATATATATATATATATATATATATACATACATATATATATATATATATATATATATATATATATATATATATATATATATATATATATATATGTACATATATTTATTATCTATTTATCTATACCGCCCCTGTTGAAATATTATTACCCCATTGGATTTAAAACAATATAATTACTTAAATTTAAGAATATTTCCATTATCATGAATCATTATTTGAATTTAAATTGAAACTCGAGATAGTAATATACAAGCCTGACTCCACCAAAGTCAGCAGACCCGCACGGAGCGGCAAAATCGATCCTTCACATAAAGTTTCAGATTCTTCAACAGTTTTTCCCATAAACTTGTTGGGAAATCGTTTTACTACCAAGTTTTTGTTTAGTTTTCTTCTTAAAATTTACTCTAAGATCCCGATTAATTACAAAATACTTATTTACATGAAAGCAATTAGACCTATTTGGACATAACGGGATTGAAATCTGGGGCTCCATTGGAGCATCCAATTCACCTAGTATCCAATCCTTGCAATCCAAAATCCTTCAAAATATCTTCAAGGTATACTTTGTAACAAATAAAATTTTTCATAAAGATCTCAATGTTCCATATGTTGCTGATAGACCCAAACCGGATACCTATCCTTTCATAGTAAATTCCACAACCATTCAAATCCACTAGTCCCTCAACTTGCTTATCATTTCGTTCCTGATATCCATTCAAGGCGTCTGAAAAGAAGATGGCCTCCGGGCCCTTCTCATACAGACATTTTATTGAAATGCTTGCAGTGTGTATATTCACTATACATTTGCTAGATGTATTTTTATTTTTTTATTTTATACAGTTGCAAATTTCAATAAATAGATAAATACATATATATATATATATATATATATATATATATATATATATATATATATATATATATATATATATGAAACAGGTAATTTAGCTTTCAAGCTTTAGCCAACAATTGTATAAATTGTAGAATGTTTTATGGAATACAGGATAAATATAATACTCATATTTCAAAATATTATATAAATGTATCATCCATATTAATTTACAAATTTCAACTTTTACTAAATTAATCATCATGTACAATCCTACCATATTTTCTTGGTCGTAACAAGTTGTACTAGAAAAGTATTGGTGATAAATGCAAATGAGAAGGAAACCTAAATAAATTTGTTTAAATCTTCCTTCTTTTTTTTCTCATGAGATGGTTTAAGATCTAAATTCTTTCTCAGGCTCTCCAATTTAAAGCCCGCTGCCGTTTTAAATGTAAATGCTTCTGATTCGACGCCATCTGTTGCAGATTTTTTTTTTTAACAATTCAATCCGCTTTTTAAAGGAAATTGTAACGTGTTCCTCATTTGATGCTACAGATTTTGAATAGTTTCTGTAACTGAATACTTGAATAATAAATAATTTAAATAACTATGCTATAACACTATGATAATAATAACACAAATTTTTATTCACACCAATAACAGGTTTGAATAAAAATTTGAAAGAGAGAAAAAAAAGTGATACACAAGAATCTCAGTAGGATATTTAAAATTTAAAAACGTTGAAATGAGTATGATACTGAATAAATGACTGATGGAAAAATAGCAATGAAACCTGCCCAATAAAGATCGAGATAGTTTTGATAGAAAATTGCATAAAGTTCTAAAAATTAAATAATTTAAAATTATAAGAGGTCCTAAGAAATAATGAAAGATGACGACAGTAAAAAAACTTTTAAAAAATTATTTTTTTTGAGTTTTAGGAAAATCACTATACTCCTCTAACATTCTTTCCCTTATACTTTCTATTAAAATTATTATAAATATTTATACTTAAATCCATATTCAATCCATAGTTCTCTTCGTAAAATCCTTAATGCTTCTTTTACGTCACAAATGAACCGATTCACAATGCCTTTAATTTATTATAATTTGCTGATATGCCTCAAATCTGATTTATATTCCTCATAATGGAATACATAATCTCCCAAACCCAATTGTATCTCTATATTTTTGCTTCGTAGCCAATTTCCAATAATTCTTCGATGCTTCTAAAAAAAATATGGCTCCTAGATCTTTTGTTATAGAACTTTCACTGAGGTGCTATCAGGGTAGCTCTGCAAGTTTTTTAAGTCATTAAATTCCTAAATCAGCAAATTTACTAAATAATTTCTTTTTAATATTAACACTTGTTAATTTCAAATAATAAATTAAAAAAAATCATATACATAATTTCAAACCCATCATTAGGGCTACGCCAATAGTATAGTCACATATGCTAGGTTATAATAAGCCCTCTTCAAATAGCACCTGCTAAACAAGCCAATTAGATATGATGTGGGAGAGAACACTGAAACTGTATTATGTTGCAGATTCAGCAGCTATTGGGAAAATGTCAAGAGTTGTAGGTCGTATATCAAAGCTATATTTGCCTTAATGTTGTTGACACTTCGTGACAGCGAAAACCCTAGAGTATGTTCTGCATACTAAATTATATGCCAGGAGGCAGGCTTTCATTTAAATCCGGCGTTACATGTATGTATACAAGAAGATCTACATAAAGGGGTCATATAATTAATTAAAAGGAGTTTTCTTAGAGCCTGGAAAAGACGCTATTATTACAAATTAATTAATACTAACTACTACATTTTAAAACATGTAATGATCTTAAATCTCAATTTTTATTTATTACAATAATAATAATAATAATTAATCGTAATAATTAATTTTGGAATCAAGACAAAACTGCCGAACTTTTATTCTCAACGGATCTTTATGTTTTTCGCGGGATTTAATATAAATTACATATTTATGATCTAATAGCAAATTTAACCAGCTTTTAGATAAAAAGAAGAAATTTTGAGTAGGACGAATAGTTTCGGAGTTAAAATAGAATAGAATAGAATAGAAAAATAATTTAATTCTGGGACCAAGTCCCTTAAGAATAACAAATTTTACAGAAAGAAATGATATTAGTTACATCTGGTCAGAGACATGATGAATAAATAAGATGAAAAAATAAAAATAAAAATAAAAAATAATAAAATAAAGAAGAAATATTAATATAACAATGATAATGTATACATGGATACTAATGTAATGTATGAACAGGAAAATAAGAAAATTTTCTACAAATGAAATAATAAATAGTTTATTTTGATACAATGCTAATTATATACAATATAAGAACCCAAATGTTGTATTCGAAATGAGAAAAAGTTATTTTAATTGGTAACATTGAGCGTGTTTCAGAAAGACTTAGATATCGTTTAATTGAGAAAATATATTGTTAGTAAGCGTCACCTTGGAGTAGGAGGAGGTACTGGAAATAAAGGAATTTAAATGTTTTTAGAGATTTCGCTTGTCTATTATGAGAAGGAATGGAATTCCATAGGATGGTTGAGCGAAATAGGAAAGAGCGCTGGAATGTAGTAGTTCTATGGGAAGGGGTATATAGATCAGAAAGACGGGATCTTGTGTTCAGTGACTTGATAGCAGATCTGAATTGAAGCGTATTGTAAATATAGAAAGGATGAAGGGTGCTGATGATTTGGTAAAGGAATGATCCAAGGAAAAATTTTCTACGGAATATGTGATAAAGCCAGTTTAATTCGGGATAGAGGAAGGAAACGTGGGAGCGCCTCGGTTTATCGAAGACAAATCTGGCAAAGCAGTTCATAATTAGTTTCAATCTGTCTTCGAGAACCGTCGAGAGACCACCATGAACTAGACAACCATAATCAAGGTAAGGGAATATTAGGGAGGATACTAGAAGCTTACGAGTTGACTGGGGAAGAAGGTGACGGGATCGTGCTTTTAAGGGACATTGTTTAATAGTCTAATAGTAAATTTAGTAAGCTTTAAGATGAAAAAAAGTAATTTAAAATCGGACAAATAGTTTCGGAGTTATAGACAAAAAAGAACGACAAACCTGTTTTCGCGGAGAAGTGGGACTGACCGCCAGTTCACCAGTTTCTACACTTTTTCCCAAGACCATAGTTTCGCGGTAAATGGTCAGATTTCGGAGTAATATTTTGTATTTCGTAGGTAATAATTCCAGCTATAATTATTATTTAAAGACTTTCTTCGAAAAAAGCTTCTTTTTCGTGGTATAGATAAAATACCAAAAATAACCGATATTTTAGACGGTTTTTTGCCACTTTAAGTATGAAGCCGACGTCTGCCGTGCTAGCAAAGATTCGGATTCAGCACCCCAAAAAACATAAAGATCCGTTGAGAATAAAAGTTCGGCAGTTTTTTCTTCGTCAAATCCTTATTTTACTGGACTAATATTGTTTAGTGCGGATACAACATTTGCAGTCTACCATCCTCCACAAAAACATTTCAAAACGCTTTATTACACATATAACATAATTCAAAAACCTGAATTTGAGTTTATCCTTCTCTCTTACTGATCAGTACGATACTAAATAGCTTTTAGGGATTGTTCTATATCAAGTCCAAAAATTTTAAATAGTCTAACAGATCCTTTCGTTTGCATTTTATGTTAATAATAGTTATATTATTATTTGTAACGGTGATTTCACGATGAAGGGAGACTTGTATTTGTATCTCGCCTCCTACATAACCGAAGTCCGTGTGACTTAAACATTAAGTTCTGCTACAAGAATTTATAGAAAGAGATACAATTAGCGACCATTTTAAAAATGTCGATTATGCTATGGATATTAAAGTTAAAATACAATTTTGTTATGAAATACGTTTCGTTTTAATTAAATAATTTGAACATTAGGTAGATTGCTGACTAATATAATAATTTAACAGTTTCGAATCAAATTTTTTTTTTTTCCAAGGCTACAGTACTTAGTTCAATAAAAAAAATAATCACTAGTAGTTATTTTTTTATATTCGTTATAAAGTCGAATAGCTCTTTCAAGACGTTATTACCTTCAGAAAGTTATAGGACCAAACAAGAACAATCAATTTCATAATGCTATCGAATTATAAAGTAAATATCGATATTTATCCTCCATTATACTTTATCAATTATATTATATTTTATTTTACTCTTTAACGAACCGGTTGTGAAAATGGATTCTTTGTCATCCATATTGCTCAGTGTCCAAAAGAGAGGCAGATTGTAATATTAATTTTTAAAAAAACACTAATTCTTTATCTCCATTATACTACATATTATATGAACATAATAAATTAAATTCATAACTGTCTAACGAAAATTATGTCAATTATTGTTTTACTTCAAAATCGCTTTGAATTTAACTGTAGTTTGATTTGGTATATGTAGTTCCTCTCTGAACGAATTTTCGTTCAAAGCTGAGCAAGTGATAGAAAATTCAAACAAGGCTTTGTGAGATGGAGATACACTAAATATAAAAGTAAAGAAATGCTGAGAATTTGGTAGAATGAATGAAATAAAATAAAAGGCTTAGCGAACACAAAGGTTGACACCACTAACCACTGACCACACACCTCCCTCCAACGCACTCCATCAAAACCCAAATCCTCAATATCATCCCTGACACAATGCTCCCATCAACATCACGGTCTGCCGCAAAGGACGTTTACCAAAAGGTTCAAAAATGATTAGTTTCTTGGAATTTCATCCCTACCTTCCTGAATCCCAAACCATCCCTCACCAAATGCTCTTTGCAACAGTTTATTTTCGAAAAATTTAAAGCGTTATTCTTTCTTAAAGTAAGCGGCCTTAAAGTACTGCAGGTAGGATAATAGTTTTGTAATTATGAATGTCAATTATAAATTTCAGGACAGTATGTACGAACTGTGTAGTTATGCGACTGAGAAATAAGAGCTTCCAGCTTTTGCCTTCGCTTCCTCTTGAAATACATTTTATTGTAGAACCTAGATACACTGCTCTACGTATTAAAATGCCTCAATCATTCAATTTAAATGCCTCATCACTTGAGGTACGCATGATGCTATAGAAGGATAAATACAATTAGGATTGATGAATTAATTGCTACTTCTATTGGAATTATTTTATTAGAATACTAATTTCGAATGTTAAACATTCAACCTTTATAACTATAAAACATTTTATAACTATAAAACATATAAATTTTTCAAAACATCAGCACTATGTCACATGGATTATATATACTAATGTTTTCAATGTACTAAGGTTTTATATATATAATGTCTTACATTTTTGAAAACTTCTGTGTATATAATCCATGTAACATAGTGTTGATGTGTTGAAAAATGTTGTATGTTTTAGAACTGAAGATGAACGTTGAGCATTCGAAACTAGTATTCTAATAAAATCATTTCAATAGAAGTGACAATTAACTCATCAATCCAAATTGTAATCCCTTATATATCCGTGTCGCCGAAATTTTCATTTCGTTTTGCTGGTATTGATTACTAGACCAGATTCGTTACTGGCTCTGTTGAGAGTTGTTTTGTTTAATTTAACATTTTCCTCATTTTCATCTAAAAGTACCAAAACATCAGCGTATTTCATCATCCATATTTAGACCTTTTCCCTAAAATCTATTTAACTTCCCGATGACGCAATGTAATGCTAAAGGTGAAAATAAAATTAGACCGAATGTATTTGTTTTCCGAGGCAGAATTGAATTAGAAGAAGGTATGTATACATCATTGAACTAAGACCATCCCCAAGGTATTTACAGAAACTGAGGATAGGCGATTGAATTAAATGGAAGAAAACAAGATATCTCTCGGCGCCCTCCTGTCTGCGCTAGTAAACAAGCCTAGTTCTACAAGGTCTATAAACTTTTTATATTCTTAAGCCGTCTGTTGAAGAGTTCTAACTATTTAATGCTGATGTTGCTTCAGAATATTATTAAGTTTAAAATAACTTTTTTTTTTTCAATTTATTAATATGCATTAAATTTATATTTGTTTCTGATTAGGACATAAAAACTTGATGTTTAAATCCGCATTTAAATTTTCTTAGGCGGGTCATTCTCATAGCCTCAGCTAAAATTAAAAAAAAGAAATGGATTTTTAAAGTTGATTAAATTTTTATTATTTTTGAGTTTTCTATTATAATATACCTTCTATTTATTAAATTCCCAGGTGGGGCAATTTTTTTTTTTTTATTTACCACTGTTTTGAAGTATTTTATTGAGCTTTTCATAAAAATGCTCTTGACCGTTACTCTTTTTTTAAACATTTTTTTTTCGTATAAAAAATTATTAATGTCCTCAAATAAAACTAAATAAATAAAGTAATAAAATTTATTATTGATATATAAAAAATTAAAGTAATAAAAAAATTGTGATCAATTCTGGAAGAATTTTACAAAAAAACAGTTTAGTTGTACAACTATTTTATTGAATGAGATTTAATTTTTAATATTTCTTTTTAAGGCATAACTCTATGTGCATGTCCATACCGACCCTCAACTGAGGGTCAGCATGGACATGCACTTGTTACTATTTGAGGGAAATCACAGTCATCCTGAAGATGGAGCAATGTACTCCGAAACCTTTTTTTTTTTTTTTTTTTTTTTTTTTTTTTTTTTTTTTTTTTTTTTTTTTTCTACCTTGCCTTTTCAGGCATACGGGGTTTTGACGGCAGCGGGTTCTACATGTGGGTTTCAACATGTACTCCGAAACATGTTGAACAAAATAAAAGATAAATATGAGTTATGCCTTAAAAAGAAATATTAAGGTTTAGTTGTTTTTAAATCTGACCCCCCCCCCAAAAAAAAAAAAAAAAAAAAAAAAAAAAATGAAAATTAAATCAGTGATGTTTCAGCCTTATAAAAGTGTTGGTATATAGGTATTTAACTCCGATATAAAATTTGACGAAAATCGGTTGAATTGTTTTAAGTCCGATTCCCCTCCTCTTCCAACACCCCGCCAAAAAGGACCTCAATTCAGTGATGTTTCACCCGTATACTAACATCCTAACCGCCTGTCACATAAACTCACAATCCCTACCAGCCCATTACGATGAGTTCCTAGAATTTTTCACCCAAAATTTTTACCACATCATTGCAGTCTCTGAAACCTGGCTTAAACCCTACATACCTTCTTCCTCGGTTTCTCTCCCTAACTACTCCATCATTCGTCATGACCGGGTTAACCGGACCGGTGGTGGAGTGGGCGTATACTCCTAGATATACCTGAAGCCTGAAAACGATCACATTTTTCATATCAACCACAACCATCTCTTCACATCATCCCTAAACATATGCGTTCCTTTTTTATTGACACTAATTCCATTCATATACCCTTCTCTCCTATTATGTAGTGATATGACCCGTACTCCCACCTGTTACATTATTTAGACCAAAAAATCATATTAGTCGAATCTAAACCATTTACCACTAGAGTCACCTACAATGCATACCGTCCCAATATAATCTCTCCGGTGACCTAAATACCAATCTCCTGATCTGACATCCTAATGACAAAACATCTACCTTGAAAACCGTTTTTTTTTCACCTCCCACCCACCTTTTCATTGTACCATTCAATTACCACCCCCACCACCACTGATCCCCGCGGGTCCGACACATGGTTCGGAACCTGCATGTCATAGATTCTCCAAAAAAATCTTTTCTCATTCCCCTCAGTCAGACGACCTGTCTTTACATTCCTATCCTCTCATGCCCTGATACAAATATCATATGTAATCCCAACACCTCGTTTCCTTGGCCGGTGAAAACAATCATCCATTGGGGCCGTACACATAAGACCAACCTCGAGGGCTCCCCGAGATATGAATTTTAATCCGATCACTCGAAGCTCATAAGAGAAAGTTGGAAGGGGGTCCAATTTACTTCTGAAAATAAACTCCTGTTGGGGCTCCGCCAACTTGAATACCCATCGGTTGTAATTACTCACTGCACCAAAGCAATCTCCTATCTATCCTTGATTACCCATGCTCCTCTTGAAAAACCTCATACATGTTCGCCGGGCGTTCGCCCTTCACTCCTTGGGATGAACCACCACATTAAAGATTTACAAGAACACGCGAGGCTGCCCGGAGACGCTTCAGGCGAACAAGGAATTGAAGATGACTATCAAGCGTTTAGTTAAGTTTCTAGAAATTTCGACTCAATCCAGTCGATCCGGCGCCTAGACACTAAATCCAATTTAAAATCTTTTCTTCCACGAAAGCCCTTTCATCTGCACCAACGATCCTAAATCCAAATGGCTGCTCCTCCTACCAAAAGCAAACTTTCCTTGTGTGATCCTCCTAGTTTTCCTCTCCCTCGGGGAGACCTTCCTGTCACTCCGGATGAGTTAAACTCCTATTTCGTTCTTCCACTATCCCTTCATCTGCCTCCTTCTCGAACCCTTCCCAGCCCTTAACCGGGGGGGGGGGAAAATCACGCCAGCATTTAACGTACAATAGGAGGTGGTTTTACCTTTTGTGTCTTAGTATACACCCACAAAGGCGGGAAGGGGCGGGGGAGGGCCGGCCGTCTGATCTAATTAACCAAATCACCTTAAGAAGTCTCACATCCAAACAATCATCTGTTATCCGAACAACATTGTGCCTGTTCAATTAATGAATGATTATGACCTTCACTGAAATCCTCCGGATTCTCCTACTTTATATACAGGTTTCCCTGCAAACACTCGCATTATATGCCCACTTCCTGGAAAGACGGACCGGTTAATTCAGTCCCATGGTCGAACGAGACAAACCATAAACAAAAAAAACCTACTAATCCCCGCGGCCTAAATAGGCCGGGACCCGGCAGTATCAAATACCACATGGGGACTTTTCCAACCGTATCGTAATCAGCCCTAGCAGAGTTGGGTGCCAAAGATCACCAATTGGTTCGAATTTGCCCTAAACATTCCAAGGTAACTCGGTGCTGGGTACTGGCCCTTCCAATCTGGTTCCGCAGTCCCGGCTTTCTACAACACAATCCGCAACTCATTTTAACAAAAAAAAAAATTATCACATGACAGCGCACCAACAGCCATGGACAAACCAGAAACTTAACAGCCGATCCTCCAGGCTTTCTCTACACGCAATTCGATTCCTAGACCAGACTATCCTTTTTTTCCAATGAAATCATTGAACTTGTCCTACAGCTCCCTCCTTTGGTTTTCACTCTTTCCTGTCCGACCGCACCCAAGCAGTTGCCACTGCTAACCAAGCTACCTCTTTCCTCACTCTAACAGCAGGAGTAGCTCAATCGGTCGAGCATTTCCTCGTACTGTTTAATGTCCTCATCAATGATCTTCCCCAGTCTACTTCACCAGTGTTCCCATACCATCTTTTAGCCATGATTCCAATTTACTGCTCCTTTCAAAGTGTAGGTACATTAATATGTAACTCTAAAATTTGAAAAAAAAAAAAGGTGTGACGGTCGTGAGGAACATCTCGTAATTTAATGTTTATTGCATCACCAGAGCCATACCTAAACGGCTAGTTTGACTAATCAGTTGTATACATGTAAAAATAATCAAATATGGAGTCCAGGAGCTTTTAAAAAATACGAATCATTTCAAAAGAGCGTGACGGTCGTGAGTAATAAAAGGTACGAGGAAGAAAATTTACCCTGGATTGATGAAAATATATGTTTTCATACTCTAGAAAATAAATACAAAAGTTTTCTAAAAATAAATACTTAAATAACTTCCTTGAAATCTCACTTTATAGGTAGGGACAAGTGAAAGTCATGAGCTTATAAGCCTTTTTATAGCTATAAAAAAATAACAAAAATAATTTTCGAAACTAGGCTGTATGCACCAACTTTAACGGATCGATTTACATTCAAATTCATTAAAAATATTGATTAAGAAGTTTTAGTTCCAGTCCGGCAGGACAGTGAAAAATCACTGCCATGAGAATGGCCCAGGCCTAGATATACCATAATAGGAAAAAGAAACTATAATCGAGGGATTAGTTTTTGCCACTTCTATTGGAATTTTTTATTTGAAGTCTAGTTTCGAAGTTTTAACATTCATTATCGTTTTAAAAAATATATATATATATATATAAAAAAAAAATCAAAACGGCTGATCATTCTCACATAGATTATGTATAATAAATACTTTATTTTATTTTATTTTTAAACGTTAGGCAAGAAGTCCATCACGTTGACACTCTCCTGCAAGAAAAAATGAGAAGGGCTCATGAAGTAGATCAGGGCCTAGAGCAGACGAAATTTAAAGAGACGAAAGTGTCAGATAGAGATGGGTTGTCCTTTAGGTTTTCCCTGTGACTGGTTGGTTTTTTCCGTTCCAAATAAAAAAAATAAGACTATTAGAAATAATCATCTGTTGTTTTGAACAATAATATGGATTCATTTTGAAGGAATTAATTATTGCTAATGATACATAAATATCAAATTTTTATTTAGTTAATTCACTCTTGGGCCTTCCTTGAATTTATTGTTATTTTCCTTTAAATGGATAGCGAAGTTGAAATTCTGCGCTTTATTGTATGAACCTATATGAGGAGGTAACTTTCAAAACGTGTTTTGTAACAATAAATGTTTTTTTTTTTTTTGAGTGTTTGGTATCACTAGATTTGTTTTTCAGAACCCTACAATATGTGATGAGTATTAGCCATCAAAACAGGCTTTGTCCCATCTAAAATTAGTAAACAAAATCAGGGTTTTAGGCAAAGAGTGTTTTGTGCATAGCTTGTTATAGTTCAAACCATGCTTTGCCCACTAAGCCAATGGGAACGCTGCATAATTGACAATAATGGTAACATTGACAATAATCGCTAACAGTGGTACAAGGTTTTACTTTTTGACTCTCCAAGTGTTAAAAATGTTGTGAAATGAAACTTGTGACTGTTTAGAAAATGAAAGATTTGAACTGCATATTTAAAACCTAGCGACTGTCAAGAAAATGAAAATATTCCCCAAAAATGAGTGTCATTAATATACATCATCTATAATGTAATTATAATTTTTATTTTGTGTACTTTTGAGCAAACAGTGACTTCTGTAAAATAAAACATAGCCACTTCAAACAGTGTTTTATCCCTTTGTTATTTCAACAAACCGTGTTTTGTCCTTCAAAAGGTAATTTGTTCATATTTAAAATTAAAAATGCTAATTTTAGGAGTAAAGAGTATTTCTGATCCTTGTTGTAGTGTGTGTTTTTTTAGATGCTATAATTTTAATTAGGAACTTTTGTTTTTGAAAGGTAATTACATCTCATAATATAGGTTTTTGGTTATTGCTGAAAAGTGGGATTACTGTGACAAAACACGTTTTGAAAGTTACCTCCTCATATGTTTCTTTTAGTTTTTGATTCAATGATCGTCCAGTTTTTCTTTTGTAAATAGCTTCACAGTAATTACATTTTATTTCGTATTATCTCTTTAAGCGAAGGGAAGGAAAATGTAAACGGTTTACCTTTTTTAAATGCGAGATTTAAAACTAATTTTCTAAATTACTGTCCAATTTTAGTGGATATTTAGCCTAATATATGATCAAATTTTATATTTAAAAAAAAAAAAATTATAATTAATGTAGCAAAGTGTTTTTTCAATTTTATTTATTTATTTATAACTCTTTATTTATTTTTATTTTGTATTATTTTGGAATTAATGATGAGCAGTTAAAATTCGAAACTCGTCTTCAAATAAAAATTCCAATAGAATTGGCAAACAATTCACCAATCCTAATTGTATTGATCCTCCTATAAACAAAAAGTGTATTGATAATGACATAAGATATATGGTTTCAAATTAATGCTAAAAAATCGGATTTGGTAAACTTATTCTCGATAAATTGGTTTCGATTTTAAATGATAATTAAATGTAGGTTTTTATTTGATAAATGAAAAAAATTGAAAGATGTAGTTTCACCTTTGGAGGAAAAAAAAAATACCAATTTACCTTAATTTTGCACTGAAAGATCTACTTGTTCTAAAAGCAGGTGGGCTTTTAGTTTAACTGGCTTTTAATATAATTACATTAGGCAGAACATTTAAAGCAACACTATAAATATAAATTCAAGCTATATCTTCATGAGCAGGGGTAATAATGAAGAAAAGGAACAATTATGCGAAATACAAAATTAAGTGGGGGAAATTAAATGATGGATTGGATGAGGGTATTTTATAGTACGTACGCATGCCAAACGAAATCAAATGCTTTTCTGATGTCTATACTGAAGCCGCTAATATGAGTAGAGTTGGGTGAACTAAGCTCAGATTTGTGGTAAGAGCCACGATTTGGATTTCATTTAACATATGAAATTTTTAAGAATATTTTTGTTATGTAAAAGAGCATATTAAAAAAGAACAAAAAAACAGTCTGTCGAGATAGTATTGGAGTACTATTTATGTCCAAGAAGTTTTAGAGTGTTTAACATTCTTACCTCGGTAAGATATTTTATAAATTTATTATCTACCAAAATGAACTGTTATGAAAACGCCCATCGTTTTCGACTTCTTCAACATTTACAAGGCAAACGTTCAAACCTTCCGATTAATTACAAAATACTCTTTAACATGAGAGTAATTGGACTACGGAGCTGAGCTTTGGGGCTCCACTTAACCATACAATTCGTCTGGTATCCAATTCTGCTAAAAATTCATAATGCTCCCTACTTCATCACGAACAAACTTATCCATATAGTCCAGGCAACGAAGACCAAAAAAGGCCGAATAGGGGACATAATTCACGTAGAAGCCAATTTTGGCACAGTTGTAGGGGAATGTGTCCTTAACAACATACTAAACGTACTGGGTGGTGGGGGGGGGGGGGGGGCCTCTAAAGGTTGTTTTTTTTTTTTTTCAGTTTTTCGTTAATAACTCGAAAACTCTTGCCTCTAGCGAAAATATGTTTATGTACTAAATTAATTTACATAAAATTGGTTACAAAAACGGTTCTATACATTTTTTTCTGGGATCAATGCTTAAGAAGGCATAGTGGGAGGATATGGAAAATGTAAAAAAAAACACGTTTTAATTGTTAAAATTTATATATTTATTGTTAAAATCCCACTGTTTATTGTTACAAATGAATAGTTTATTATTATTAATTGAATGCTTATTGCTAAAAATAAAATTATTGTCGTTAAGCCTAATATCTTTATTATAGTACTTGCGGTAAGTCGCACTTTTTCTCAAAAACACGTTTGTCGGTACTCTTTTGGCTATAACACCGAACCTATTTGTTTAATCTCGAATTTCTTTTTTTCATCTTAAAGTTGGTTAAATTTATTATCAGATACCATATATTTAATTTTAATTATGTTCCGTGAAATATCCATTCCACCTCGCTGAATTCCGCGTACCCTTGGGAAATCCTTATTTTTTCGGGACATTTCTCGTTATAATTCTAAAAATATTTGTTCGATTCCGAATTTCTTTTTTGCATCTCATAGCTGGTAAATTTGCTATTAGATCCTATATATCAAATTTTGATAAAATTCCGTGTAATACCCTTGCCAGCACGCTAACAACTGAGAACTGTTATAAAATTCGAAGATTTCTTAAGAAATTCGGAATCGAACAAATATTTTTAGAGTTATAACGAGAAGTGTTCCGAAAATATAAGGATTTCACAACAGTAAGCGGGATTCAGCGAGGTGGAATGGATACTTCACGGAACCTCCCAGTACTTTTAGTATGTTGTTTAGGACACCTCCCCTACAACTGTGCCAAAATTGGCATCTACATGAATAAACTGCTCTAAAAATCCTTCGCTGCCTGGACTAATAAAGATCTTAATGTTCCATACGTTTCTGATTAGGGATGGCCAAACCAGATACCAATCCTTTCACAGTAAGATCCATAACGATTTCAACCACTAGAATTTCAACTTACTTCCTAGTCTATTCCTACAAATCGTCTGAAAAGAAGATGGCCTCGAGACCGTCTAATATTGCTTTTTTATTGAAGTGCTACCAATGTTTAGTTGTTTCACAAGCAATTTACATTTAATTGTGAGCAATATGTTCATATTTACTAGATGTATTTTTATTTTATTTTTTATTGTTATAAATTTCAATTAATAGGTAAAGGTTTGTGCGTCCCTGAGTTTCTTAAACTCCTAAATTTTTGTACGGGTGTAGCTCTTGCCCAGGGCATGCAGAAAGTGAATTAACATTTTCACTGATACGTTTTCAAGAACAATTTTGATAATTTCCCATTTACATGCAAATTGTGCTTGGTTGCCTATGATGTCTATTACATACAGGAAAGTCTTTGATGAAGTTATGCATAGCAATTAACAATGGTTGATATCACCATTTAAGCTCTGGTATATTGATAAACTTTGGTCTATATATAAATAAATAAATATACAAAGTCATGAATGAAATAAAGATAGGATTATTTAATTATCTAGTGCTAAAGTCTAGCAGTTGAAACAACTAAAACATTGCCCTATCTTCTCTTCTACAGATGGGAATCCTGGAATGTTACTTTGAGAGAAGTAGTGTGCAACGACTTGAGAATTTCGAGATTAAAGTGTGAAGTAAATGAAGCAAGCCACTGGGAAATGAATGAGCTATGCTCAGCTTTCTCAGTCTTTTGAGGAAATTCAAAATTGAAAATAGGGTGCATTAAACTAATTTGAATAACTTATCTAAAATGTTTTCACATTTTTAACAAGAATCCTAAAATTTTTTAGAAAAATGTAATGTCGTTTATTGTAGTCTCGTTACAGTACAAATTTCAAAAAATCGAATCTCGATTATCTGTACCGATACCTAAGCTAAAAAATAAATTTCCATTACAAAAATTAATCGAAGAAATAAATTAGTAAACAGCAAATATCATTTATTATCTATAACATAAACACTGTAAGTTAATTATGAGTCTGTCAACAAATGGAACCTTTTTACAAATTCTTATTTAAGATTATAAATATCCCAAGGGCTCTGGATTTGTTTTATTACTTAAGCTAATGCAAATGTTTTATTAAACAATGGAAGCACTGATATTGCTATGAATTTTCAGTGATGTATTAGGAATCGAAAACCAGTTTTAATATGTAATGAAGCGAAAATAATCTTTATTCTGTGATAACAAAAATCTTCTAAGAATAACCACAGCTCCCGCATTATACAATTGTACATCATATTTTCTATTTTTCCTAAAGCTAAATAAGTATCTTCAAGCAATTGATGTTTGATTTTCTGAAGCCATCTTTTGGTATTGATGAGGAGTGTTTTAAATTCTGTAGCAAGCAGTGTTGTATCTAGTACATGTATAATGTTTTTCTCATGCAAGATGAAGAAATATCGTCGGAAAATGACTATGTATAATAATTTCATAATTAAGTATCACAAAACTATCGCCCACGTCAGAAGTATCGATCAGTTCCTTAGAATCGACTTTGAGACATCAATTCTCGATACCGATTCCTTTCTTAAGAATAGTTCAAATCGAGAATTGACACAAAAACGCATTTTTTACTTTACTTTAATGATTGATTTATAACTGATTAACTTTGTGGGGAACACTCGAATCTGAATTCACTCTGTAAAGTGAAGAAATAATCCTCTGAAAGAGTCTATTATGGAAACTGTCTGATCATGTCAGAAAGTAACGAATCGCTGAAGATCGAAATAAAATAACGCGTTACACATTCGATTTGCATTTATATCGACCATATATTACGTTGTTTTATAAGAATGCATTGTAATCGATATTTGCCAAGTCGCGTCTTTTTCAAACAAAACTAAGGAAATTTACATTGGTTCAAAACTCTCCCTAAAAGCCCTTTTCTACTTCCGTTGTTTTACTTCAATTAGTTCCTTGTTCACTTCCGAACAAGGAAGTGAGGATTTCCCTCATTGCCTTGAATTCTTTCACCCACCGCTTGAAGAAAAATTACCAACGAACTCATTCGTTGAAAAAAAAAATCCTTTATTATCCTTGGTGCTACGTTTTAGAATTCATATTCATCTCCATTCGTAAACCCTCCTCCATCACCTCTTTATCAACTCTCACACACCATTAATTTCTCCATTTCCTCAATTATCGATTTTCTTAAAATATCTGAAGAATATATATGAGAAGAGATGAGCATGGGTGAACAGATCTGTTTATTTTGTTTTACTATATGCAGTATTAACGTTATACCTAGAGGACAATGTGTTCCAGGATAAAAATTGTTTATCATTAATTTATTTATACATAATGTAGTTTAAAAATAGATGAGTCGACTGTATAGTATACAATGCCACTTAAATTATCACTAGTAATTTTATACAGTGGAGCGTCAATTATCCGAAAGTCAGTTATCGGAACTTTCAATTAACAGAACATTTTTTTAAAATGTAGTTTTAATTAAATTGACCATCTAATTACTTATTTGTATTGTTAAAATTATTTAAAAAAAAAAAAAAAAAAAAAAAATGAAAAAAAAAAATGATTTTTTCATGAATGTCTACAAGTGATAAAATATCTATATTTATTTCTCAGAAACAGCCAAAAAAAAAAAAGAACTTCTGTACCTGCCTACATTTTTGTTTACTGAGAAATGTATTCTTAATTAGATCATTTTATTTTTTTCTCTCAATATCTTCCTAATCATTTGGTTGGTAATAGATCTCACCTTAAGTCTTTTTTTTTAATTAAAAAAAAATCAATTTATTGAAATTTACAACTGTACAAATATACATCAAGTAAATGTGTTAAAAACGTTTACAATAACATGCCAAAACTTGAAAAGAACTACTCATCAGTAGCACTTCAATAAAAATCTACACAAGAAGATCTCTAGGCCATCCTCTTTTCAGACGCCTCGGATGATAATCGGGAATTGAGTGAGAAGCAAGTTGAGAAACTAGGGAATTTGAGTGGTTTTGGAGTTTACTATTAAAAGGTTGGTGTCTGGTTTGGGCTAAATCAGCAACATATGGAACATTAAGATCTTTATGGATAAGTTTATTGGTGACAAAGTAAGGAGCATTGAGGATTTTTCGAAGGATTTTGGATTGTGAGGATTGCATACGGGATGAATTGGGTGGTTTATTAAAGCCCCAAAGCTCAACTTCGTACGTCCATACAGTCATGTAAATGAGTCTTTTGTAATTAATTGGGAACTTTGAATGTTTGTCTAGTAAATGTTGAAGTAGTCTGTAACGACGAGCAGTTTCTTGTCGTTTTAGTCTTGTGTGTGGATTCCAAGTAAGATGTTTGTCCAAGTGGAGTTCTAGATAGCGGATCTGTTCAACAGGGATAAGTGGAATATCATTAAAGGATACTGTAGGACAGGAAGTCGTAGGTTTACGACGAAGGGTAAAGGTTATTTGGTTGGTTTATTTTGATTCTCCATATTTGACACCATTCTTGAATGCTTAGGATATGGGATTGGAGTGTTTGGGAGGCAAGGAAGGGATCATTGTTGTTTACTGATAATACACATGTGTCATCAGCGTAAGTGGCGATGACAGTGGTAGGATGAGTTGGGATATCAGATGTATAGATCGTATACAGGATGGGGCCAAGGATACTACCTAGAGGAACACCGGCGGATTGGGTAAAGAGGGAAGAGTAAGAAAATTTATAGTTTACTAAAGTAAACTATAATACTTTGAACGTTCTATCACTGAGATAGGAATAAATATTAAGGAAGTATGTTGAGGGAAGGAAACCTTAAGTCTTTAATCGTTCATTGTGAGGTATACATCGCCTTTGTGATCACTTTTTGTTTTAAAAACTACATGTCATCATCCATGCTAACAAAAAGGAAACGAGAGCTCTTTTCATGTAAAGATAACATGGAAATCATTACGTGACTAAAAAAAAGTGAATCGGGTCAGACATTAGCTATCGATTTCATGGTTGGTAAATCGACAATAACGGGGATCAAAAATAATTCTAAATCAATCATCAGATACCCCATAATCTTCACTGTGAGACGAGCAGATTGAGTCGTAAAACTTTGGAAAAAGTAAAAAGTGAACTTTTGGAAGATGCTGTTTATACATAATAATGTTTTTAAATGAATTTCTATTATACAAATTTTTGATTATCCAAACCACCCCTGACAACATTAGTTCGATAATCGACGCTCTACTGTATTTATATCGCAATGATAAATACATAGGAACTGCTATTTATTTCTATCAGCATTAAGCCACGAATTTTCTAAGTATTCTTTTCTGAACTTAACATAATATGTTTCTTTTTGATAACTATTATTATTGGCTTCAAACAACAGAAAACTGTTACTTTCCAGAAAAAAAACGGTAATTGTACGGAGATGGTTCACGATAGTCACGTTTTGTCACAACTGAATAAACGTTCCAAGACGTCCCTGTTACAAAACGCTAATTGCCTAAATGCCCAGCTTGCCTTCATTCCTTTGAGTTGCTGAGAAATGGTCATGTCCCTCACTGCTATTTCGGACAAACCCATACTTCATGGAAGAATCGCCGCTCGTCTGACATTTGATAGTGTGTATTAGTTTATTTGATGTTCGGTATGCTGAAATCTGCAGATGGAGTTTTTAGTTTCTTGAAAAAAAAAATATATATATATATTTACTTTATTTTCAATTATTTCTTTAAATTTCATCAATCTACATCTTTTATACAAGCTACTTTTTTAAAACTATTCGGAGGCAAAAATTTACTAATGTCTATATAAATCTGATATTAAAGTAATCCTTAAAAATTCGGGACTATTGCTTTAAGGACAGCTATTGCAGTTCATCGTACCAAAGATAAAAGTTTATTTTTTTAAAACAAAACAATGTTGTTAAATTAATTTTAGGTGAAAACATTACTTATTTATTACTATTTACTATTTAATAGAAAAATCTATAATGGATGAATGGTTTAAAAAAAAAAAAAAAAAAAAAAAAAAAAAAAAAAAAAAAAAAAAAAAAAAAAAAAAAAAAAAATTGCTGAAAATGGATATAACATCCTAACTAGTAGAAAGAAACCTAGAATATATTTTTTAAAAAAATGTTTAAAATCTTATTTGTACATAGTCATTCAATATTATTTTTGATCACATTATTATTGCATTATTTTATTTTCTCATGTTTTATTGCTTTTATATTATCTAAAACGTAAACTTCAACGGATTTGTTTTCGCAGGTAAAAGAGTCCAGATCCCCCTTAACTGAATTCCGATACTAAACTACAGAGCACCAATAGCTAATTTAAGTTGACGCTTTGTCAAACTCGAAAAGAACAATTTCAACTTTAGATAATCAAAACTGAAATGCGGAATTACAGCAAATTAAGTTGGTTCGAAACTGTTTGTGAAGGGTATTATATTCAGGAATGGGCTCGACACTTCAAAGACGACAGACCTGTTATATCGCATAGTTAGTGGTATACCAAGTAGTTAAGAATGTATTAGTCATTTGATTGATTATGTGATCTCTCTTTAGATGAATAAATTCATATTCTCTGTAATTTCTATTTCCTCTCTGATCTGCAGTTTCGAATCATCGGGAATTGATTTCACTATCGCTCTAGATGATTATTTATTACTTTATATTATAGACAAAATGTGCCAATCAAGTAACCGAAATAAGGAAACCAATTCATCAACAAATTCTGCTGAAACCTATGATAAATACTCATTGATTATTTGATTCAAATATATGTTCCACCGATTAGGATGATAGGATATCGATTATCCATACAACGAGGATATCGCACTTATCTCACCTGCGAAAGGAATCAACTGGGAAACGGTTACTACATAATTCACTGGACTCCATTATTCAGTTGAAGCAGATCGATATAATTAATGACCTACGGAAGGATTATAATAGCCATTTAATGATAACCAAAGTGGGTCGGCTAGCTCACTGGATAGGAAAGTTTAACCACTAAATCCAGGTTCGGGGTCTGCTCTGGCAGAATGTTTGATTTATGTGTGTAAAAACCCGCAAATCATCACCTAGGGCCTCCTAACACCTAAATGATTAATTAAAATTACAAAGTAGAAATAAACGAAAATAAATTCTTATGAATATTCTTCGCGGATTGACCTCTATTTCAACACTCAGCCTGTAAAATATATTGTGTGTAGATATATTCGTCTGGTACATCTGAGCGGTGGAGGGACTAAACAGACGGTAACCTCAATATGTACACACATAAAGAAAAATACCGAATTAGTTGAAAAACAACACACATTCATATACATATAGGGAGGCGCAGTAGCTCAGTGGATAACTAGGCCGCCATTCTTCTGTGCTCTAGGGTTCGAGACTGAAGGAGGAAAATTTATACCCTGTTATTTCAGCCGTGGATCGACTTGGAGGTCGGAAGACCCTCTTGGGGCAGCCTCTATGAAGTGGGTACCCTTAATTTGGGGGAAAAAATGTGCAGTTGAGTGTGATTACGGCCAAATCTCGTTCTATTACCGATGGCCTAGTTTCAATACATCCTTACTAAAGTACTGAAACCAGGCTCTTCATGGGTTGTTGTGGTACAGGTTTATATTCATATATACAGGGTGAGAACCTCTTAGTGTAAAAAGGTAATCCGTTGCCGATATACGATAGTTAAAAGACTTTTTTTTTGAGGAAATTACGTTTTCTACCATAAAAGCTGTAATATTTCCAGTTTCTATAAACATTTTTCAAATTTTGACCACAGTTTTAGATTTAGCATTAACTTTCCTATAAAAGCAGTGTACGTGTAACCTTGAAGTTTACAAACTTGGGGCCTAAAGAACAGCTTGAACTTCACCTTATTTAGGAAAGTTACAGTGTCTTATAATACTTCAACGCTCACCGTTACTCCAAAAAAGTATCCAAAAACTGCAAATCTCAAAAAATCTTGCAAATTTAACCAGCTTTCATATTTTATGCTCCAATCAATGATTTTGTATCGATTTCATGGAGAAATTTACTTTTGAAACTAGAAAAACGCGGTGTTTTCATTTGGCATACAAATCAGTTACTTGTGTAAATAAGACATTATGATAATCGCTTAATGAAAATATGTATTTTAAACATGATAAACTCTTCATTGGTATAAAAAGCAAAGAAAAAATTTATTGTTTAACGAAAATATTGATAGAAAATATAGGTAAACTATAAATAAAGCGATACCAGATCAAAGGATCTTTTTTCATCTAGTTATCACATTTATTTATTATTATTATTTAGGAATATTTTATTTGATTTTCAATGTAAGGTTTAAAACCCAATGATAATGAGCATAACTTCAATTTTGCCTTTGGGCTTCTGCTTTTGGCTTCTGAATGCAGATAATATTGAAGAATACCACTTTTTGAGGTGTGTTTACAGGTAGAGTTTAGGTACAGGTGAGTTTTTATAGGGGAAGGCATTTCTACCTATCCATGTGGGGTACCGTTGGTTTATTCATTATAGTACTGCTGTCGAATAGTGTTGGAAAATCATAGTTTGCCCAAAAGATTGAATGGTGGCAATTACTTGGATTTGTTACAAAACATCCTACCACAACTTTATCACGATATTCCACCTGAGGTTCGGCAAGATATGATTTTTCAACACCATGGTGCTCCTCCACATTAAATCAGTACAAAAATGAGTAAACCAATGATACCCCACATGGATAGGTAGAAATGCCTTGTATATAGTTATGTATATAGTTTAATTATTTCTAAACCATTTAGAGAGATATTGAACGAGGAATAAGGAATATCAATCAAGAAGAGTTCTTTTCTTTTATCCCCTCAGAGTGTTTGTCCGAGCCAAACGGGTCTTTATTCATTGAGTAATCTGTTTTCATTCACTGATTAGACTAATGAAGTCATAACCGGCCATTGTTTGTGTTCAGAATGGCAGCATCATTAATTGACTTCCAAACAATGCTCAGTGATTATCGGATCATCTTATGATGGCAGAGATATAGTCCTCACACCAGAACAGATATAACAGTGTCAGTAGAAAATAATATATTTACTATTACAATATATAATTTAGAACACATCATGACAGAGTACATATACATATAGTTATATACAGTGATATAAATGTTTCAAATGTGCGATATGGAATTAGGGGATAATTTTCCACGGGTGTATTAAATCACTTTTTTTTTTTTTTTAAGCAGTAATACTTAACATTTTATTTTTTAACAAGATTGAAATTAATTTTCCATAGAGAAATATTACACCTAATTTGTTTTCTCAAATACGAATACACATTTTTCTAATTTTTATGTGAAAAACTAGTATTGTTAGAGATTATGAAAGAACATTGCTAATAAAAGTACTGCTATACTATATTGCAGTTAGTATGGACAAAATATTCAGTTTTGCACAGTTCCTTAAAGTAAACAGTAAAATCAGATTATGGTGACTAGGTGATTATTTTTAATAAAACAAATCGTATAATGCATAAAAATTAGTCAGGAAGCTTTTTTATCTTTAGATAAAAAAATTAGACGTTCATCCCGACCGTCAAAAAATACTAAAAAAAAAAAATTGTTCATACTCGTTACTAGTCAGGTCAAGGGAAAAGAGCTGAAAATGCTTCCGAAGAACTATATAATAACGTCTATGCTTAAGATTCATACAATTTTTAAGAAATCTGTTTTTACCTATTGCAGCGTATGCCAATTTTATGGGCTTAGTCTAAATACTAACAAGTTGCAAATGATTCAACATTTATAAATACTTCATAAGTGGTAATTTTATCTAACCGCAAAGAGTTTAAGAGGAAGATGGTTGCACCTTAATTGCGCATCCTTCGTCAAAAAAAAAAAAAAAAAAAAAAAAAAAAAAAAAAATGTAAAATCACCCAAGCCATTACTGGTAATCATCGCCTGTTTCACCAAGGACAGCAGTCGAAATAATTTGTTACAATCACTGCAAATCTCAAAATTACATAACAGGATGTTATGTCGCTGGGAAATTAAAAATTTATAACCAATATGGTGATTTATGAATAGCACTATATTACAAAAAAAAAGGCAATAGAGATTGCCTTATTTTCCCTAAATGTCAACTAGATATTGTTAAACTGAAAGGTAACTACTAACCTTTTTTTTTTTTTTTCGGTTTGTAGTAATACTTTACTAAATTTCTTTATTATTCTGGGAATCAATAAATTCTAAAATGATCACCCAACATCTTGTTCAAAGCTTATGAAAGAAATCGTTAAAAAATAATGATGGCATATAACTTAACCAACTTATTAGATACACAAAAAGAATTTTTTAAACGGACGGTGCGACAATAACTTTTTTTTATGATGATGGTATGATACAAATTTACGACTGTATGTTTCTTTCCATTTCAATATTATCTCACTAAATTATATAGAGTTTTCATCTCCTCTTTCATTATAAATTCTCCTATTACGCTTGATTTTTAAAGTAGATGAACAGTCTGTTATCTTGAGTTAATAATCTTTTTATTTACTATCACTGGGAAAACATGATTTAAAAATTATACAGTATTTTAAATATTTTAATATTAGATTAAAACTTAAAATCGGTACTATTCGGATCGTCATTCAGGACATAATTCGGACACACAAAGCACATACACTATGACTTTTCAGACTAGGCAATCATATTGAGATTTATCGCTGTCATTCTACCAGTCAGTATTCGAACTACTCATAGGAAGAGGAATTTTCGATAATAGCCAGAAAACTTCAATGACCTTCTTGCCAAGATAATACAACTATTATTTATATATATATATATATATATATACATGGATTTATATACGTTTTTTTCACCCTCAAAAATGTAACATTTTTGATACGCTCTAGCTCTGTTGGTTTCGCTCAATCGAAGATTTTCCGACAGTTTCCTTACTAGAAATTTAATGGAAAACAATTTTTTTTTATAACATTCACCTGTCTTTAGGCACCTACCTTTTAGGAGCTATATTGGTTTCAATAAAAAAAGTCTTGTTTGAAACCCCCATTTCTCTCAACTTTGTTTATTTCGAATAATCATTAATTGTTAATTTCATATAATTATTAATTTAAGTAATTGGATCCTTTTAGTTCTAAAATGTAAATTGAAAAACGCAGTAGATTAAAGATATACATAAACATGATCTATTGTTTTTCTCTGTCAGGGAGAAATGCATTTTATATTTTAGTGGTTCCTCAGTTAACTTGGTTAATCAGTTAAAGTGTATTGTCGATAAATTAGACACAATTGTCGAATTCCGCTAGCTTCGCTCGCTCAAGAGATACATACATAAGATACACATGTATCAGTGGAAGTGGGTCTAATCTAACGGTTAGATTAACAATTACGGAGAGGTTCCCTATTTTATTTATTTATTTATCTTTTTAATACAAATTGATTTATTTAACTTAATAAATTTATTATAACGATATAACATATCGCACATGCATTTCAAAAGTGACACCACTCAAAATTCTGTATTTTGGAGTCATCATCATGGTTATCAATTATTCTTCTATGAAATGTCCTAACTTCATATCCTAACTGATACATCTAACTTGCGGTTGGGTTTAAAAGATAATTAAGGTACACTTTCGATATTTTATACAAGACTGCTCAATTTTACATTTTTTTAATCCAGATTTTTGAGTTGTGACTCTTTCGAAATAAATATGCGATATATTGATAAAGTGAAACATATGTTAATATCATTTCATATATCTTGGTTAAAGTGTATGGGGACGTAAACACCTAAAATATAATGAAACTTTTAGCAGAGAAAATAAAAATCTGGTTGGATTTTACGGACATTCAGTGAGTATACAAATGCAGATATAATTTGCACAAAAAACAAATAATTTTTTTATTAATATACTTTATTTTAAAGGATAAAGCAGCAATTATTCAATTGAAAGGAAAGGATAGTAAAATCTACACTATTGGTGCCGATATTACCGAATATACAAAGTTAATCTTATTCTCCTACCAATGGTTCATTGTATTTTCGTCTCTTGTAATTTTCTAAAAACTAGTTCAACAATCAAGACAACTATTAATATCTGTTAAAAATCTCTCATTGCGTTTTATTTATTTATTCATATTTCCAAAGTATGAAGACAAAACAAGAACATTATAGGTATGATAAAAATGAGAAAATCATTAAATAAGATATTCAACCTTCATTGTGGTAGATGAGTTTCAGTACAGAAAGTCCTTGGCACAAACCTTTGAACCATTGTTAGACCACAATATGGCCATGGATCAATATCCATCAAAGCCATCACCTGAAATAACACTGCCTTCAATAATGTTTAAGTCCTTATAAAATTATTGAGATTGCGTTTACAATGTTATTGTAAGAGATGATCTCGCAAGAGGAAAACCAGCCAGTGATATGTCATAACAAGTTAGGTCCAACATCCAAATAACTTTTAAGTACTACAGTCTAAAAGTTGAATAGGATTTCTGTAGATATGATCTGCTGTATTCTGATATGAAAATTCTAAACTTAATATAGAAGACATGAAACACCAGGATTTCAGGGACCGATAATGTCATTCAAAAGAGCAAAACTTAACTACTCTGGATTTAAAATATTTAGAGGACCAATCAATAATTTTACCTAATTTTTATTGTTTCTATTTTACATAAACTAGTTTAGTGACCATTAAGTTTTTAATTATTGTTAGTGTTAGTACTTTTAGTAAGTTTTATATCTGAAGGTTTTATTTTAATTTATTTTTTATTGTGTATAATGCGTGAATGGATTCATGACCATTTAAATTATTAATTGATCTTAGGTGAAGCAGATTTTAACATTTTCTTAATAATAGATTAAAAAAATAAATAAAAAAAAGTTATATATATTGAAAAAATTAAGAAATTAATTAAATGATATTAAATATATACAATAAATAGTTAAGTGTTATATAGAGAGTAACATTTTTGTGTCGGTTGGTGAGGCGAGATGAAATCTAGCAATAAAATTAGTCTATTGTTTGAAAAGTATTCTGAGTTTAAAAAAAACTTATTTTTGGTTTTCTTTAGGCTTGGAGTAAACTTGTTGTGATTATTTTCTTTTTGATTTTTATTATCCTATACCGAGTTTATTGAAAGATTGATTGATAGTTAAGAGTAGATTATGTCCAGAACTAAACTCAGCTCTTATAAGCTAGTTTTAAAAACACCATTTAATTGAACAATATCATTTTATTGCAAATATTCACAAGAAAAAAAATATAAAAATAGGAAGGAAAAGAATTCTATCATCCAAGCGGGATTTAGCATATTTGTCACAGTTTATTCATGAAGGCATAGATAACGATTGTATAAAAAAAATCTATTTTTTTTATATAGGAACACATATTTGAATTTGTTACTGATTTTATAATAGTAAATTTTTTTATTATTCTTTGTTATGAAGAATGCTTATTTGTCTGATTTAAAATAGCTCTGAGTACTTTTTCAGAATAATACAAAATATGGAAAATTGTTTTTATAAAGAATATACAAAAACATAAATTTAAATAATAGTAGCATACAATAATATATCATAAATAATAGTAATAATATTAATAATTAATAATCATTGGTTTTTTAAAATAAAAACATGTAGTAAATAGTTATTTATTTGACAAGAGTGTAAAGAAGTACTTTTACTCACTCGAGTGAAGCGAAGCGAGTGCTGTAAATTGCCGAGAGTGAATAAAATTCTTTATACTCAAGTTAAATATTACATTTTTTCTGCAACCGTTAAAAAAAAAAATATGAAAATTTTTTTAATCAACAAAAAACAGTGGACAAATTTAAGAGTTTATAGAAAGGATGGGCCCTGGGAATTCTAATAAAAGTTAATTTATTATTATATTTTTAGAACTAATTAGTTTTGAATTTTAATTAAACAGTTGATTTAATTAAATTTAATATATCTTTAAATTAAATAATAATGAACTTTGTATTAAGGTGGCACTGAAATTTTACTTTACACTCTAGAGAATTACAGTTAAATTTTTTACTCACTAGAGAATAAAATGGAACGTTAATCAGCTGTTTATAATGTTCCCATTATTTAACGGTTGCAGAAAAAGATAATTTAGGTGATAGAAAAACTCGGAGTTTTTTTTACAACAGTATAATAGAAGACCGACAGATAAATATTGAAGGAAATATAGATAGTTTTTTTGACTTTGGATTTAAATTGGATAAATGAAAGTTTATTTAAGATGATTTTAATTTAATTTATTTAATCCTTCCTGATGGATGAGAGTTTTGAGTTTTTTGCCATCTTCTGATAATAATTCGAAAAGAAATAACCTGAGGTTAATTTAAGAGATAATGTAATAAATCGGTATAAGTCCAGAGGGAAAAGAAGAGTATGAAAAGAGTTCATTGATGTTAAAAACAAAAAGGAGGATAAAAAGTGCATCCTAAACTTCTGTTTTAGGAGGACTTGAGTGGTTTCTGCTGTATTCATTATCGCAAATGGTCATTTAAATCTTAAGAACCAGTCAGCGAAATATTGTTTTATCAAGTTCACAAGCGTATGTTCCAGTTTTTTTATCCAATAATATAGAATATTCATTACAGAGAAAGCATCATTGTTTTTCTAAATACTAAATATTTTTTTAATTTGAAATTTAAAATTGAAACAAATGTATCCGAAAGAGGGAAAAAGTTTTTGAATGTAAAATTTACTAACTATCCTTGGTGTAATATTTTATCGAGGGGGTATGGTCGTTGATAGGTGGACATTTTGCGGTTGGGACATGACGAACGACATATCGCAGACGAAAAATGGCGAGCCTAAAGGTTTTAATTTTCACTTCCCTCTGCGGAGCCCTAAATATCGTGGCGATGAGTTGTGGTCCTGAATTTAGCAAAGGCTTACCAACACATTACAAAATCGGAATATTCACGCCATGGAAATCAATTTATATTTTAGTAAATACAAATAATATGCATTGGAAGGCATAAATTCCTTCCTAATGATTTGTAGTTAGTTAACGTTAGAAAAATTAATTAACTTCCCAATTTTATTGAATAATTGATTTTTACATTCTGAACAAAATTTTTAATAGAAAACAAATGGACGAGAAGACAGTTATAAAGACAGTGTTGTTAACATGCCCTCATTTGACAATTTCTTTTTCAAATTATTCAAATTTTATAATTTTTGAAATCAGCTTCTTTATTTATTTAGATTGCAGACTAAAATATACCTTTAACTATACATGTAGCATCATGTCAAATAAAATTTGAATAATTTTTAAAAAATCTGTCAAATAAGGGCAAGTGTATTGCATTGTTATGCCTTCTCATAATTTTTAATAATGTGAAAATCAATTATTCGATAAAATAATGAACTTCAATATTTTTTCTAACCTTAACTAACTTCATTCACCGAAGATATAGGTTTATTACGTGCCGAAATCGTCTTCATCATTCCGGCTTTTACCTTCCAAGAACTGGGTTAAAAATGTCTATTTAATTTTGAATTAGTTTTAAAAAAATAGCAATATCGAGTTCATAGGCAATTAATTAAAATTTACAGTATATTTTGGAATATCAGAAAAATCAGGGCATGTTTTCATTGACTTCATTACAGAATGGGGGGTGTGAACTAAACTTCTTTTTTTCAATTTTAATAATTTTTCCCAAGGAGAAGTTTGTGACCTCCTTTTCTGTATTCATGATACGCCGAGATACGAGTGGAATACCAGATGATATTCAGTCCGTGGAGAAATGGTTTCTATTCCGGGTTAGCCGATGAGTTCACTTTCAATTTCCTGAGGAAAAAACTTATAGGAGAGTATAGTGATTTAAGTTCACCCACTCAATACTCCTTTAGTAGTTTGTCGTAAAGATAAAATTCACTAAAAATACCTCCATCATAAGCAGGGCTATCAAAACTAATGAATAAATAATTTTATGACTTTATAACTGATTTGGGATACAATTAATCAAATTCCTATTTTACGGAATTTTAGGATTATTTGTTTGCTCGGCAAAACTATACATAAAAAATGATTTAGGTAATGTTTTATTTCATTAATGAGTGTAAATCCACCGAACATCTATTCAGTAGGAAAAGGTTCTTTAAAAGTTCTTTCTTTCCCTTATAATTTTTTTTTTTGGTTTAATAGTTTATAAATGGTTACAGCAGTTATTATCAAGTACAATAAGGGTTGAATACAAAATGATGTTTGATAGTGACTAAATTATTAACTGACCTTTAGGCCCTTTTTGCCCTTAAATCCTTACCAAGCTGAATCCGAATTATTAACCAACTTTTTCACTAGCTCTCACCTGAAACAAAATAAAAAAATTAAATTAATAAGGATTAATTATTATTTTATTTATTTATTTATTGATTCATACCTGTCTTTAAGCAGAACAAAAGAAAAGAAAAGTAAAACATAAGGGAGACCAGTACCCGTCAGCACCTCCACCTAATATTATTTTGTTAAGGTTGTTGGTCTTTTAAAGTGGTCACTCATTCAGCTCCTTTTTAGCCTTCTGAAGGTATTGTCGGGAATATTTTTTGTATGTTTTGAGTCTTTTAGGGTGGCCATGAGTTTTGTCGTAAAATATTCTGTACTTTGATTTGATGTGACCCAGTACAGTGGGTATGTGTATGTGTGCTATGTTCTATTACTTATAGTACAGGAGCCGACGACATGATACAGGACCTGTCATGATAGGTAAAATCCGAATCTAAAATTTGCAACCACGGCAGACGTCAGCTTCATTCCCAAAATCGCAAAAAAACACCCAATATAGCGGTTATTGTCGGTTTTTTTACCTAACAAGACAAGGAATAGTTTTTCCAAGAATGTCTTTAAGTAAGTAAATTGTAGCTGGAACCAGTACCTACAACGTGAAAAAAAAACAATTTCATAATCGGACCATTTTTAGCGAAGTTATGGACTTGAGAACATCGTAGAGATTGTAGAGATTCCGAAAACACATTAATCGGTACTCTTTTGGCTATAACTCCGAATCTATTCGTCCGATCCAAAAAATTTTTCTAGATCTCTAAGCTATCTCTTTGAAAGTTGTTTTGAAGGATCTTCTTGGTAGGAGAAGAACAGTAGACGCTTATTAAAAGTAAATCGGGTTTGTATAACAGAAGGGCCCATGCCATCCTTCTATCGAATGTTAGTTATAAGTATTTTACTATGATAGTCGTCAATAAATTAAGAAGAACTTAAATGAATGTTATCAATTGCATACAATTTTTTTCCCCTGCAATGTGATTCATTCACACCTGTTATAGAATTAAAATAAAAAAATGTTATGTAAGTGTAAAAGATAATCATGGCTTGGGTCGACATGGTGGAGAAGGAACCTAGTGGTGCATACTCGTGAACTACTGATATTCTTACGTTAAATCATTCATCCAGCTCTTCTTCAGCTTTCTCTGGGCCACATTAGGGATTTCGTAAGTCACCATACTTTGTAAAAGCCTGTTACATCGCCATTTAATTTTCCATAAAACCGTATTTATTGTAGTTTTTCTACATGCTGTTTGTGGCAGTTGGGATTCGTATGTATGTAAAGTTTCGTTAGTAACTAGGCAAGTTCGTTATTTAGTCTTAATAGCATGGAATAATCTGCAGTGTAATACTTATTATTTACAAATAGGTGTTTCTAGTACCCTTCCTAGCTCGAAATTCATTGAACGAAATTTTTGATATGCACAACTAAAAAGATGTGTTAATACATTTAAATAAAAAAATAATTAAACAATATTTTGAAGTTGAGCTTAGAATTTCTCACATATCCATTCCTTTATAATTTAAAATTCATCTTAAAATTCTCATTATTATTTCACAGATGAACGAGGTCATTAACCATAAAAACTCCATATTGACTCAAATTTAGTTTTTAACATAGCATGTGGCCACTTACTACGTTATTTATTGGATTTATGTAATATAACGTAACACAATTAAATAATAATTTCAATCAATAATTTACATACAAAAAGCTTGTACAGGAGATTTGTTGTATGTGAAGTGCAGTAGAGACAGATCACTAACTCACATTGTTAAAAACCACTCAACGTTTTGTAAAATGTAGTTTAGTGATTGTAGAATTGTATCTTGGACGGTTATAGAGTTTCAAATGCTCCAGAGGCCGTAATAACATAACAAATATGACCATATTATAAAAATTAAAACAATAACATAAAATACAATCGTATATGAAAAGATAAAATAATTGTAGATATTTACATAATTATTTACTTATTTGCGGAAGATTGATTGTCTAAAAGGTGTAAAAATGAATTATTTTTAAAGGAAGTAAGGGAAGCAGCTTTACGAATAGAAGTGGGTAGGGAATTCCAGAAGAAGGTAGCACGAATGATGAAGGATTTTTCAAAGGAAGCAGTTTTCTCTGAGGGGGTATACAGGTCACAATGTTGGGATCTAGTGTTTAGGAGGTGGATAGAAGAACGCAGAGTTAATAGGTTAATAATACAGGAAGATCTTTTTTTATTTTTTATATATTTATAGATTAGAATAGGAAAGTACCCAGAAAGTATTGCCGTCGGAATTCAGGAAAAAGCCGCCCAGAATAACATGATATAATAAGCAGTGAACAGAATAAAATAAGTAATAAACAATATAAAACAATCAATAAACGAAGCATTTTTCCAGTGAGCAGATTGGGTAATGTAATAGTCCGAGAGGAGAGCCATAGTAAGAACCAGGGATGAGGTAACACGACTGTATGTTTCAGGTGAAACCTTCAAGATTCTATATTATGAAGATGATAAGGTAAAAAAAAAAATTAAATAAAAAATTAAAAATATTAGCCGTCAATAGTCTTTTTTGTTATGGATAGTAGATACAGATTCATGAATAGATACAATCGGCCTTATACTCTAAGTAAGAGCTAGAAAACTCGACCCGTAAAGCTGGAAAATAAATTTAGATATGGAAATAAAGAGTAAGAGCCTGACAGAACTCTGCGAGAATAATTCTTATTAAATTTAGGTAAAGAGTTAACCGAAAAACATCAAGCGTAAACCAATATATTGAAATAGAGTTATAATTTACCTACGTACCAACATAAAGAACTCCAACAGAATGTCTTTGACGAAAGTTTCTTTTCTGATACTTATTTCTTTTTTCACCATATTACATATCTAAACTAACCATTATAGGGTAAACCTAAAGTTACAGAAAAACAGAGGTTCAAGAAACAATTCGATTTAAACAATCATTACAGCCACAGTAGCTGAGGATGCATGTGCGCAACATGGAACAACTTTTTTTAAATTTCCTTGACCAGATTTCTAGCCAGGCTCGTTATATTGACCGTACTGCCTAATAGAGTAGGATATAAATCAATCAATTTGAAAGGCAAACGTGAAATCTGAAAGTAGATGCCCTCGGACAGGTCATAGGCAAATCTATTCTTAGACCTGTCAGGTCCTGGTTCTAGACGATTTGTAATGTCATTTGGGAGAATAATAATCAATAATCGCGGAAAGTTTCAAATATTTGAATAGCTAATACCATTTACTCGTGTTCATCAATAAATATAATAATAAGTAATGACGGATAGTACAAGTTTCTTCAGCTTGATAGAAAATAAGAAAACTTTTAGATCGAGTGATTTGATAATTTCTGAAACTATTCCAAACATTTAGACAAATTTGAAGAGTGACCTTCACAAGAGAGATTTAAGTATCGAATTCGCCATTGCGGTTTTAAGTTCATACAACATGCAATTCAACTCGCACCACCTACTATCCTCCTCTGAACTTTCCCACCGACTGAAATTAGCAATATAAAAATCAATTCTCCGCACAGCACTCCTCTCCTGATAGGTCTTCATAGAGTACAAAACAACATGCTTAGAAGAATATTGAGGACATCGTCACTCTTAAAAAAAAAAAAAAAAATAAATACCCAGAGGCACTGAGGCAATTCACAAATATGCCCAATTCAAAGAAATATTTTAACTTTTTCTCCTCAACGAAAAACTTATATTGTACTTCGATAACTTAATTTGAAAAAAATCTACTTACTGTTCTTTACGGGGCAAAAATTGACTACTTATATTAAGGGGAAAAATTGCTTTAAATCTTGGAAAACTAAAAATTGTGTAGCATATTTGGTCCAAAAATGGGTGGGACTTAAGAAGGCTTCGGGGTAGCGTGACTTTATCCAGTTGATATAGTTTAGGTGATAACAGCGCAACGGTTATTGAATAAGGACATGTAAAGTCGTATGGTTAGTAGTGACTGAATCCCCCACTCAAAAAAAAAAAAGTAATCAGCGTTTAAGGTGAAGAATAACTTCTAAAAATCTGAAACGTCAATGTTAAGATGGAGTCAGCAGGTCCGGTCTCGTAGATTTGGGATTTGATGGTGGGTAATGAAAAAGTGTGATAACCGCGATTATCTGTGTATCCTGGCTTCGTGTGTTCGGGTACACTGAGCCTTTTAAATATTTATTCATCTAAATAAAAAAAAATTTAAAAAAAGGGTTTGAAAACATTTCATCACCATATTGTCTTTCAAGGGTTTACTCGAAGTCCATTTCCTTGTAGAGAAATTTACATATCTGTCTGGAGTTTCTATAATTAAAACGACTTTACTTGATTTATTTATACGATTTCCAAATAACCTGCATATTTATTTTTAGACGTTGTATTCAATAGCTGATGTTGAGATAAACACGGAATAAAAGTTGCAGAATATTTTGTAATGTGCGCATAGCTATTAGTTCACATGGGACTCGGCGTTGTAGACCTCTTTACTCGACAATAATATCTTTGGTTATTTCCCACGAGGAGGAGAAAGTTCAATGTCATCCTTTATTATTCCTAATTGGAAATGAGTTCCCGGCCTCACCTTTCATTTCTTCCAATAGCTGAAGACAATGGCGGGGGTACACTCTGTGGTCTTGTGGCCTCAGCGGCTCTCTTAAAAGGATACTAAGAATATAATTTCCAAAGAACCTATAAGAAAATTAAATTTATTAGAGATATTGAACTACCCACTTCTACCAAGTAATTTTGTGATTCTGGAATAAAACGCATTCTCTCCTTTAAGCAAGACTTTAATCATGTTCTATCAATATTGGCTAAATCACCAGTCATTTTATCAAAAAATTTCTATATGAGAAGGTCCTAGGGCCATCTTCTTTTCAGACGCCTGGGAGGGTTGTCTGGAATAGAATGTGAAGCTAGTTTGGAGACTAGTGGTTTTGAATGGTTATGGAGTTTTCTAATCTGATTTGGGCTAACATATGGAAAATTAAGGTATGTATAAATAAGTGTATTTGTGGCAAATTAAGGAGCATTAAGGGTATTCAATTGATTGAATACGAGATGCATTAGATGGTTGAGTGGAGCCCCAAAGCTCAACTTCGTATGTCTAAATAGGTCTTGTATGTGGATTCCAAGTTAAACGTATGTCCATCTGGGGCTCTAGATTGCGGATCCGTTTAACAGGAATCAGTGGAATATTATTAAAGGATGCTGCATATGTGTTCAAATATTATTGTTATTGTTTAGGTATTTATAAAAGTATTTGTATATAATTTTTTCTTCTATTTTTTCCTCTGTTTGTATTGTTATATTTTCTTATATTTATTAATTAACTTATTCCATAACATTCCATTAAATATTAGTTTACATATAATTTCTTCTTATGTCAATGTTCATCTCTATATTCTAAGAATAGTGTACATTATCTAAAATTAACCATGTTTTTATAAATATGTATTCATAATTTATCGACGCGTTATGTCGGGAGATATAATGCGTAGAAATATATGTCCCCATTATAGGTTTACTACAATCTGTAAAAAATGAAGTATTGCTTTTAAACATCAGTCCTAATTTTAAGGCAATATTACAAAAGATGTATACAAACGTAAAATTATTCAGTGATGATTTTCAATCTGTACTTATTTCCAAACCACATCGTGTCATATCCAACCCTTTCCAATCATGGGCGTGATAAAAATGTTTGAAGAATATTGAACTTTACAATGGCTTGTAAAGAGCTACTTAAACACTTCAATAAAATTGTACATTAGCAGGTCTCTAGGCCATCTTATTTTCAGACACCTCGGAGACACCTCCGAAATGGAGTGAGGAGCGAGTTAAGAGACGTGTATTTGAGGAGTTATGGAGTTTTCTATGAAAGGATAGGTACTTGTTTTGGGCTAAATAAGCAACGTATGGAACATTAAGATTTTTATGGATCCTTACAAAGTAAGGAGAATTGAGTATTTTCCGTAGGAATCTGGATTGGAAGGATTGGATACGAAATGAATTGAATGGCTTCGTAGAGCCCCAAAGCTCAACTCCGTATGTTCAAATAATTATAATTACTGTCATGTAAATTATTGTAATGTAATAATGGGAAACTTCGAACGTTGGTTTTGTAAATTTCGAAGAATTCTAAAACGACGAGGAGTTTGACTTCTCTGTTAAACCTAAAACAACATCAAAGTTTTAAGAATAAAAAATTACCACTATCGTCGTTCGCACTTTTCAACAAAACCACGCTTGAGAAATATTTCCTTCGGGGATAGAGGAGCTAATAACAGTTGTCCGTGTTAGCCGCAGAAACTAATTAACACCAGTAGCGGTGCCCTCATCGAGTTAAATAACGGGAGCCTCTGTGTATTGATGAGCTGGGGGAGCACCTGGTAACCCGACTGTCTGGCTGAGCAACAACCTACACGATACTGCTCGTTGGAAACTTAAACTAAGTGTGATTTACTATTCTGGTCTCCTGAACAACCAGATTTGGTCTGTTGTCAAAAATTTGGCCTGAAATGTTGGACTCACTACTTCATGTGACAATTATTTCATTCGAGACATACATGTAAATAAGTGTGGAGCTAAAACGGCCAAAAAAAACTGTGAGACTCTGACACAATAATAGTGGCGAAACCGGGTATAATTAATTGTTTGAACATTTTAAACTGAAATATGATATAGGATTAAACAGAAATGCCAAAATACAAGAATTCCAAGTTTTATTATTTGCAAAGCAATGTTTTTCAGCCAGAGGGTTAGAAAAATGATTCATACAATTTTTACTCATTTAGATCATTGTCGTAACATTAATATAGAGAAACGTCTTATTCGTGTCATGTCGTGGGCGTTGCTTCTTGGGGTTTATTTGAGTTCTTATGAATCCCATCAGCATCCCACTGCCAATTTTTTTTTTTTTTTTTTTTTTTTTTTTTTTTTTTTTTTTTTTTTTTTTTTTTTTTTTTTTTTTTTTTTTTTTTTTTTTTTGCCAATTTCGCTACTTTTTCCGTTTCAAGGATTCTCAAAACTGTTTTTGCTTCACCCTAATGTACATCCTAGCAATAATTTCCAACAGAAACTTGCTCACAGTTATCTTTACCGTAAACACTATAATATACATAAGTTTTTCTTTTTTTTTTCGTTACATGGTACCACTTATTTACATACAATACAGTTTATTTACACCTTATCATATCCCATGCTTTTAAGGCATACTAAATGAATTATAACAGTAAAAAATTTAGAAAATTTAATACAATCACATTATAAAATGTTCGTTTATAATTATAAATTATAGTACGTGTTCTTTAAAATGACATGTTAGAAAAATGACAAAATAAACAAAGAAAAATAGTATAAAAGAAACTAAAATAAAAAATAAATTATCTAAATAAACCCAACAAAAAATCACATACGCTGCCTATTATTACCTAGACTTAAATAAAAAAATAAAACAAAATAAAGACAGGAGGTGCGGCTGGGTTTAACTCCCCCTCATGCCTTTCACGCCATTTTCTTTCTTACAACACATTCATTGGTTGCCTAATTATAATTGAAAGGTGTGAATAAATACGTGTGTAGTTAATACATTAAGTAAAACTGTGATCATGGTTTTCTGGATCAAAATAGTTTTATAAATATATTTCTGATGTACCAGAATACAGCATGGAATGAAATCAGAAAGTTATTTTTTACAGTATGTTGAAACAAGCTGAATAGCTTCATGTATTAGAATTATGATTTGAAAATGATGGATAACTGTATGTTTTAAAGAAATGTAAATCTGTTTTTTATTTTAATATTCACGATTAAGAAAAAAATTAATATTACCTTTTTTGAATTGTCAATGAAATTTGTGATTCTTAGGGGACAAGTTGTCCCAGAATAAAGTTAATTTTCTTCTTCTTCTTCAAAAAAAAATTAAATTTAGTTTTTTAAAGATAATTTTTTTTATTTTAGCTGAACTTCCTTAGCACTCCAGCCAGAGGAGGAAGGAAGGGTTATTCCACAGGTTACCAGCCTATCCTAGCCAGAATGGGAAAGTCGAGATTCATTTCATGAGTAGAGATAAATTAAACATAATGAGCATTACCTAGTAATAATTTCATTGATATTGCAACGCGAATCAGCCTATAAGCTGGCCTATTGGATCTTATTGCCAACCGTAGACAGCTATCGAGAGTTGCCTGTCGTAACAAGCGTGGGAGTGTCAAGTTTCATTTCGCGCCCATTGATCCAGGTGGGAATCGAATCCTAATTACAACTTGAAGGTCTTAAATTATACGCCCTAACGCGTTGTCGATTAATTTTCCTTAACCTGTAATAAATTTGATTTCTTTATATCTTTTATTCCCATATTTCTTAGTCTAATTAGTCTTACCCAAGAAAATGCATTTTCTTTCGAAGTGAAATCGAATAGAGGTACTGAAATCTACGTCGTAGGTCGGAAGTTCATGTCATCTTAAAATGGACGAAAGAGTTCGCGTTGTAATTTCAATGCACAGAACTAGTTCTCAGGCTACGACCTACCAACTTCAATTTTGCTAGTCATGGCTACATAGATATCGAAGCAACTAGGACCATCTTCCTAAAAACTTCCATGAAGGAGTGTTCTATTTCTAACTGTCAATAAAACATGAATTTTATTTGAACTATATTTCTACACTCGCAACCAAAAATTCCACTCATATTAAAAAAAATCCACTCACTTATGTTTTAAATTTGTATATTATATTGAATGTTAATCACTTTTTAACGTTTGGTGATCGAGTGTTTGTTTTAAAAAGTAAAAAGGAAGTGTAAATTGCTTAGGAAAATAAAAATAATTAAATTTAAATTTTATTAGATTTTCAATATTTGAAACATTTCAAATAAGAGGCATTTTCAAATTTAAAATTGAAATTTAAAATTCAAAGGAACAAGCTGAACGATCAATTGCTTCATAATTTGTATACATTGATAAATTCATAGTTAAATAAAACCCATTCTTATTAGACTGTTGTGTTAAAGGATTAAGCGTCTAAACATCTTATTTGGTATCCATTACCTAGTTTTAATTAACATATAACACTGATAATACAGATGAAATCTATTAAAGATTATAATTAAAGAAATAATAAAATTCCTTTAAGTCAAGGAACAACAAAAAAATCAATTGGATGGAATTTTTGGCCTGTCAGTCTATATTGGCTCACAACGTCAGTCCGAACTCTTTCAAATGAAATCTTTCATTCTGTCTCGGTCTATTCCTGTTGTTATGTTACCCTTCGGCTCAGTGCTGGCAACCATTTCGAGATTTGTTCATGATCTGTTCGAATCTCGCGATACTGTTTAAAATGCCAAGTGTCATATTTAGGAGCTACTTATGAGACAATGCTGTGTTGTTACCACAGCTTGGGGTTTAATTAAATCCTAATAATCTCACTAACATGGATCTTGTACTTAGCGACACAACAGCCCTCGACTATCGGTGTCTGCGTTTTTGGATTCTTATTGTCCTACAGAGTAACCAATTCCGCTAATTAGTGCCAATAGTCCTCTACATCGTCCTCATCTCTCTTCATGGTTCGCTTCCTATGTGCTTCTAGTCCCCCCGGCATCTGCATCCTTCATCACAAGACCTCCAAAAAATACCTCATTTTATATCTTAAAATAGTGGTATATCCCCCTCCATCTAACATTTACATTTCTTCTTTTCAGTCTATGACTACTTTCTTAGACATTTTTTTTCCCAATTACTGCCTTCAACTGATCAAAGTATATATACAGGGCGAGTATCTTTTAGTGTAAAAAAAAAATGGGTGAAACTAGATCAAAAATGTAGAAAAATGCCGCAGACCTCACCTTTCTATTCCAATCCCTTGCGGATATACGAAAACACGTTTTTTACCATTTCATATATACCATCCATTTCATTAATATTTTTCAAACTTTGACCACCTTTTCGGAGTTAGCATTACATTTTCTAAGAGCAGAGTACTTGTAAATTTGAATTTTACAAACTTGTGTCCTAAAGAACGGCTTGATCTTCACCTTATTTAGGGGTGTTACAATGTATGGATAGGTAGTAATGCCATCCCTTGTAAAAAAAAAATTCATCTGCCTATAAAGTTAACCTCAAAATGTAGTATTTTTCAACACAATCTGCATTCAGAAGCTAACGGCGAAATTGAGGTCTATGTTCACTATCATTGAATTTTAAACCTTACATTGAAAATCTAATAAAATAAATCATAATCTAATAAAAATTTAATAACATAAGATCCTCTGATCTGGTGTCGCTTTATTGTCAGTTTTCCTTTACTTTCTATTAAACAATATTTTTTTTTTTCTTCTTATTCCGATGAAGAGTTTATTATGTTTAAAATGCACATTACCATTAAGGGATTGTCATAATGTTTTATTTACACAAGTAACTGATTTGTATGCCAAATGAGAACACAATGTTTTTTCGGCTTTAAAAGTAACTTGCTCTATGAAATCGAAACAAAATCATTACTAACATATCATTCGAAAGCTGATTAAATTTGCAAGTTTTTGTGAGATTTGCAGTTTGGAGGATAGTTTTTTTTCGAAAAACGGTGATCGTTGAAGTAATATAATACATTGTAACTTCCCTAAATAAGGTGAAGATCAAGCTGTTCTTTAGGTCACAAGTTTCTAAAATTCAAGTTTACTCTGCCCTTATAGAAAATGTAATGTTAAATCGGAAAATGTGGTCCAAGTTTAAAAAATATTAAAAGAAAATGGAGATATTACGGTTTTTATGGTAAACAACGTGGTTTCCTCTAAAAAAGTCTTTGATTTATCGTATATCCGCAAGGGATTGAAATAGAAAGGTAAGGTCTGCGGCATTTTTCTACATTTTTGATCTAGTTTAACCCAATTTTTTTTTTTTACACAAAGAGATACTCACTCTGTATATGTGATACTTAGTGATTAGTTTATTTTAGCCTTGAGAACAAGATATAAATGGAGTTTAATGAAACAAACAATATTGCATAAACTAAAATTATTAGTTAAAAAAAAATCTATTTTAAATAAACTAAAGACAAATCAAATATACTAATGTATAATTATTAATCCCTGAACCTTAAGACACTACATCTCAATAAAAATTTACATCTTCCATTATGTAATGCAAAGCTCGGTTTTATTCCCTAATCAATGGTTGGAGGATGGCCAATCAATGAATACCTTTCTCAACCCTATTCCGTTGAAAGGGTTCGTCTGATTAAAGGGATTGAAAAAAAAGTTTTCTTATTTGACGACAAAAGAGGGTATATGAGGAATGAGAATATTGGCAATTCTATTCTATTAAATTCTATTATGAAAATTTGAATTGGAAAAAAACATAAAGGGCAAAGGTATTTTATAATAATGCTAGGGTTTAATAAAGGTTTATTTCAGTTCTGATATTTTGAAATGGAAAACAGCTTTTATGAATTATTTTTCAACAAACAATAAAATCAGTGACACTTTATCATCCTATATGTTTTTATTAAATTAAATTGTATCTATTAATGTTAAATATGTAATAAATCATTAAAAAAAATTCGTCTCAATAAAATTATAATAATTTTTTATAAAAATTTTAAGTTTTATCTTTGTATTATCCAACAGGTTGCTTTAAAAAAAACAAAACAAATAATAATAAAACATTTTTTTCACTGCACAATTACCAAATCATCAAATCATTCCATGCATTTTATAAAATTATAACACCAAATTTTTCGTTTTAAAAATTTAAAAAAAAATTAACTTATATATTCGACCCGATACTGAACATGATCATTCAATAAAATTAAAATTAAAATTGAAACATACCTCGAACGTATGGGATACTTAGATTCATTATTACCAATTTCGGATTGCTTATGCTCAAAGCTTCCCCAATAAATAATATATGACCCCTACGAAACAATGAATCCAGTAGTAGTTGGAAACACACGCGATGATAATCGATTTATAATATAATAATTTAACAAACTCAGTTTCACTTATATTATGAATTAGCCAAAGTCTATAAAGCTTTGCTTGCAAAAATGTTGCATTAGAATGTATTAAATTAATTATGAACTTCTTGTTAAGAAGGTTTACTTCGATTAAAAAAAAAAAAAAAAAAAAAAAAAAAATTAAACAATCTTCTTCACCAAGAATAGCGTTAATACTTTTCAAAAACTTTTAACATTAAACAAAGTATTTTTTAAATGATAAGGGGCTATTTAGGTATAAAAAACAAAGGTGTTGCCGATACAATAAGAAAACATCAGTTTGCCCCCGTGGCGAACAACATCCCTTACACTTGTTTATTTTCAACAAGGAAAATCAATATTTTAGAAGAAGGGCTAAGGTCACAGAATTCTTCAGCAGGAACAAAAATATCCCTTTACGATTTTTTGTTGTACATGTGTTTTAAGGAAACTCCCTATACATATAATTGATTGAAAGTTGGTACCAACTAAGTATTAATTGTGTTTTCCCCAATCGAAAAGTTACATAGTTTTTTAATTCAAGAAGAAGAATAATTTGCAGTAATAAAATAATAAAAACTGAAAAAATAGATGTATAATTAAAACAAAATAATAATATAAGAAGAAATAAAAATTTAAAGGAAGAAAATAATAATGATGATAATAAATAAATGAAACAGATATAGAATTTAAAGTTATTTTTTATTTAAATCTACATACATACACGAGCTCCTTTATATAACTGTATTTATGTATATAATTTATATACAAGCCTTAAGCCTTGAAGAACGAAATTATTGGCCAAAACGTGGGCTTTCTTTAGGGATTAACAAAATTTGAAGTGTCTATTATTTTTGGACCAATTTTCTTAGATTAAGTTGGGAGTCAACTGTTTTTACTTTTTTTAAAAAAAATGATTAAAAGGCCTACATGAAGACAATCAGGAATCAGTTCGTCCTGCAGTGCTTCAAAGATACAATAGAAATATACTAATATATGTTGGAACCAGTATGTTTTCGACCCATAATGTATTATTTACCACAAGTGGTCTTCTGGATAGTACATAATAGCATAGTGTTCAGGGCTAAAAGATGAAAATAACGGAAATCCCCGAACTTACTTAAAGTAGTCTTCGATAGTAAATGAAGATGACTTATCCGGGGTTTAAGGGTTTATATATGGCTAGAAGCTAGGGTTCTGAGTGCAATAATAAAAGATAAATATGGTCTGTAGCAGAGTGTAGACTGAACTGTCTGCGCGAGGATCAGATCTTCAAGGATATCAAACTTGCGCAATAAGAAACATTTTTTTTTTTCTCTTTTGCAGTAATTTGGCCCTGGGAGGTCCCTAATTAACTGCCATTTTGTCATCAATTGATGGATAATGGGCCGATCCCGGAGTGACTGACCCACCCGGAGGAGGTTTGCGCAAATCCCCGACACGGTCCCCGCACTAGCGTGAATAGCGGCGCAAGATCTGAATAATTCATCGTTCCGCTTCAACCGTCTTCCTTTCCCCTTTTCTCAACTAACGTCCGCAACGTTATGTGTTGCTCTATCGGTTTCCTAGACCAAGGTCGATTCTACCATCTCGATGCCTCCTAAAAAGAGGATAAACTGGATTTATTGCGTTACTGGTAACAGTTCTTGCATTTTACCTCACATTTGTATGCTGTTAAGTATAAATATATGTTTCTATGAATATCTTTTTTTTTTTTTTTAATTTAATAACATTTACTGAACTTTAAAGTTAAATGAACTTCGATGAACGTTAATAATCGTATATGGTACAGCCAATCTGGTTTTTGACTTCCCAGGTGTGTATGCAGGTCTACATACGCCTAAGTCACTATTCTACGTAGATCTACTTACTGAAGTAAACAACTTATTATTCAGAGGTAAACTGCTTTCTTTTTTTGTGGAACACTTCATAAACCGGTTCGACCTTCATTTCACCACGGAGACTTGATGGATTAGGTCTTTTTTTTTTTTTTTCAAAATCAACTAATGGTAAACGGAAAATGATTGGGGTAATGGACTAATCGATCAATGATGAAGAGTTTGACATTAAATGACAAAGAATACAAATTTATTCATCAGTGTAAATAAATTTTGACACACTTGAACAAACAGCACTTCAATTAGCAACGTAATAATTATAAATTTACGGTTCTATATTATGAAATAGAAATGATAAAAAATATTACAAAAAACCGGAAAAAGTGGATATAGGTATTTTAGTATTTATTGGGGTTCAACATCCTGAAGGACTCTAACTACGGCTGTTGTCTTACCGGTTACTAACCTATTCTATCCAGAGAGGGAAAGCAAACATTAATTTCGCGGGGCCACCATGATATAATTTTCAACTGAAACAGGTGAGAATCGAACCAACGACCAAGGACCCTGATACCCATAACGCACTTCACTTCGCACTCCGCATTGCAATCTCCAAGTAATAGATTTTATTACTATTTCAATATATAAGTGATTATACTAAATTCGGTATGACATCTTTAGTTGGGAGAATAAACTTCATACTCTTTGAAAGATTTACCACACAAAATGGTTGGGGTTTGAGAGCAATATACATACCAGGTGGTACGTCAAGATCCTATATTCCAGTCTGTATGGATGAATAGCAGGATTATCAATAATATATGAAGGTATTTTTGGTTTATAATGGTTATTATAAGAACCTTAAAAAGGGATATTGCCTAGTCCTATTTGTACTTTTAGTTTGTTTTACATACTAGTAATCAAGATCCCAAGATATCAATCTCGAGGACCTCTTGGTAAGTTGAGAAAACGGCTTAATTTTCAGATTTTTCCTGACAGCTTTTTTCCTCTATGTATACTGATTTTTCATGCTTATTATTGACTAAACTTATTTTTATATCCAAATATTGAGGTGTACCGTTTGGTATTAATGATCAAGGAACTTGATAGTGGAACGGAGAAACATTTCTTTTATCAATTGACTTTTGAGCGAATTCGCTAGCTCATAAAAGTCGACATGGAGGATGATGAAGGTGGGTTCCTGAAGCATTGCATATCTTTAAATATATAATGCGATATAACCAATCTTTAAGCTATCAAGTGATCTTAATTGGACTGTTATCATAATACTGTACCCACTGATTGTTGATGATGATATAAAGTATTTTCAACATTTTTTTTTAACAATTGTGAGTGGGGGATAGTTATCAAGTATCACAAATTATCAAAATTTTGGGTGATCTGGAATCGATCCTAAGACAGAAAAGAAGAAATAGCGAGGTTGAATTACTAAGCAACTGGATCTTAATTTTGCAAGGATTCCTTCTGGGTCAACAGAAATAACGAGAATATGTAACAACCCAAGATCCTGTCCAAATATTCCTGTTTCCATGCTACTTAATATATTTTTTTTTTTACCGAGAATCCTTTTTTTTTTTTTTTTTTTTTTTTACAGTATTCTAACAAACACATTTTATGCATATAAACAATAAGCAAATTTATACATAAAAACAATTATATGACACGAAAATAACTATAAGGACACTGTATAACAGATCTGCCAGGATCTGACGATTTTTTGAGGCCGAAGGACATCCTTGGCCATTCTCTCCATCCACAATGAGAATTAGCTTTTTTATCCTTAAGGATTGCAGTTTTAAGGGTTTTTTAAGTTATCCGAAGGATAACTTCCGCCATTGTTGTCCTCCAGGATACTGTTATAAAATATTTGACGGGTTTAAGATGGCGGACCTTAAAAGGACTTAAAAGGCTTTCTTTTAAAAGTGTTTCCCTGCTTGTAACACACAATTGGTTAAGCTTTAATATAATTTTAGGAAATAAATGCTGTTCCTTATATTCGGCCATCTATTAGAAAAAGCCTAAATCACAAAAAAAAATCATATTTTTTAAAACAATAAATTTCCATTTTTTTTTTAAACAATGCGATGACGTGTTCTCAGAATTTTCTGGGACGGGAATACACGCCTTTGTGTCCAACTTTCACTAGGAATAGATTAGAACTCATCACGATTCAGGATATTTTTACTTTTAATAAAGGTTTCAGCAACTAAAATAAAAAAAAACTTTTAGTTTAAGAAAGATAATTATATTAAATTTTTCACCAATCTTCGGTATAGGCAAATATATTGTTTTGTTGTATCTTAATATTAATTCTTTTCGAAACCATGAAGATCGTCTTTGCTGAAACCACGTTACAACTTCGTAAATTCTACCTTTCCGTACCGTATGAACTGATGAAATTAAACAATGAAGAAAAAAAAAATGATAATTAACATAGATGGCTCCTAACAAAAGATTCTTTACGGCCAAGCCTTTTCTCTTTGCATTTAATTCCAGCTTGATATTTACAGTTCCCTCTTGGTGTCCTTCGGGCGTGAAGACTAGGAAAATAATGAACGAACCCCCATCATGGTGTTTCTGTCCTTTATTCACCTTTGCAAATATGTAGTTTTGTTTTACTTGTATGAACTTAGTTGAAGCAAATTACACCCTTTGGTTGAAGCTTAACTAATATTTCGTCCAAATTAATTAAAATATTCGCTGCATCCTGTAAATGTGGCTAAACTATTTTAATTAATAATAATGCAGAACAATTATCTGGGTTATTTAATTAGCAGGGTTGAGTGAAAGACAATACAACATCAAGATTATATCTATCCTTTTCTATTTTGATTGTGGTACTCTTTTGTGTGTTTTGTCAATCGCATGTGCCGCCATCTTAAACAGCGTCATGAAGAATAATCGAATTTTTATAAAACATTTGTAAGCAGTTTTGATATTATTGGAAACCTAATTATATCTGGTAAGTAGATATTTGTACCATTGAATCTTCAATTAGTTAGTGTTTGAATAGTAAAAAAGGTGTATTGCAATTTCAAACTAATATAATTTTAACGAATTTTTGCTTTAAACAGTAGGGTGTGGAAGACAGTGTGACGTAACATGTGTTATACTTTTCTTCCTTTGATTATATAGATTTTCCTAGGTTTCTTGCACCGAAAATGGTTCGGAATCGGAAAAGGAAGACGGAAATTCGTCTACGTGATGTTCTAGTAATATGAAAGAATCAATAGACCTGGTTGAAAAGAGACGATCTTTGAAAAGCAGCTGAGAGGAAGAACGTAAATTAAGGTATTTTTTTTATAGTTGAGTTAAAAAAAAAAAAGGCCTATTAAACCGAGAAAGTTGCCAATCTGAAGAAGGCTGAATGAAGATTCGGATGTTCTATTTAAAAATTTAGATGAGTTCCCTCTGTCTTTATAGAAACGTCCAAGAAAAAAAAGGCTTTTATTTTCTGTTAGAACCGGATCTTGCTACATTCGGACTGGATGATATCAACCTTATATTGCCATTTCCTAAAATGAAAAACAAACAATTTTCAGGCTCATCACAACATATTCCCAGAATAAATTCTGACGTATGTAAATCTAGGTTAAGAAAAGATAATATTTTATAATAATATGTTATAATATAATACTTTCGAATTGTAAATTTTGGTGATCATTAATTTTGATTACAAAAATTTATTATTGAAATTAATGGTTTTCTATTATTCATATTTTTTTCTTTTGATCTATTTTTAGTCAACTGTCATAGTGTGCCCCATGTAAGAACACCCCTGAGGCACACTAACAAATTTATAGGTAACTATAAAAAAATAGTAGTTTCAAGGTATAATACTGTAATATGAAGGCTAGATACTGCTGATTTTATGGTAAATAATTAGAATATGATATAATAAACTGTTTTTTTTTTCTAAAAACTAAAAATGAATTTTTTTTTGTTATACAGCCCCTCTCTTGATCCTGCGTATTAACAACCTAAAAAAAATTCAACACCTACTTATTCCGTAACTTAGGAACATACGAAGTTGACAATTGATTTTGCTACTCTAAAATTATTATAATAGTAACATGTCTTACTCTTTTCTTAAGAAAATGTCGAAATTCCAGGACATATTCCTAGACAAGTTCAGCGCCTAGAACTCACTAATGCTGTTCCCCTTTGTGGTAGAGTAGAGAAAAGCTACAAAAGCAGCTCGGTAGTCCTCGCTGAAGGGAGCTGTAAAGGCACGTGCTACAGCTGGCCTAGTCCTCAATGAGAGTGAAGAGGTCTTTGTGGTCGCCTCAACAATTGGTTGGGCCCTAAGCCTTGGCGGTAATAGCAGTCACTGAAATCGGCAACGTTTGTTGAGAGTACGGTCAGTACTTCGCTCTTCGGCCGTGGAAGGGCCCTTCAGGTAGGAGCAACTTTGTTTGTTTTCAAACTTTACAGTAGTCATGGCACAGTAACCAATCTTTCGATTTCTAAAGAACAGCCTAGCCCACCGTCAATGTCAATTATATATATATATATATATATATATATATATATATATATATATATATATATATATATTTTAGAAAATAAAGTGAGTGATCATGTTTCCATTACTATCCGACGAACTATTTCCACCCTTCGACTCCTAAGCCGCTCCCGTAATTTCCTTCCACAATCAACTCGTCAACTATTAATTTCTTCCCTAATATTCTCCCATTTTGATTTTGGTAGTGTGGTATACGGAGGTCTCTCTGAATCTCAAGATGCAAGATTGAAGAAGATTATAAACTGTTGTCTGAGATTCGTTCTAGGAATATCGCGTCATTACCATGTATCACACCACTACACAAAATTAAAATGGTTATTTCCCTCTAGACAATAATTCCATGGTTCGTTCCTTTACAAATCACTTTCCTCTCAATCACATTCCTATATCCTCAAAGCATTACCATTAAAGTCATCAGTGAGTTCCCGCAAAACCAGATCCCGTCCCTCGGACATCTACCTAACTCCCGTCAACACAATATCCGTCAAACGCTCCTTTATTTCCAAAGCTTCGAATTTCTGGAAGTCCCTCCCTTCCAACATTCGTCTTTCTTCCACTCATACTTTAAATACCGACATTCCCTTTACTTGTAGGCAATCGAACAGTCATATTGAAGAATAAATTAATTTTTAAAATGAAATATGAATATTCACAATATAATATTGATTTTGTTTAGTATTATTTTTATAAAATTACACTTATTTTGTATTACGATTTTTGTCATAAGGACAAGATATATTTTTTAGCTTTGTCAACTGTATGTTTTCATTGAATTTATTTTTTTTTCTCCCTTATTTTTTATTTTCTTACCTTATTTTACATTCTTAACCTTAAGATATAATTTGTTTTTTCGTGTAATACTTCCAACATATAATATTACTTTTATAGCTTACTTTAATTTTAATATTTTTCTTAATTGTATTATGTCCTTAATTTTATGAACGGCAGTATTATATTGTTCATTATACTTATCCTTAAGGGTATAGAATAGCCCTAGAATAAAATTCATTTTCATTCATACGAAATTCTTAAAATAAAGTAAAACAATTTGGATAACAGTGATCGAAAAAACAAATAAAATAATTGCAAACAATTAAAATTAAAAAAAAGTCGTTGATTAAATCTTTGAGTGTGAAAAAACGTTAAACATTTTGAGGGTGAAAAAAAAAAAAAGTTACACAAGAAAACTATAGACCACCAGACAAAAAAGACATTTCCATGTCAAAAATGTTTTAATTAAATAATATTACCGGCATCCTTCAACTTTAAATAATATAGAAATAAAAATATATTTTTAAAAAATAAATAAAATGAATGATTAAACCGCAAATAAACGTTATAATGAAGACGACGTTCAACATATGCATTACTGTAAGCCAGGATGCTGTTATAGATACTTGTATTTTATAAACCTGTAGTATTTATTATTGTTTTTCATATTTGATTTTATTAAAATAAAATAAAACCCTCTACCCTTTATTGATACTTCTTCATCGCTATGCAAAAATATCTACACTTTAATATAAAAGAACAAGCCATTTTTTGTTTGTGATCACTAACCGCGAAAAATGCTGAACCAAATTTTAACCTCATCATTTTTATAGTTTCAGGAAGGTTTAGCAATAATGAAATCAACTTATTTATTATTAAAGAAGTGATATGTGTGTAACAGTGAAGTTTAAAAATCGACCGATAGGTGGTGTGCACCATTCTACATGAGAGGTTACAATGGTAAAGTCTTATATAAAGCTTTAAATTGTTAATAAAATTTACTTTTATACAAATAAATTTAAAAAAAAATATTTAAATATGTGTTCGACATGTCTTCCCATTTCAGTTTGAAAATCGACAAATACGTAGATGAAACAATGGCGCAATAGAGTTTGCAATTGTAAAACTACTGTACCCAACTGTAAAAAAATTTTTAATCATTTTTATAGTTCTAGGAAGATTCAGAAATAAATTTACAATAAATAAAATTTAAATGTACAACTTTGAGTTACAGAAACGAGGTTTGCCACACTTTCATATACTTTTATGGTTAGAAATTGAAATCCAACCAGATGAAAAAAAAAAAAATATATATATTTCTGCAGAATAAAAATTATTACCTAATCGAAATGTTAATACTTTCTGATATTGTGTGTATAAGATTCATGGGCCATTTGTTCTATGCATAGAACAAATATGCGTAGTACATTATCAGCAAGAGTTTCTAAATAGCCACTGTACATCTAGATTAATCACTCATCCATTCAAATTAAAAATTGGACCTCTAATTATGCTTTTACATGATCTTTAACCACCGAATCAGTGTAATTTTAACCTGGTTAAAAATTACAGCTTTTCGTGAAAGTACATTGAAAACATAATCTTCAACTGCATATTTTAATGTAAGATTTTTATCGATAAACAAATGAAACTTTAATTATTCGTTACGTTCTTTACTTATGAGAGCAGACTAAGCCGCGACTGGGGATTCTGGGGATTCCATGATTAGAATATATATATATATATATATATATATATATATATATATATATATATAGTATACAAAACAAATCCCCCTGAATATATAATTATATTATATTTTTACATTATGCTGGATTATTGAATATAAATTCTAATCCCCAATAAAAATCCTAATGAAACTGAATCGATTAATCATTGCGATGACTTGGCATAATCGATTATATTGAGCTAACAGGGGATACAGAAGTGGCAGTAGTGAATTAGAGGACAGTGGGCTGAGATAAGGCTTTGAGGAGGATGATTGATGTTCCCTCAGGAGCTCCTTGGTTAAATATCCTTGCTGAATAATAAAGGAGAGTCCTTTTGTACTCAGGACCGTCAAAGAGATTTTTTCATCTGGATTCCGTCACGACTAACCCGCTAACACCTCGCGAGGCTGACTTATATAGAAGTGATGTCTTCATTATATTTTTATTACAGGAGGTCTTATCAGGTCGAAAGCAACTCTAACGAATGCATTTAGACGATCCTTTTAAGCCTCGGAATATAAGCTGCTTCTAATTCCTATTAAAGAATAAAATAAAATCCAGAAACAAACTGAAAAAAAAATATCGCAAGAATTACACAAGGAATTCTGAATATCATGAGAAATGTCTACTACTGATCCAAACTCTACTGAACCATTTAGCAATATATACATACGTATCCAAATCAAACACTTCGACAGGATCTGCCTTCGTAACATGAAATTCAAGTCAAAAGAGAAAACTTCATCACCTCTGTAATATATAAACAGCTGAGTTAAGTGCCATCGCATCTGCATTTAAATTTTTTTTTTGTCGCATACATATATCAGAAATATAGCCATAGTACCGGACTCCATCAGCGCTCTACACGATAACTACATTCGGATCACCCCGTTATCCTTCGAATACATAATTATTTTATATTTATTTATAAAAAAAAAAAAATTTGTCCATTTCATATGATCGTCCAGAGGTGGGAATCAGAGGCAATGAATTAGTCCGTGGAGCTGCTAGAGAAGCATTAGGCATTAGGAAAAAAATAGCAAAACAATGGAAATCGATGGGATATCAGAGCCCTCCTAGTACACTAAAGGCAATAACAAGTCATAATCACACGTCTGTGAATAGGAAACAGACACCCATCTACATCTCATCACTAAAAAAAAAAAGCTCCAACATCTAAAAAATGAGATCGATATTATGCGATAACTATCTTACGTATTTGAAGAATGTCAAAACTACAGACAGTGCTGACGGAGCTAGGAATAGCATTTGATATATCAAAGATACAAGGAAATGATCTAAAGACTATCGGTTCTGTGGGATTATTTCTTTCTAAATGCAAACTTTATGATTTAATTTTTTAATTTATATTAACTAGAGCGTTGATTACCAAGATGTCCTACGCTCTAAAACACAATAAAACAGCCAACCAAAATCCAAATCTTCGGTATAACCATCTGAAAAAGGAATATTTATATAATTTATGTTAGACTTCCAGATGTAAGTTTGGTCTTCAGGACCTGCTTATTAACCAATTTGCAACTTCAAGACATTAAGAGATCTCTGTACCAAATGGTTCGTTTATAAAAAAAAAACATACTAAAAGCCCTAAGAACCCAACCGGCCTTACCATGGTTTGGTTCTACAAGTTGGCTGTACATGTCTGACATTTTCCAGTGTTACTTGTGGTTCTGTGGGACTCCTAGCAATCCACGATAAATTCCTTAGTCTGATTCCCCTCGGGCACCGAAGTCAGTAAATTACAAGATCATACTGGAATGCTATTTATAAGGAATCCATGCCAAGATTATTGTATTCCATTAAAGTCAGTGGATATAGGCAGAATAAATCTTAAACGTTAATTTATACAATGCGTATCTTACTACTGTAAAATTATTAAATATACATGAATAAATGTTAAGGTGTGGGTGTAATTTAGTTATTTTCTTTAATTGGGTTAGAATTGAGAAATGATTTAAAGTAGATAATTTCCAGGGCTACTTTAATTATCCGATAGCAGGTGTTTTATCCCTCGAAAAATACTCGATTTTTATTTTTAATGTACGTAATAAAAGGAAGACCAACAAATTATACTTCTCAACGGTAACATTGATTTGCGAAAAATATAAGTTTTACATAAAACGTAAAATCGATAAATAATACAAAACCTAAACTAATATGAAGAATAAATATAACTAATGAAGAAAATGTACGGCTTTTAATTAAATAAAAATACTGAGCAGACTCCAAAATTAAGTAGATTAAAAAACAACAACTAAATTACGAAGTTTTACTATCTTAAACTAACCCAATCGATAGATATTATGAGAAGAACCTGATGAAAAAAACGGCTGCACGAAGTTGTGGACCCAGCAGTGAGACCATTGGACAAGAAACGGCCGAAGTGACGTTGGTCCGCTGCCTGTACCTGTTGTCAATCGATTACTAATACCAAAAACAAACTACTGCTTTAACTTTGAATGTCATTTTTTATCTCTGCGATCCAATTGGCAAAAACAGAAGTGGACTGATTAATTACGCAGCCCAGTTTTGCAGGATTCACAAAGTTTAAACCTTAAACAATATATTTAAAAAAAATAACATGTACTACAACCCATGAAGGATCTTTGTAAGGTGGTCCAGTTTCGTGGAAGTAAGTGGTTTGGCCAGAATTCCTCTCAACCACCAGGTTTTTCCAATTTAAGAACACCCACTTAATAGAGGCTGGATGTACCCTAAGAGGGTCTCCCAACCAAAAAATTCATTAATTCGTATATTTAATATCTTTACTGAATGGTTCAATAGCAATAACAGAGCATATAATGCGATTAGAATTTAATAGATCAGTGAACCGCTAATGCTACAGATCAGATTGATTCCTTCTGAACGAGCCGCGAAGAAGATTATCTAATTATAAAAAGTAATAAAATATGACTTAACTGAATAAAACAATTGATTATCAAGTAATTTCAACATACGATAAATTAAAGAAGTTCCTCATTGAGAGTTTTACATTGACCGCGATCCAACGAGTATAACCTTAAATTACCTAATCCATAGGTCAATGGTTCAACATTAAAATGTCTGTAGCGAGGTCGACACCGATAGGAAATTCCTACCACATAGCAACACCAGTTCTTCCATTGTCATCGGTCAGATATTGTTTATCAATATTTTATTAAGTAGACTGAATAGCTTTTTAAAATATTTGATATATTTCTACAGTTATAGTGAAGTAAGATGATATGTAGTTGTATGTATGGGGTGGTTGCAATGAAGATCGTGACCAGACTATAAGGGAGAAGAAAGTGCAGTTGATCTGAAGAATCAAATTGAACAGATCCACTCGATCTGGACAAATGTCTAACTTAAAATCTACATACAAGACTAAAAGAAAAAGAAACTGCTCTTCATTGTCGACTTCTTCAACATTTACTAGGCAAATGCTCTAAGATGCCGATTAATAATAAAATTACATGACATATTTGGGCATATGGAGTTAAGCTTTGGGGCTCCACTAAACCATCCAATTCATTGCGCTTCCAATCCTTGCAATCTAAAATCAGTGAAAATGTTCATTATTTTGTCACAAGTTAAACATAAATGTCTTCTTTGTTCTATATGTTGCTGATCTAATCCAAACCGAATATCTTTCCTTTCATAGTAAACTCTGTAACCAATCAAATCCACTATATAATAATTAATAATTATCTATTTCCGTTAGTTAATCCATTATAATTATTTAGATTATGTATATTTAAAAAAGTTACAAAACAAGCACATCCACTAGTCTCTCAACTTGCTTCTCATTCTATTCCCGATAATTTGTTTGAGGTCTCTGAAAAGGAGATTGCCTTGGAACTTTCTACTTTAGATCTTATATTGAAGTGCTTTAAAAGTAATGTACATATTATAAACACTATCTTCACATTTTTTAGATTTTTTTTTTTAACAGTTCTACATTATTGCAGTTAGATAAATATTCCGAATTATCTCCTTGAGGAGAACGATTGAACTTGAAATCATGATTTCACTTTCCTTATGCTCCTTCTGTTCATCTCCCCAAAACTCCTCATTCTCTGTCCACTTATTCCTAGGTTGTCGCGACATTTGTAGTTCAAACTTTGCATTTATATTTTGTTACGACACTCGGTGCGGTCTTGGAGATTTTCTATGTTGATCTGTTGTAGGCCCCTTTGCACCTATTTCACCTATTCTGTGTCGCATTTACTTGTAATAATGTCGAATATTTTCTTTAGTATTCTGGATTTATCCAAACTGTAGATATGTGTGTAAAATTTTTCTGATTCCTTCTGTTATTGTGTTTGTCTTTTCATAGAGTTCGTTTTGGGGTCTCTTCATCCAAATGCCATCTCTAATAAGTGCCCCGTAAATCTTCCTAAGAATTTTTCTCTCCTGCTTTTCTAATTCTAATATTAGGTGAACATAACTAGATAAGTATACAACATAATATGATAAGTTAGGTAAATAACACATAGAATTTTTATTTTCTCTGCTAATGACCTTGCTTTATTTACTTTAAGTATTTAGAATATTCAAAACCATAATTATTTCTAAATCTAATTAAATAAAAATAACAGTAATAGAGAAGTAAATCGATGTAAATTTTTATATTGTATTAAGTAAAGTACCTTGATGTATAACTCCCACCTTTCACTACCTAATACATTAAGTTAACTTCTATAAACCACAAAACTGCCTAAAATAAAAAAAAAGAAACCGTAACAGAGCTAGACACTGACATTATCGACTGAATGTAGGTGATTAACTGCAGTGAAGGGGGCACATAAGGCTGGAACCAATATTGTGGTCGAGAGAGCAGCACTTTCCTACATTTAAAATCTCAACCTCTATTTGGAAAGGGTGGAAAAATGAAATACAATATTTTCATAAATAGACTGAAGAGAAGATTTCTCCATATTTCTGACAATTAAAAGTAATTATTCCTTTATCAAGGTTTTAAAACTTTGTTTTGTTTAAAACTTTTCCAGAATAGTTTAATAATCTTCTTGTTATGTTTAATCTATTTACAATTTTATTTAATCTTTTTCTAAATAAAACTTCGGCCCGAAAATTGTTATGGAAAATTAGGAAAGGGATAATAATCATAAAAACGCCATATGATGCCAATACAGCATTTATTAGATAACAAACAGTATAACAATCTAAAAATAAAATAAATCATTCATTACTCTTATGAAATACAATAAAAATCTTATTGAATTGATCCTACAAAGTTTTATGTGAAATAATTGATAATAAGTATAAGTAATTATAAATAATAGTTAATAAATATTAAAATCAAATTCAGTAAGGAATGTGTACAGTGTTAACGTTTACGACTTCTAGTGTTCACGTGACATTTGTTAATATTTTATTGCCACTCCGTAATGTTTTTTTTTTATTTATTTAGGTATTTATTAATTTCTGTTTTATTTTTAAGGTAGACGTTTTAACATCTTTTAGATTACCAGTACCATAAATAAACCTAAATGTAAAAGTTTTAACTGTCTGAACTAGAAGAATATCATTAATTTCTTTTTCTCGTAAAGCTTCCTAGAATAATTTGTATTTCATAAGAATGGTGTAAGCTTTATATTACTTTTACATTCCTGTACAATTTCTTATTTAATAAAAGATTTGTCATGATATCCCTTTTCTCCTAATTCCCAAAAAGTTTTAGGGGCCTAATTCCATTCAGAAAATGTTTAAATAAATTTGAAAAATGGTTCAACCTGAACGGAAAAAGATTAAAGGTGTATGGAAAAGGGTGAAATATAAACAGTTTTGAATAGAATTGAAAAAGATAAAACATAATTGGAAAATGTTTAAATATGAATGCGAAAGTTGAAATAGAAATGGAAAAGATTAAACATAACAAGAAAATGATTAAACAATTCTGGAAAAAGGTTTAAGGAAATTTTAAAAAAGTTATATATAAGGATATTATTAATAATAGAAAATTGTAAGAAATTTAAATTGATAGTAAAAATTTAGTGAAACAACATTTAAATATTTTCACTTTACCACTCTTCATCAATATTAGTGATTAAACTATTTTTATGAATATAAAAAAATTACTTTAATTTAACTCGAATTATTTTCAAGAGGAGAAAGTCGTAGTTGATCTAGACTAAAGAAGTGTGGCATAGAAAAAAATATTTAAATTAAGTGTCTTGCAAGCATTTATAGGTCCGATGGTTTTATAAATGATTACAGCTATATAAGAAAAAAGCTTGATTACTTTTTCTATGAGCTGGAAACATGATTAATTGACAAGAAATTTACACATTATTTTTTTTTTTTAGGTTCATTTGGCCAACTTCTACCACTTACTGTTCAGGAATTGAAGCCATTCAACTTAATTAAAAGCTCAGTAACCAGTTTCTGAATCTAACGATATAAGAAAACACTTCATTGTAATTAAGGTTTGTAGTGAGATAAAAATTAAAATAAAATATTAAATTAGCGTAGGCGAAAGAATAAAACAATAACTGAAAAAAAACAAGAAATTGTATATCATTTCCGAGTATATATTTCATTATTCCATTTAATTTAAGAGGTAATTTTAATAAGTATTCTTGGAATTGAGTTTCCGATTCAATCCTTAAACGAAAAAACATATTTGTCTTGTCGGATTGTCACAAAACAGTGCCTTTTTAAAAAATAAAAAAAAATTCGCATTTTTCAAAATATATTTTTCAATTGCATACTGCCAAAAAAAAGAGCTTAAATTACTTTAAGATGCATTAAACTACCTAAAATGTTATAATGATAATAATGAGTAATATGATTTTATGGTTCATGTTTCTCAGAACATTTCCAGCTCCAAATTGTCTTGAAATTCATAAACTTTTTTTATTTTTTACATTTTTATAGACAGTTTCTTTTCGCTTGATAGTAAGTTGTTTGGGGGCATTCTATTTAAATAAACTAGGTAGATTATATTAATATTTGTGTAATTTTAATTTTACGATTTTTTTTTTTTTTTTTTTTTTTTTTTTTTTTTTTTTTTTTTTTTTTTTTTTTTTTTGACTACTGACACTTTTTTTATTTATATATATATATATATATATATATATATATATATATATATATATATATATATATATATATATATATATATATATATATATATATATATATATATATATATATATATATGTATATATATGCACTAGTCTTCGCAAACTTATTTAATATTCTTTTATTACTTTTTCCAAAAAATACTCTTGCCTCATTTCGTAAGCCATTGCAATAATATTCAGCAATATTATTAAATGAAGCAATGGAATATTATTTTTTGATAGTTATATTTAAAACTTATAACTTATTATAACTTGGTAATTATATTTAACTATTAATAAGTAATTGAATGGGTTCGCCGAAAAACGTTCTAAGCGACAAACATAAAATTTTGAGTAATCAGTGAAAGAAAATCATAATCTAAAGTTATTGTTAGTTCTGTAGGTTAGATTTTATATTTATATATTCATTTGTTTTACTTACATGTAAAATAACAAAATGGAATACTATATAATACTTAGACGTACTATTATACATTTTAGAAAACTTTAAAATCGCCACTTCAGAAATGTTGTCGCTTAGAACGTTTTTCGGCTGTCCCATACAATTAATTAAATATCATTTTGTTTAATTAACAAATTTATATTTAAAAAATTTAAACAAACTGTTTAAAATCAAACAGAGGCAATAAGTAATAATATTTAAATAATTAACTGGATTACTTACAAGGCCGGACCTTAGATCTAGACCAGGAGAAGAAAAAATTAAATTAACTGAACAAGCTAACACTGAGACTTAGTTTTAGAAGTTGTTGTATTTGAATTACTAGAATAGTTTACTCTTGGAATTGGTTTAGTAAAGTTAAATCAAATACTAGTTTAGCAAACTTATAAGGCATACATATGAATTATAGCATGGAGAGGTCAAATGGGTTCATATTATCAAAAGTACTACTTTTTAATATTTATCATTTTCTGATAGAACGTTTAAGATAAATTTAGAATGCTCTTGTCAGTTATAACTTTATTATTATATACAGCACGTTAAATATGGCAGCCCTTAATAATTGGACTAAAACAAAGGCTTTATTTAAAAAAAAAAAATCTAGTTTAAATAGGTTAAGCTCCATTGTTTATCTAAGGGAGAAAGAAAATGGAACCCTATGTACTTATTTCTTATCATCACTCAAACTTGACGGAATCTGAGGGAAAATCTGGAAATCTGAGTGGTTTCATTACAAGGTATATAATCGCAAAATAGTTTTCGCTCTTTAAATCTTATACAGTAGAACCTTACTAAACCGCCTTCCACTAGTCCGACTCTGGGTAATCCGACCCTCTTCTAGAGTTCCTTTTTGTGCAGCTAACAGACAAAATTTCTCGGAAACCAAAACAAAGGCAACCTCTCCCATTTACAAGGTCCCGTCTATCCTTTCTTGCCGTGTTTATTTTAGCTTAGTCCATAGCAGGTGTATTTTTCATCCCTTTAAATAATTTTGTTCAAAATGAGATAACACGAGAAGATAAAATAAAACACTGGACAAAGGTAAGTTTTTAACGTTTGAATTGTATTATTTTACTCGCAAGCAGTTGTTGGTAGACTTGGAAATTAGAATTTTCTTATCTTTCAGGCAAAAGTCTCTAGAAAGTGGATTCGGAATCGTTTTCAATAACTATTAATGACAATCCAAAACGAAAGACAGTTAAAAAGCCGAAACTGTAAATATTATATATACTTGGTGGACAGCAGTTAAAAGATAACTTTCAACATTTCACTCCACAATGTTACTTCTCTCCAGCAAGTGTAGATTGGATAGATAGGTTTAAACTACAAAACGTTAGCATCGAAGAACATCAGAGGTTTTAAAAAAAAATAATCATTATCTTTTGTAAATTTTTCATCTTCTCTCTAAACAATTGCCATGTATGTATATTCATATTATAATCACGTTTGATCTAAAGTACGTTTCAATTCCTTTAATCTTTGAAATTATTAATTTATAACTTTTAATATAATTATAATAAAATTTTAACTATGAAAAACCGCTCTACCCTCGAGGGATGCCAAGTTACCTGCCAACTATGAACTTCATGCTTTAACGGTTTCAAAATTTCAGGAAGCGATTGGATAACTGCATCAGCAAATATTTAGGAAATGATCGACTATGCCAAGAATAAAAGTAACCACCAATGATTTAAAGGTGAGAACATTTCATCACGGAATTTCGCAATCGATTGAATGCTAATTAACGCTGACAATGGAGTGTGGCAATGTGGAAGTAGCGTGAGATAGTATTTTAACTTCTACCGGGTGCAGTTCTTGTCGATTTGGAGAACTTGTATAGTTCAACACCATCGTTCCAAGTGATCCGAGACAGATACCGTACAACAGATCGCATTAAAGTAAATTCAAGCAACTCTAGAAATATTATAAGAATAATTCAAACACAACTAATCAGTAGCACTTCCAAAATACAATTATTGGTGTTGAATTTGGTCAAAAGATGAGCTATAATTTAAAAAAATTGTATGGATTTCTGACTTGCCTACTGGTAAAGAAATGAACAGAGTTGCGTCTAATTTAATAATGATCAAATCTTGCAACCATTTTTTATTTAACTAATGATTATTTGACTGAAAGTTTTAATCATTATTAAATTAGGTGATTGATTCCAGGAAATTATAGCTACGATACAAGTTTGCCTTTGGATATGAATTATGTTAAAAAATATTCTATTATGTTAAAGAAATGTGTACAATGTTTCCAAGCAATTATACACACCTTAATCCTTTTTAAGAGCAGGGTAAAAATTCTAATAAAATATCACATTATTTTCCCCCTTATTCTTAGACGCTATTTTTTATTTTATTTTTTTCCATAGACATCAAGATTACGTCAACTTCGATTCGTGAAGTGGAATCACCTGTTTTGCTAATCTTCATTTGAGAGATTGTCAATCGTGGTTCATTACCGCTCAACAAACGGCTGAGCTGCTTTACTCATTCGCTTGTGTCACCATTTCAATCATAGACTTTATTGCATGGTGTCAAGATTATATAGTAAAGTTGAAGGTTTATATGTTTAATAATTACTTTGAATATAATTAATCCTTTAATAATTTCTGTTCATTTCGTCCATATTATTATTTAATTTAGAACAAATGTTCATCTTTATTTGTAAAATTCTAAGTATTATTTGTCTGAATTAATCTACTCAATTGACAATTTTGAAATGCGTGTTCAAGATAATCTCTTATTACGATAGACCTCAGCAGTTACAACCAGTATATCATCCAAATAATTTTTAATACATTTAGATATATTTTTTTTTTTTATTGTTTCAGATAAAATGCGGAATGTCAAAGATTTAAGGATGGCCAATGTTTTTTTGTTTAAAAGTTATCGTGATTATCGCTCATCAGCAATCAAATAAGCTTCTTAAAATTAAAATAAATTAGAATATAATAGAAACCACAATTTAAAGCTACTTACGCACTCCGTCGCATCATTAACGTACCTGTAAAATGACATTCAAATTAATATAACTGATCGTGAAATATAAACTGATAATATGGGCATTAAATAATATTATATGTTTTAATGGATATATTAATTACATAGATTTATTATCGTCTTCTGTAGCAAAACGAAATCTTTATTATTTGTTTATTGATATTTATGGATAACACAAACAAGAAACTGTTATACTTGAAATTTATTTTTGTTTTCTTTCTTAATATACCCAATACGGCAATGTTTTGCGGAGGATAGGCGATGTTCCAGGAGGTTGCGGCTGGTCAATAAAGTTTTGGCAACTGACCAGGCTCTCAGTTGCGACGGTATGACGTCAGTGTCCTTCTCCGTCATCCAGAGTAAATATTATGTGTAACTGGCCGAAGAAGGAATATATTTATAATTACTAAAACCTTTTATTCGATTGATTGGAGAATCCATGGAAGCTTTATGGCAATACATTGAATATTCATAAAAATAATTTATAAATTATTCTCTAGGCCATCTTCTTTTCTGACGCCTCGGAGGATTATCGGGAATAGAGTGGGAAGCAAGTTGAAAAAAATAGTGGATTTGAGTGGTTATGGAGCTTACTATGAAAGGATTAGTATCTGGTTTGGGCTAAATCAGCAATATATGGAACATTTAGGTCGTTATGGATAAGTTTGTTGACGAAAAAATAAGGAGCATTAAGGATTTTTTGTTGGATTTTGGATTGCAAGAATTGGATACAAGATGAAGAAGATGGTTTAGTAGAGCCCCAAAGCTCAACTCGATATGTGCATATAGGTATAATCACAGTCATGTAAATGAGTCTTTTGTAATTAATTGGGAGCTTTGAGCGTTTGTCTAGTAAATGTTGAAGTGGTCTGTAACGACGAGCAGTTTCTTGTCGTTTTAGTATTGTAGGTGATTTCCAAGTGGAGTCCTAGGTAGCGGACCTGTTCAACAGGGATTAGTGGAATATCATAAAAAAGATAGTAGGACAGAATGCCGTATTTTTACGACGAAAAGTTTTGAGTTGAATTTCAAAAATGATTTGGTCGACTTCTGAGCTACAGCAAAAAAAAATATTTTTTTAATATAATAGGATGGCATTTAGTTTGTGAGAAAAATGTTTTTGAAAGAATTAGTTAAGGTAAAACTTGAAAATGTACATGAAACATGATGCCATTTATATATGTATCGTTATTATAATTACAGAAACGTATTTTTGTTCTGCCTTCAATATGGTGTTGGCGCACAACGATTTTAACATTTGAATTAATACATTTAAAAAAATAATATAAGAATAAAGTAATGTCCTAAGAATTATAAAAGAAGTGACGATTTTACTTTACTAGTGAAAACTAGTTTAATGAAGTTACTAACTACTAATTTTTTAAGTACTAATTCAAAAAAAAGGTACCGCCGGAGAATGCTCAATTACGTTCTGACAGGTGCTTTCTAAGGGAACTCAATATTTTTTCCAAAACAGTTTAAGTTAATCGAATAATTTTAAGCAATCAGAACATAAAAAGTAAAAAGTCATAAACTTGCTAATATGGACCCTCACTGATTGTGAGTAGCAGTAGCAATGACTAAAGCAGTATAATGCATGTAAAAATGCTATAATGTCATTAACATATATATAAACATTACAGGGTTATAGGAGTAAAGTAACCTAATAGAAAATTTGGAGGATAACAGTAATGGTAGTCATCTGAGCTTTCTCAGGAGTAAAAAAAAAAAAAAAAAAAAAAAAAAAAAAAAAAAAAAAAAAAAAAAAATAAATAAAAAAAAAAAAAAAATAAAAAAAAAAAAAAAATCTTATCTTCAAGGATTTCTAATGGAAAATTAAAATTAAAAAAATATTTAAAACAATTGTATACAAATAACTTTATTATATTATATGATGAGGCGAACAAAAATAAATGAACTTTTGATTGAAAATGTTTTGGGCGCTAATTTTTTTATTCTCACCACTCTAGACCATTCTCGCCATTTGAATCATGCTCCTATTATTGGATAAATATTTTGTAAATTATTCCCTTTTTCCTATATATGTATCATTCTGTTGTATAACTATGGGGTGTGAGTTGTATGAGCATGAAATATCGTATTTATAATAATATAATGGAATTAAGAAATAACAGGCAAAAAATTCCACACGTTTTTTTTACGTCCCCATATTCTTTCACCAAAGCATATGAAACGTATTAGGAATATAGAATAAGGTAGCAATGAATATCAGCAAGCAATATTTAAAAAAAAAATATTATAATTACAAAAATTTTAATTGATATGATTTATTACAGTTTTGTATTAGATGGGGCATGGGCATATCCCTCAAGAATCTATACAAGGAATGAAACATTTAGACCAGAAAATGAAAAAAATCCACGCCATAAATTCTTTACCTGTTAGTGTATAAGTATAGAATAATTAATTTGATCTGTTGGTCCGTATATCTTGTATTTTTAATGAACGAAAATTTGAGACGATCAAGACCAAGATCCATAAATATTATCTCAACCATGCATAAATATTCATTCAGAAACGGAAGATTTTTTAAAAGTTTATTAGGTCATCCTCTCTATTCATACGGTTGGGATCTTCAAAGGAACCCTTTACCGGAGAATAGTGTGCCTCATTACGCTAATTCACTCCTTCCTTAGAAAGTAAAATGTATGCGAACTGAGGACGTCAAGAGAAACGAAAGTGTGCCGCTTGTAATAGCTGCTTCTTATTAGTGGAAACAATATTTAATAGCTTGCAGTTTCTTTATTCTCACACTTTGCTTTCCAAACTGCACCTCTGGGAGTCTTATAATAATAGTGCACGGAATTTGAAGAATTACTTTTTATACAGAATTTTTACTGTATTAATTAAAAAAACCCAGAAATTTATAGAAACTAGAAACATACACAGCGATTAGAAATCATTTTGGTTTATAAGTAACCAGAACTGAAAAGGTTAAATTTGTGAAATTTTGAGTTTTATTCATCCGAAAGAGAAACACCTGTAATACAAACATTAATTTTATTTTTCTAACTTTGTATCTTTATTCATACCTGTCAATCAAAGTGATTAAGAAACAGTGAATTTGACAAAATACTGAACTACTTGGCATGAGGGGGAGTAAAACCCTGTGGCATCTCTTCCTAACTTGATTTTTTTTTAAACTTCGCTTAGGAGATCCCTCATCCAGCTCCTTTTCTCCCTTCCCAGGATATTGTCTTAGATGTGAGTTGTTTATGAGTGTTTTGGAATGTCTATGTAATTTTTCAGAGTCTCTATTTGTTCATTAACAGTTAACATGGGAAGGCCAGAATGTAGAGTTATATTCCTTACGTGCCAGGGTGCTTTTGGGATTGTCCTGAATGCTAAAATGAAACCTAGTAAGTTAAAGGTCGACAGAAGTCGATTCAAGCATGCGAAATTTTTAGAATTTCATTCAACCGGATGGTTTGAGTTTGTATATCAATTTCTTTTACATCATTGTAATCATAGGTTATCAAGAAAGTTTTATAAACAAAGGTTATGAACATATTTATATAAGAAGAGGTTAATCAGGGTTGCAGTAAGGAAGAAATAAACACGTCTGAGGAACAAACTATGATAGAGTGCCAACGTTTCGACCTGCCTTGCAGGTCTTGATCAGGGCTAAAATGAACAAACAACTAGATCTCACAAAAAATAACTGACAGATAAACTAATGAAAAATGGATATGAAAGAGTTGAACGAAAATAAACAATGAAACAGATATCATGGTATAGAAAAAATACAATAGTGTAAGAATGCCTATGGAATATAGTGTTGATACAAGGGAACAAGGTAAGGAAGGATAAGTACAAGACAGGAATGATAAGGGAAAAAAGAAATAATTTGTCAAGTTGGTCTCTATTATAGTCTCTATTATATATTGTCTCAAAAACTCTATTTATTTTTCACTGATTATATCCCGGAATATCTTCTTCTTATATTAATTAATAGTAAACTACACTTTTATGAATTTATTTAATTGGCTTTCATCATGTTTTAGTAAGAAAAAATATCAAACCGGATGTATTTTCGAATTTATTGGCGATTACAAAACTTAGATTTAGTAAAAATAAAAATGGCCATGAATGTATTAAAATAAAACAAGCAGTGGGTGACACCTATGAGTCACTTGCTCAGGTGGCTGCATGCTGACTCAGGGACCTTTCTAACCTTATCGTTACAACACTTGGCTAAATACATCCACATTTATAACAGACCCAATTTCAGATTTTTTATTTTTGTTTTGTTTTTTAATATAACTAAAATATAGGTAATTAGTTATAACGTATATCAAAGAATATTCATAACTAAAAATATAATCATCAGGCGGAATCATTGTTAATCCTCGCCAACGGTTGGTTGAGATAAGACGACAGATTTATTTCTAATTAAGGTGGCAGGAGTTGAAAGCCTTTGATTGAGCCATGATGAATCGGGAGAGTACGTCAAACCGAACCTTCAATTTAGGTTAAATTAATATTATTAATCGCCCAATTAAATTAGTAATACATCACTTGTCATTTTAAATTTAATTAATTATTATAACGCAAAATTATATTTCCCATTCTATGAATATCGGTGATCGCTTTATGGGACAGCAGCAAGGAAACAAATGGACGTAGAAACTTAATAAAGGAAACAAGGAGCGATGGCTCGTGACAAATTATTTTTCACAGCGCAGTGACCACCCCAATAGCTTCCAATTCATAAATACACGCTATTTCCATCCAGTTAAATTAAATAAATTTCGACACAATATACAGCGTCAAATTACAATCAAATGATTCTTTAAATGCTCGTCAACCTTTTTTTTTTTCAATCAGAATTGTTCAAAATAAATAGGTTTATTAATTGATCAATTTGATAACGTGCAACTCAATTTATTTTAATTTTATATTATTTATTTCCTATATAAATTCCTCTCAAACAATGTTATGTGATTTATTTTTTCATAGGTATTGGATACGCAACCAAATAACAAAAAAAAAATTATTATTATTGTATAGAAAAGGTTTAAGGTTTAACACAGGCACGGAAAGGGAGACAGATACAAGCACACAATTAGGGTATAGCCTAGGTACCTGTTAGGCTAGGCGCAGCTTGAGAAGGCGAGGTGGTGTGCCGGCACGCTGCTACCATTTTATGAAACGCCGTTCTGAATACATTTATACAACGATTTCTTTCAAACCTCAGCAAATGTTTAAAATTTGGTTAATTTTTTTTTCTCCTAATAAACATTGATTACAAAATGAGTGGTAAACCCTCTAGCCTTCTAACCTACCTCTGCACCAATTTGTCCTTTGTCGGCAAGCATGCAGGCAAATTAAATGGAATATTCCAAAATAATGTTTGGACAAAGGAATAAGAAATTCAAGAGATCAAATTCAAATTTAGATCGAGAGAGACATTCCACTGATCCCTGTGAACAGATTACATCTAGGACTCCAACTGGACAAATGTTTCACTTGGAATCCACATACAAGACTAAAACGACAGGAAACTGCTCGTCGTTTTCGATTTCTTCAACATTTACAAGACAAACGTTCAAAGCTTCCGATTTACTACAATAGACTCATTTATATGACAGTTATCAGACCTATATGGACATATGGAGTTGAGCTTTGGGACTCAATTAAACCATCTAATTCATCCCGTATCCAATTCTCGTAGTCCAAAATCCAACGAAAAATCCTTAATGCTCCTTATTTTGTCATCAACAAATGTATCCATAAAGATCTTAATGTTGAGATTTAGCCCAAAGCAGATACCTATATTTTCATTGTAAGCTTCATAACCATTCAAATCCACTTGTATCCCAACTTGCCTCACAGTCCATTCCTGATAATCCTCTGAGGTGTCCCAGATGGCCCAGGGACCTTCTAATATAAAATTTTTATTTAATTATTACTAGTGAGTAATAATAATTGAAAGAGAGGGTATGGAGAAAGTAGATGATGGAGGGACAGGCGCGGAAGATGGAAAGACCATGGACGTTGTAGATAGTTGACATGGACCTGGACAAAAGATTTTGCTGTAGCACATAATTCTTAAAATGAGTAACCATATATTGTAAATAGTCGAGGATAGATTTAGAATGTAAATTGTGTGGTGACATCTGAGCAGAAGAACTTTAAAATCATCCATAGTAGGTTTTAAATTTATAATATTACTAACAAAAGAATATCCATCAACATTATTAATTTTATTAATTATTTGTCACGTAGCTGCCACTAATTAGGGTTAAATTGGTTAACACAACAGATAGAATATAATAAATCATATAACCCAGGCATCAATAGATGGGGCTATTGTGTAACTAGCAACAAGATCTATTGATTAAGATAAAAGTAATTAATAAATCCCCAAGCAATGTTTAAGAACACAGCAGTTGATTCCAATACCATATCTTCCACATTCCGCGATTTACTATTACTAATCATGACCCTCCTTCCGAACTATTCCACGTGGTATCCCGCTAACGCAATCACTCCCATTATCATTCTCAACTGCACTAATGATCTTCCTCAGTCCATTCTCTACTTATCTTTCTCCTTATATGCATGTGAGTCACGATTTCCCTTTCATATTTTCCCACCGATCTGCATCGTTAATATACGCCAATCTGATTTCAATTTCTATTTGAGGAAGAGAGAAAATAAGGCATCTTTTCATACGAAAAATTGAAACAAAATCAATAAAACCGTTCCAGTTCCATTAAATTGGTTTTCAACTTGTTTATATTTCTCTTGAATAAAACCCATATCCAATCCCCTTTCCTTTTGTTTGAGACAAATATTACTGTCTACTTTATTCTGGAAAACGATTTTCCGCAAATTGTGGGGTTAGAACTGAAACACGCTAAGTCAAAAAACACGATTTTGAGTAAACGCAGATCAAAGATTTTTTTTTTTCTCTGTCACTTTGGTACTGACATTATTTGATCAAATTAGTCAAAATACTGGAAAATTCAGGTCTTTAACTTAAATAATATTGTTAATTAATAATTAAAATAATGTTGATACCAGATTTAACAAAGCAGAAAAATATTTGATAGGCATTTACTCACCGCCATGTTTTCGACAGTGTCTTTCACTTCTAACCCCTCGAAATATCCCATGACAATACCAATCCTAAAATACTTAAAATTATTTTCTAAATTTTCTACTTCTTCGTAATATTTTTCTGTATTTCCTTACCTTAACGACAGTTATGTGTTTGGTTTCAGGGTATTTTTATGGTGAATTTTATTGTTTCGGGGACCGCACCTTCAACATCTCTAGACGACACTGTACCTCCCAAATTTTTTTTTACTCGTGACACTTTCTTACATCCTTTCTTTTCCCAACAAACTTCATTATTGTTCTAAATTTTATAATCCCCAACTTGAGCCTAGTAGTCGGTTACGTTCCGTAAACTTATACACTCTTTCTCATAAAACTTGCACTTTCCGAACAACTTTCCTTTCGAATTCCCTTCCTCCACTTATTCGATAGGACCCTCCTTTAAATATTTTATCACACCACTGATCGGTTCCCACTTAAAAGCTCCAAATATCTTGAATCTGAAACTCTTCCGTTGATATAACAAGTGCTTTTAATTAACACTAATACAACAACTTATGAGTAACATATATTTTATTCATAAGGTATAGTTGACTGTGAAGTATAGGAGATGTAGATAGTTTGGGTAGGCAGTCTATCAATCTACTATCATCTATCAATCTAGTCTATCTATCTAGGGTAGGCAGTAACATCAATAGATGTTATTGCACATTTCTTGCTAAATTTCATTTTCCTCACATTTGCCCCTTATTTTATCTCCTTTCTCTTTCCACTATGCACATTTGTAATTATTCTACTATATCTGTCCCAATATTTATCACTACTTTACAGCTGTACTTCTCATAGTTTTATTTATTATTAACTATATAGTTAACTCCCTACTGTTACTATTAATTTTATTCTATATCTGTATCAACTCATTAACTTAACCACTATATCTCATAAACTCTATATCTACTCATTTTTTATATTTACCAATTATATTGTTGTATTTACTCATTCACTATCACCCCTGTAAATTTATTTTCAATTTTCAATTCAATAGTTTACATTTATTGTCTTGTCTTCAGTACCTTCAGATATTAATTCATTTATTTGCCCTCAACTCTTTAACTATGTATCTACTCATTTTTTATGTTTATCAATTATTTTGTTGAAATTACTCATTAGCTTTTGAGCAACTATCACTCATTTTTATTATATTCTCATTTTAACCTTAATTCAATAGTCTTTATTGTCCTTATGGCCTTTAAATATTACCTTTATGTTACTATCCTTACTCTTATACATTTATTTATTTATTATTTTACTTTTATTTATTTTTTTCACTCATTCTTATGTTTTGTGGTGTGTGTTTTTTCATACATTTTTTACAATTTAGTCATACCTTTTTGCTTGTTTTCTTTTCTTTTAGCCCTGATGAAGACTTGCAAGCAAGTCGATAGTGGCTTTAATAATTAAAATACCGCTGAGTATCTATGACTGCCTACCCTAACTATCTACATCTCCAACAATATTTTATATTAACTTTATTACGTTCGATATCATCTACAATTCCAATTGAAGAGACCTATTGATTTTTTCTAGATAAAATAGTTTTCAGAAAACCAATATCAACTTTCCTATTAAAAATATTGGAATAAATATTATAAATGAATATATACATATAAATGAAAATAATTGGAATAAAATTTTTTTCACACAATTTAACATGTCATTTTATACTTACGGGCAATCTATGTGAACTACAAGCAGCATTATTCTCTTTTAGACATCATGGGAATATAAAATATTTTTAACTGTTATTTATAAAGTATATTATAATAATGAAGAACGTAAAACCATGGGAAGCTATTCCTGCCGTACCAGCCAGAGAGGAAGTGATCATGAATTTGCCATAAAAGATTTACAAACCTTCACCTAATAATCAAACAAGTTCCTCCCAAATGTAAAATTAAAAACAATAATTTATAAGTAGCCCAAATATTACCAACGAATGCTCTTATTACATGATAAAAAATAAATAAATCGAGAATACATCCAAACAAATCAGTAAAGCATGGAAACAATGTAAAAAATTCTTGTACAAACAGGAACTCTTTAATAAAATTTAAATAAATCTTCAACTTTATTTTGTTTCATTTTATTTTCATTAGGAAATTTATTAATTTATTATACGGATTAAACGAGCTTTAATGACCATGATGTATGAAATGTATCTTTACATAAGAAAAATTGTGTCCTCAATAACACTATTTTATTTAATATAATTTTCTACTATATTTCACTTGTTCAATACAGATCCCGATCTAGGAATGTTTCTGTTTTTTAAAAAGAAAATCAAAGAAATAATAAGATAGAATAAAGTTATAGTGCACTAAAAGTAGATACTAATTCATGCATGCAAAAAAGAAAAAAAAACAATAAACCATAAATCTCTCTCCCTCATTATTTAAGGGGTTATGCAGGACTCCAGAATATTCTAGTGCTTCTCTCTTGTGTCAGTGAAGCCAATGAAGGCTGAGTGATAGCGTTTAAACCACAAACATTCCAAACATGAGAGAAGCTGACCATTACTAGGACCCCATTGTTGAACTTCGCAATAGATTTCTAGGCCACTGCCGCTTTGATCTGCCAGAAAGATGGAAGATATGTGTCGATTTGGTTAAAGATTGTATTTATATAATATCTAAATTATTAAACAAATATAAATATATATATTTACTAATACATCGTTAAATTATAGTTAACTATTTTGATGATGAGAACTTTTCTCGTAACGTGAAGCCATGTTTTAAATAAGCGTTTTAGTTGACAGAATGTATAACTGCCATTATTACGAAAATGATATTTTTTCACTTTGTAAATATAATTATTATATTTTATCAAATAAACCTATTACAACATTTGTGTTGGTTGTTTAGATAGGAAACATTTTTTTTTTAAATTTCATTTCCGAAAAAAGTCAATGCTTTTCAGTTGATAGAATGACTCATTTCATGTTTGTTTGTATTTTTCAACGTTCAACCTCACGATATTTTTTTTAATTCCAACTGAAAGTTTTTATAAAAATAATAATAATTAGCAGGTAATAATAATGCTTTTAGAGATGTTTATGTTATTACTTCAGTTCAGTTTAAGTTTAGTATCGCTTAGAAACACTTCCAAAACCACGACCAGTTCATTAAATTAGTTTATAAGTTATTTAAGATTGTTTATAAGTTATTAAGATTATTCATAAAGTTTATAAGTTTATTCATTAAGTTTATAACAACAGAAATATCTTTTCTGTTTTCAGGATTTATTATATCCAACTTCTCGAACTATATCACTCGAGAAAAAAAAAAACAACATATTAGATTTGCTTAAATCTGAAGGAGAAGAAAACAATGATATTGTATATTATAATGTAAAAATATTATATTTTATTTTATTTTTCATTTAATAAATAATTATTTTGTTCAATATAGGTATTTTTTGAACAACCTCACTCCCGACATAATAAAAAAAAAATTAATATTAGTATGTCGAAGCAGTCTGTAAAATAGAAATTGAAAGACAACCAGGTAAAAGACTACCAGGAAATAGGTTGACAAGAAAAATACTAGATTAAATAACATCCTTAAAACAGCCAAAACCTTGGATAACTGAAATCCAGATGGATCTCAAGAAAGCCACCATAAAAGAAACCGATATCACAGACAGAAACATCTTTTGAAATAAAGTGGACAAGTGCTCCCACTATCTCCATAACTCCAGATCAAACAAAGCAGAAGCAATGCAGACCAAAATGGACAGAAGAACGAAAGCAGGTACTTGCGAAGCGAATGCGAGAAAACTGGGCGAACCAAGAGAACAGAAAGAAAAACTTTTCTTCTTGCTTTTCGCCTTCTACGAACGATGCGCTAACAATCATAATAATAATTCGGACAGCAGTTAACAAGATCAAATTTCTGAAACGGTTAGGACACAAACTGGTAGACGGTGGTCAGATGAAAGGAGAGAACATCAGGCAGAGGTAAGGAAGAAATATTAGAAAGAATGGGAGAGCAAGGAATGAACGTGGTGCACAGATGGCCGAACACGAAAGAAGTAAAATTAATTAATTTATGTTATTTACTAAATGAACAATTTATATAAGTTTTCAGTCGACGAAGTGACCAACTTCATAAAATTACAAGTTTTATCTTTTCAATATTGATTTTATGACCATTCAGCATTGAATAAATGGGTAAAGGCACAATGGATATTTTAGTAAACTGACAGATTTTAATATTTGTGCAATCCTTTTGCCAAAAAAAAAAAAAAGTAAGAATTAGCCAAAAAAGGAGTTAGCCATTCTTTCAACCTAAAGGCTCATATAATGAGATGTTTTTTAATTTATTATTTCGAAATATATTATATTTATTTAAAATATATATAATATTATATATATATATATATATATATATATATATATATATATATATGTATATATTTTAAATAGTGGTATTCGCTTTTCTTTTATTAACTCTAAATAAGTTTTTGAGCCCAAACAAATATGCTCCCATTAATTAGTGGTTTCCTTAATTAAAGAGAGGAAATTGCTTGTCACTGCCTTGTACGAGATAAATGGTGAAAAAGCAGATCCTTGGGCCAATGCCTTCTATATCAAGAATTCTCATAAATATCGGATGAAAGTGTATATAAACAGAAACTTGATCTAGGTTTTTATAAGATTTAATAAACTGTATAATAAAGATTATATGAACTGCGCGATATAAAATATACCACGCTATATTTAATTTATATCAGAATTTAATATAGAAGAGAGATTTTGTGTTTGTGTTTTAATTTGCTGCTCTCCAACTTTATACTCCATAAATCAAGGCTGGCTTCATTATAGTGACTGTTTTCCGGAATATCCGTCTTATCCTTGTAATGTTAAATTATCCTTAGAGAATCTCTAATATGATTTTAATTATGTAGTTAATTAGCATGAGGCTCATTAATTTCCATTTTTATTTGAAAAATCATTCTTCTGTAAAGAAGTGAAGTGTGTGCGTGTGTAACTGGATTCGAACCGATGCTGCAAAGGTTACGAATACGCTTAAGTGCCCGAAATCTAAATACGATCAGTCACAAACACCTTATAGTTTGTTGTTATACGGCATGACATACTTAAAATTCTATAAGGATCTAATTATTTGAAATTTTTTTAATTACCTAAGTTGTGCCTATAATTTAGATCCTACAGTTTTACAATTACATCCTCAATATCGTCTCGACAACTGCGAAGTATGGAATGTGAAAATATGCAGTTTTTGCATTCGATCTTCAGTGATTCGTTACGTTGATTTGGCGTAATGAAATAGTTTGTATAATCGACCCTTTGAGAGGGTTGTTTCTCCCCTTTACAGAGTAAATTCAGGTTTGAAAATTCGCCAAAACGTATATCAGTAAAGCGATTGATAAAATAATACAAAAAATGTGTTTTTTATGTTCGATACTTTGCAGTTGCAGGGACGATATGACCGATAGTATAAAAAATAAGTTTTTCTTACGATTTCGCTATAAATAAAAAAGAATTGATAGAAATCATCTTGTAACCGAATGAAACAAAAACTTTCTCAAAAAAAAAAAAATCGAGACTTGGGGCAATGAGGACTGAAAGAATAAACATTTTAAAACCTGAAGTAAACTCTTTAACTATTAAAATCCACTAGTCTCTCAACTTGCTTCTCATTCTATTCCTGACAACCCTCCAAGGCTTCTGAAAAGAACTTGGCTCGGGACCTTCTCAAATAGAACTTGTATTGAAGTGCTGCCAATGGGTAGTTAGTTGCTTCACAAGCAATTGTCATTTTATTATTTTTTGTCATTATCACATTTACTGGATGTATGTTGTTATGTGCAGTTATAAATTTTAATAAATAGATATAAACAAACAAAATAAAAAAAAAAAAACTGTGCCAAGAATTTTAATGCAACTTACAGCCTGATTTTTAAAACTTCTCATTCTGGCTGGTATATATTGATAAACTATTATATAGCCCTCTATTCCTACACTATTTGGAGTAAATTCAATATAATAAATATTATATATTATTATTATACTTATAAATATAATCTGGAAAGCCAGAGTGGTTGAGCCAAGCAGGTGAAGGTTTTTAAAAGGCTTGGAATGGTTGATGACTGCCTGGACAGAAAGAAATTTAGGGACCGACTTAATAATATCAAGTTATGGACGAGAGGAGAAGACAGCACTCGGAAAAATAAAGAGTTTTTGGAGGTGGAGAAAATATAAAGGGGTAAGGAGGTCTGTGTTAGCCGATTCGGAAAAAAATCGAAACGTATTTAAAATATCTTAATACATATTTTTAATTGTAAGGGGAATGTACTGAACTAAATCGTCGTTTTAATTAAATAGAAACAATTCTAATTTCATTATTTATTATGATATCTATATTTGTGGAGCCGTTTCATATCTATTTCAGTTTTTTTTTTTTTTTTTGTTATTAAACTTGGTCTCTCTTTTAACCAACTTTATACAACTTAGTTTCTTTTTCACTTAACGAAGCTATAAAAATAAAAAATCACTAATGGTATTATTGTGTTGCAATGTTAAACGACAGTGGAGGATTTGAAATAGGTATTTATATTTCCTTTGTAATAAAAGCAAAATCAAACGTCTTACTTGGAATCCACATACAAGACTAAAACGACAAGAAACTGCCCGTCGCTATCGGCTACTTCAACATTTACTTGACAAAGGTTCCAACCTTCCAATTAATTACAAAAGACTCATTTACATGACAATAATTAGACCAATTTGGACATACGGAGTTGAGCTTTGGGGCTCCACTAAACCATCCAATTCATCTCGTATCCAATCCTTACAATCCAAAATCCTTAGAAAAATCCTAAATGCTCCTTACTTCGTCACAAAAAAACTTATCCACAAAGATCTTAATATACCTTACGTTTCTGACTTAGCTCAAACCAGATATCAATCCTTTCACATCAAACTCCACAACCATTCAAATCCATTAGTATCACAACTTGCATCTCATTCCATTCCAGATAACCCTCCGAGGCGCCTGAAAAGAAGATGGCCTCGGGACCTTCTAATATAGTGCTTTATCATGTAGAGCCTTAATAAGTGCTACCAATGGGTAGTTGCTTTAAAAACAAGTGACGTGTCATTTTTATCTATTTCATCACATTTACTTGATGTATTTTATTTTTTGTATATACAGTTGTAAATTTCAATAAATAATTAAAAAAAAAATAAATAAATAAAATAAAAGCAAAATAATTAATCAATAAAGAAATCTTGACGCATTGTTTACCTGAATGTGGATCCAAATATTCACCTATATTCATGTTTTCCATACTTTGCGTTTTTCCAATGGGCTGTTAAATATAAGAACCCAAAACACCAATTTGTTTATTTCTTCTTGTAAAGCTGTACTTTCTGTAAATTCTTATGTATTCATCAGCTACCTATGTAATATGTAATTATCCGTAAACTTCACTTATTGGTAACACTTCGAGTTAAATTACAAGTCTTAATTCCTCGCTGACGCTTGTAGAGAACCTCCTCCAGATTAGTTTTTAGATAGTAAAATGCTATATAGATTTAGATCCTATGACTGTTCATAGAGATTATTTTGGCTTATGGTTTGTTCTTGGGAAACATACATTTTTAAAAGAGTGTTGACTTTATTACTTGTCTTGGCAAAATATTCATTAAATAATGTACATATATACATAAAACAACTGCTAGGGACTTCAGTAACACTCAACGATTCCGGCATGTTGCCCATCTGATTGCTAAGGATGGTGACCTTTTCGTGACCAGCGGCCAATCTTCCAGAGGCTGATTGGAGAGCAGTGGTCCTTAATTCGTTTAGCCCTTCCTTGATTGGCTGAACAAAATTACCCGGGAGTTAGCAACCCCGAAAGTGACATCAAAGGCTGCTTAAGCTAATTATTTGAACCTCAGGATGCGGGCAAGTTTGCTTTATGTTTACTTTAGTGGCTGGCGGCCTAATCCCAACTAATTCAGTTGATTATACACTTCCACTTAAGGGAGAGGAAATTGCAGGGGCAGTTAGGGGATAACGGGAAAACTTTTATATTAGAAGCTTCTTTAGATAATAATGCAGTTAACAATTAAATCTATACTATTATATAAAAGGACAAGCCATTTTTCGTTTATGATCACTAACCACGAAAACTACTGAACCACTCTGTACCAAATTTTAACCACACCACTTCATAGTTCAGGGAAGGTTTAGAAGTAATAAAATTAGAAGATTTTCAATTATATTTGCCATCAAAAAGCGATAAATATGTGGTGCGCAGTGAAGTTTAATAATCGACCTATAGGTGGCGGGCACCATTCAAGAGAGGTTACAGAAGTACGCTGTTATAAAGAGCTAGAAATTTATGATAAAATTTACTTATTTTGAATTCAATTGTTATTAAAAAAGCTATAAATATTTTGTGTGATATGTGGATCCCAGTGCAGTTCAAAAATCGACCGATATGTGGCCATTCTGCAACAGAGTTTCCTATGGTAAAAATATTAAACCCAACTGTACTATATTTTAACTACAGCATCTTCATAGCTCTAGGAAGGTTCGTGATAATAATTTTTACTATAATAATAATAATAATAATAACATTGTATAGTCTTAGGTGTTAGAAACGAAGTTTGCCAAACTGTCGTATACTTTTGTGGTTAGAAATTAATATCCAACTTGATGGATCGATAAAATTATTATTGCCGAATTGGATGTCTTATTATGCTTTTCCGTACTCTTCTAACACCTAATCAATTCAATTTTAACCAGGTTAAAGATTACTGCCATACATGAAAATATCATTGAAGAAATAATGCTAAATTACATACTTCAATACATGATTTTTAACTATAAACAAATGAAATTCAATTATTAGTTAAAGTAATCTAAGTTCTTAATTTATGAGAGCGGGCGAAGCATTCACCTAAAAACCTGCGTTACGACTTATTTACACAAATAAAAAAAATTCATTCTCACGAAAAAAATAAAAAATATCGATACCACTTCCATTGGATTTAATTTTGTGATACTTAATTATGTTAACAATTACACATAGATTATTTCCTATTATTTTTTTCAAAAGAGCAATTTTCTCTAACCAAATACCTCCTTTCAGAATGAAGCATTTCCACTTAATGACCAACGCAAAATCAATCAAGATATATATTTGTAATTGGAAAATGAAGAGTTAGGGTTAAGATTTCAAAATACGTAAGCTGAAACGCTAAAGAAATGAATGCAGCAGACTAAAATGACACTATAATTTTATATAATTTTATTATACTTTTTTGTTATTCTTACAAAATTTATGTTGCATCAGAATACACATTATTTTTTATTTATTTCCTTGTTCATCTTGGTATTTAAACCCTTATACGCTATTAAAAAAACATTTAGATAAATAACATTGTTTCCTCCCATTTCTGTTCAGCGAAAGGTGTTGACGACAAATGCTATTCTTTAAGTAATAAGGAAAACGACAAATGCTATTCTTTAAGTAATAAAGGAAAACCAGATTTTATATTCCTTATTTTTGTAATATGAATTATTATTCTATTAATTGCCTGATATGTTTTTATTATCATTATTGTTCAACTTTGATATGTTATTAAATATTACTAAATGTTAAATATTAAACGATTCATAATCACAATGTATTATTTATTGATATAAACTAGTCCATGAATAACATGGAAAAATTCACTGTTATTATTAGTAGCTATATGTAAGAAAAATATACCTCATACATTTTTTGTAACCAGATTAGTTCTCATAGCGCTCACAAATAATAGTATCTTTTGTTGTATAACACAAACACACCTCTCTTGATAAATTACTTCTTCTAGCTCAAGTCTCAAGCAAAACGGCACGTATAGCATATAGTTATGATAAGATGAACATCATTGGCCGGTGACAGTTCAATAACCTCCAAAGAATTTGCACTAAGCGATACGATATTTTTTAAACTCTGTGTTACCATTAAATTTTAAGATGATTAAAATTGAGGGGATTGCCTATAGTAGCTCATGAAGATCGAGAGTTCAAACCCCGCTGGGCGGGTTTTTTAAATTTATTTCGTGGCGGCTCCAAGAAATAAATCTTTACATTCCTACCTTGGCTAGATTGGGTTGGTAACCTGTAGGATAACCCGTCCTTTCTGCCCTAGTCGGAGTACTTTAAGACGTTAAGCCCCAATAAAAAAAAATATTGACCTTAAAGTCAATGAATCTTTACCAATTGATTTTGTTAAATCTACATATGATTTTCTTTGTCAATTTTCGCTTATAATAAGGATATAAGGAAACTCATTCTTATGATAGATGAATTATTTGCCGCTTCAATAGGAACTATTTTATTTAAAAACTACTTTTGGTTGTTAAACATTTTTAAAATATTAATTTTGAAAAAAAAAAAAAAAAAAAATGTCTATAATAATTATAAAATTATAATACCTAAATAAGTATAATGATTTTTTAAATTTTAATCGTGGTCTTAAAATTAAATTATTAAGAAGCTAGATATTTAAAAAGTTATAGTTTAAATAACTAGAAAACACGCTTTTATAGTAAACCTAACTAAGAAGCTTAGTGTTGTGAACAATTTACAGCGGTCAGACCTTTTAATTTTTAGAGTTCAAGGTTCGAAGCTAATTTTCCTGTACAATTCGTGTTTTGTTTGCTATTTTTTTTTAAAAAATTTTTTTTTTTTTTTTTTATTGATTGTTTTAAAGTATAAACTTTATGGCAATTAAGTTAGCCAATAACAATAATAATTACATAATAGTAAATAAACAATAAATACAGATAGAAAAAGAGTTTTACATTTTATATAATTAGCACTAACAGAAAAATCATTTCTTCAAATTATAATAATTTATACAAACAAAATATTTTTTTTCTTTCTTACAAGCTATAATGATATATACAAACAGAGAAAAATAAAATAAAAATAAAAACATACATTTTTACAATTTATAATAATTGATATTGATTATAGTCTAGGGTGACAGAAGTTGTAGCAGCAATTGCAATAGAATCCAATATTTTATTTAGTTAATTCAAAAGAAATAAATCGATTACTTTTTGCTAGCATTTAAAACATTTAAAATAAATATGAAGACGTTATTTATCTTTCCAATGCTATTGTAGGATAAAATATTTTCCAAAGATAGACTATCATCTGTTTGAACTATATAGTCTTTTAGGTATTTTTTTCGAAAATTATCGTGTCTTTGGCACTCTAACAACAGCTGTTTACAGCTATTTACGATGAATAAGCTACAATCTTCACATTTTTCATTAGCTTTAATTTCTAAACTGTTATTTTTAAAAAATATTTTCAAGTAGTCACATTTGGCTATTCTCAGTTGGCTAACAGTTCTTATTTTGGTTATATTAATGTTATATTTTAAATAATCTTCAGGCTGAGGGTTATTGAAATTTGAAATTTTCATAAATAATGAGTTATACCTTGTATTTAAAGTACGATCAATGTCTGTTGATAATAAATGATTAGTGGCTTTTTCTATTATGTTATTTTTATTAGATAATAATTTTTGTGGATTGAAAAAATCTTGAAAGTGCTCTGGGATACTGCCGTTAATGGTTAATTGTTTAATTTGAGACCCCCAGTTATATTGAAAATCTGGTTTATTGGTATGTAAATCTAAAAGTCTTTCGAGGCAGATACGGTTTTGTTTGCTATTTTAACACAGTTTATACATAATCAACCAACAATTTTTGTTTTTTTGACATATCTCAGAGTAGGAATGGGCAAATTTTTACTTTAAAAATCTTCTCTTGCACAAAATGTAATAATCTACAACTTTTATTATATAAAATTTTTTGATTGGACTAGCCATTTTTGTGTTATGGACTCTGAAACATAACCAAAACTAACTTTTTTGAAAGTGTGCAAAATTCTTCGATGTTTGACAATCGCTTGTGGCTAAACGCCAAAATGTATTCAGCTTAGGACACAGGAGTGCCTTTAGACGCACAATTTAATAAACTTTAATTTTTTTAATATAACAGTTTTCGATTGAAAGTATTTTTCTGTATGTTTTTTCAAACATCTGAAAAAAGTTCAAAAAGTTAGGGCCCCCCCCCAAACATTTTCGTCTTATCAAATTTAGTTTCATTTTTGATATTTCATTCTCATAACCCATCTGGACTATATAAAAACATGAAACCTACTACTTCACCTTTTGCAAAGAAGATCCCCCATTTTGGGGGTAATTTAACTAGATTATGTGAGAACATTAGAACAAATTTGTGCAATTATTGTATTGTCGTTTAGTTATTTTGCGCACTTTCAAAAAAGTTGGTTTTGGTCATGTTCAAGAGTCCATAACACAGAAATGGCTAATCCAATCAAAAAATTTTATATAATAAAAGTTGTAGATCATTACATTTTGTGCAAGAGAGGATTTTTAAAGTAAAAATTTGCCCATTCCTAATCTGAGATATGTCAAAAAAACAAAAATTGTTAGTTGATTTTGTATAAACTGTGTTAAAATAGCAAACAAATCACGAATTGTACAGGAAAATTAGCATTGAACCTTGAACTCAAAAAATTAAAAGGTCTGACTGCTGCATAAATTGTTCCACACACTTAGCTTTTTAGTTAGGTTTGCTATAAAAGCGAGTGTTTTAAACTAGATTTTTAATCTATAACTTTTTAAATATCTAGCTTCCTAATAATTTAATTTAATTCTAGATAAACTAAACTTTTTGATAAATTTATTTGTATATAAAAATATGTAGAATATATATATATATATATATATATATATATATATATATATATATATATATATATATATATATATATATATATATATATATATATAAATTGAAATATTAAAAATAGCTATTTAGTAAAAATATTATCAGAGAAAATATTTCTTAAGGTCGAGGATAAAAAGATATATAGGACCAGAAGAGTGGGGACACCTCGGCTTAGATATTGATGGAGTGGACAACGATGCGGGATCTATCTTGAAAATCCCCAGCTAAATGGCAGCCACAAGAGGAATGGCAAACCAACTTGAAAGATCCTTTGATATATCACGAGTTTCAAAGCCACAGGAGAAGTTATTATAAATCAGTCATTTTTTTATTAACGATAAGATAAATTTCAGATAGACAAATTTCCGATAAATTAGATTATTTTAACTAGCTTCCCCCCGTCACGGCTTCTCATAAGAAAAGTACTTATTGTTAGATCATTTTCAGTGATAATTGAAGTTTAATTTGTGTATCGATAAAAATCTTGTATTGAAGCAAGCAAAGGAATTTCTTCAATAATATTTTCAGGCATAGTAGTAATTTTTAGTCTGGTTAAAATTGCACTGATCAGGTGGTTGAAGATTGCGTGAAAGCATATCAGGACATATATTTAAAATTTAAATTTATGAGTCTGTAATCCAGACGGACAGAGATTGTTAAAAACCTCTTGCGGATAACGGATTGCATTATCATTGCTCACAACTAAACGCCTATGGATCATATTTTTACACACAATATTAAAAAGCAAAGTATCGGCATTTTGATTTGTTAATTTTCATTTGGTAGAAATCATTTTATTGATTTCATTTGGTTCTATATAAATTTCTAACTATAATAGTATATAGCAGTGTGGCAAGCCTTGTTTGTGCCACTTAGCATAGTGAATTTAAATTGTTATTATTGCTAAACCTTCCTACCACTATGAAGATGATGTAGTCAAACTTCACAGGGACCCAAATGTCGCATCACATCTGCTTTAATAATTTAAGTAAATTTTAGAATCAATTTATAGCTCTACATAACACCGTACCTTTGTAACGTCTCATGTAAAATAGCGCTCGCCACCTAGTGATCAATTTTCAAACTTCATTATTATCCACACATTATCCCTTTTCTTTTCTTTTTTTTTTTAATAACAAATTCATTGAAAATCAATCGAATTTATAATTTCTAAACTTTCCTGGAACTATAAAGATGATGTGGGTAAAATTTGGTTTAGATTGGTTCAGTAGTTTTCGTGACTAGCGATCACAAAACACAAATGGCTTGTCCTTTTATATAACAGAATAGATAATTAAATAAAATGAATCATTATTCTCGGTCATGATACACATGTACTGTAAGATGGTACAATATTCTGGCTACCATAGTTTCAGGTAAAGATAATAATACACGTAGAACTAATTACAATAATTAACCGCCTAGGATATTCCTGCGTTTAGCTTTGAATAATTCAAGATGGTCCAAGCATAGATTCCATCAGGGTCTTTCTGAATCAAAGTAAATGCTGGAAACCCTTTGCTATTCCACAAGTCAGAGGTAGAAAGTTGGATAAGGGTTGATTAAGGCTTGAGTAAGGTTGGATAGCAAATAATAGAACCAATGGATTGAACTATTAGAAAATTTCAAAGGATTTAATTTTAAAATAAATGATCTATAATGATCTGTATAAAGGTCACTAATCTATATTATTGAAATTAAATCGAGATCTTAGAAAAAATATATTTAAAAAATAAGCAAATAATATTAATCTTGAATCGTAAATGCGCGGTCATCATTATTTAGCTAATTAGCAACAGACTCTCTTTTTATATGATTCATGAAAGAATAAATAAATAAGAAATATTAGTTAATAATTGAAATTTTTCAATTATTTTTTTTGTTTTTGAACTGTATACTGTTGTGTTTCGTGCTATCTCGACTTTTTTCCTGGTCCACCTCTTTAGGCAAGAGAGGTCTTTAGTTTTCTTCTCAGAGCGTTCCTCTCCCATAAATCTTCCTAACACCATTATTTTACCTTGCCTATAGAACTCTCTTGTGTTCAACTTGGAAGAATACATTCTGTCGCTGTAAGGAAAGCACAATAGCTTATCCACCATAAAAGCTGGCAAACAAATTATATTTCCTATTCTGCATGGAATATTAGAAAGGGCATTCATCGGTTCTTATTCAAAGAGAGACGCATATTCGTCTAAATTTTAGAAAACATATGACCTATCAACTCAAATCTAACACTGTGTTTCCTACTTGTCCTGATAACCGTTATACTCTCCTAAAGTTCCATGAAAAACGTTTCTGTGAAACTTAAGATGAACGAACATTTATTTTCAGAATTTTATTCGTGATTTTTAATAAAATATTTGTAACTTTTCTGGCTAGTAAAATAACAGCTGAATACTTTTTCGCATTGGAATCATGTTTATAATTATTTTCAAATCAATGTGTTCTGAAAGGACTACCAAACTATTTAGTCCTGTTTGTTTATTCCCGAGAGAAGGTTTTAATCTTATATTTATTCTATGTTTTTAAATACAATTTATTTAAGCACATTATAAGCTATCACTTTTAACATTTAATTATAAAGTTATCTGTGCCTCGTTTGTTTTATTATACCGTATATACTTAACTGAAATAATTAAATTTAAATTATCTAGAGAAAAGGTAAAGGTTAAAAGTACTAAATTAAGGGAAACAAACTTTTAACAGGTTTTCTCGTAAAATGCTAAATCTAAGTAAGGGACCTATTCTTGAACGCCTTTTTACACAATAAACTTTTGTGTAATGTCGACATTTTTAATGCAGATCACGTTTTAATTTTATGGTTTTCTACAATTGCCACATCAAGATGAGGTCTTAACCTTTAACTTATATAAATTATAAATATAAATAATTATGTTATAAATGATAAGGCTTAGTGAAACTGAAGGGTCGATGCCACCACTACCAACGTCTAACCAAACGCCTCCAACCCACCCTATCGAAACCCATATCCCTCCAACATCAGCCCTGACACAATTTTCCCACCTACGTCTCGGTCTACCTCTCCGAAGTTACCCGACATCTCAAAATATATTTAAAAAAAAAAATGATAAACGGAAAATGAATAAAATAAATAAACAGATAAAATTAAAAAAAAAAAATTAGAGTTAATAAATAATTTGAAATGATCTGAAAAAATGAGATAAATTATACATTATTAAAAAATAAATACCTGATGAAAACGTATGATAAAAAAACAAAAAAAAAACTGAAGAATTTAAATTAACATGATGTACTATCATCGTCATGTTAATTATGTATCTTACATCCTGGTAATGTATTTATATCATGTTCATTAAAGTTCTTTTTGTTCAGTTTTTTTCTAATTTTTCATCTAATATGTTTTTGTTATTACTTCATTATTTTTTTTATTTACACTTTTGATCATCTTATATCTTATTTATTTTGAATGTATTATATTTTAACTTTTTTATAATTCCAACTTTTAACACAAAAAAATTCAAAATATATTACATTTTTGGAAACTGGTCGTTGTTAAATCTGTCAAACTGCTATTACTCGAACTATACATACCGGATAAATATTTCGGCATTCCACATAGTGTTCTAAATTGTCCCGTTTGTTCATCTTTTTTTGGTCAAATATTAACGCAGTTTCCGAAAACATAAAGCCACTTTTATTCTCTTAAAGTATAAGGTCACGTTTCGCATTCTCAAAGAACTGCCAGTAGAATAACTCTCGTGCAAATCCTTTTTTTTTTTTTTATTTCTAGGGGTAAACAATTTAATAGGAGTGAACTAAGTAGTTTTGAAAAATAACAACTTTACCTCTTTTTCCCCTTTAATTTCGTTTCGTTCGATGGACCCTAGATACCTTAATAGCTTTACGTATTCAAATTTACGGGATAAATACCTATATCATAGTTTCTACTACTAACCATATTTGGTTTCATTGGTATTAATTACTAGACCGATTTGTTCACTGGCTTTTAGGACCGTTGTGTTTAGTTTAATAGTTTCCTCATCCTCAAAATAGCACCAAATCTTCAGTTAAACAGAAAATAAGAATTAGAATTTATCATTTTATACATTTTCCGGTACGCATTAGGAGAGAAGGTCCTATTTTTTGGTTTTTCGATTATATCTCGAAAACGGTGGACTCAAGAAAAATATGTTGCAGATAAAAATTAAAGTTAATTAAATTTCCTATAAAATTGTTTATGTATATATTTTTCGATCTTTTAGCCTTTTTCGAGATATACGTTATTGAAAATCGATAATTTTTGCAAAAACATAATTTTCACCTGACTTTTAGTCAAACATTTGATTCTAGTTCTTTCCACGATCATTTCTCAGAAAACATGCTCACATTAAATTTGTAGAGCATTATATTTTATTTTAATTTCATATATACGTTTTTGGTACTTTAGTTTTTATTAGTAACATATTGTTCTAGATTCCACTGTTTTCGAGATAAAATCGAAAAACCCCAAAATGGGACCTTTTTATCTCCCCCTACCGTTAGCACATCCCCCAGTGGCGGGGACTTTTAGTATTTTTATCTCCTAATTACTCCTAACGAAGCTCTGAGTTCAAAAATAGTCGCATATTCCATGCACTCTACACCTCTCATTTTAACCAGACCGTACCTCATACTTTTCGGAATAAAAATTACGTATTTGGACTTAATTAAATGTATTGGTTATGCACAACCTTGCTAGAAAAACCTATTTCATTGGTTATCCTAGCAAAATCATTAACATTTTTATTATTATAATTGGGATTTGCAAAACATATGTCTTATTTTTTTATAATAATCGTTATCATTAAATAATGTAAAAGACAAGATAGCATATGATATAGATGGAGAAAAGGAGATTGGAGTTCCTTGGAGAACCGAAGGCGGGCGGTGAGGTCGACTACAAAGGGAGTTGGCAACAAGTCCCGCAGAACAACTACAGCCGCTCATTTGCATTCGGTTGTTAATCCAGTCCCTGCAGGACCCAAAGCACCCTATTTATCTCCCTGTCGCTGTTTAAGATCCGACCGTTACCTTCGTCTCAAAACGGCATCGCTCGTCCTAAAATAATTGGCAATATTGATTTATCTAAGCGGTAAAAGTTGCTTAAGTTGAATTTGGGCAACATTTTTTTGTGAGAAAATACAGGTTTAACAAGATTTAGAAAAAAGATGTTGGATTCATGGTTCAGTATTTTGAAATTCATAATCAATTAACAAGAAATAAATTTAATGTTCTGACAATAAAAAACAGTTTCTCTGTTTTGTTTTTTTTAATATTTAGAACTATATACAATATATAAAACAAGTAAATTGTGTCGAAAATGATCACAATGACATGTTAATAATTTGTACAGAACTACCCAATAGTAGCATTTCAATAAAAGTTAGGATAAATCAGCAACATATAGTACATAAAGATCTTTATAGATAAGTTTTGCTCATAATAAGGAGCATTGAGGATTTTATTTAGGATTTTTGATTGTAAGGATTGGATAAGAGAAGAATTGGATGTTTTAGTGGAGCCCCAAAGCTCAACTCCGTATGTCCAAATAGGTCTATAATTACTGTTATGTAAATAAGTCCTTTGTAATTTATTTGGAGCTTAAAACGCTTGTCTGGTAAATGTTGGAGTAGTCGAGATTTTTAAAGAAGAAAATTCCATGTGGATGGACAGCAAGAAAGGTTTTATTTTCTCATTTACTTTGTTTATGTTGTTTACTTAAATTCATTTTTATATGCTGGTTATTCTACTGTTTATTACATAAAGTTGCTTATATCTTCTTTTGTGTAAGTATTTCTTAACATATACGTACAGTATATTTAAAAATGTACAGAGTAATCCGAAACCACGAGCTTCGGAGCTACTTATTGTCTTATAAGTATTGTACTCGTATGTAGATTCCAAGTAAGTCGTTTATCCTATGTGGCGGATAAAGCTTTTAATTATAAGAGTGAGTTATCGGGAATAAAATAGGAAGCAAGTAGGTTTGAGTGGGTATACAGTTTACTATAAAAGGTTAGATTTCTAGTTTAGAATAAATCAGCAACATATGATACATAGAGATCTCAATATCTGTTTGACTCATAATAAGGAGCATCGAGGATATACAAAGGAATATCTTGTTTTATTTTTTCGTTTTTTGTACTTCGTAAGGAACGGATATTCTTATTGCATAACTATTATTAATTGCGATACATGTCGAAAATAAAATAGATAAATAAAAATCAATTATATTTTCTCTAACGGATTTGATAAACTTGATTTTATGGAAGCATAGCCCGACTTTTGTTATGCATCTAAAATGCTTTTAAGGGGTCCGCTTTAGTAGATTACGGTAAAGCCTGTGGTCTTACATATACAAGGCGGTCCCAGAGGAAGAGTGTAGGGAAAACCATGTTTCTGAAATATTAAAATATTACAAATTTTGTAAGAAAAATGAATAAGAATGCAGCAATATAATTAAAAACATTAAAAATATATATATTCGTAAAGATATTGCTTCTTTGTTATATGTACCAGAAAACTCATATGTTTTTTAGGTACTCCCGAACCTATATGTTTTTTCTTGAACTGCCACTGTTCTTATAAGAACAGTGGGTTCTTTGATGTTTTAATTTAAATGAACCGCTTCGTGAGGTAAGAAGAGAAGAAGCGGAGAAGTAAGGAATTCGTCAATTGTTTTGTGGGTGCGGTTCCTTCAGAATGAGGAAAAAATATGCGGGAAAGGTGCTTGAAAAATTCTTTGGCTCTGTTCTTTTCAAAAGTAGGCTATAATACATCTTCACAACAAGGGATTTATATTGAGTTTATTTTATTATATTCAAGATATAGTTATTAGATACAGATTGTGATTATGTAACCTAGGTTCTTTTTATATACCTTGGTAAGGTAATCGGATCAAATATGCTCGTGTTTTAACTAAGGTTTCACTTTTATTATTAGACGAGGCATTTTAGTCATTCTAGTTTAATCAACCAAATAATAATATAGAGATGTTATAACAATATGACAAAAATTATGAGCTACTTCGGAAGTGGAAGAAAATCAAATTGGAAGTAAGCAGGTTTGGCATAACTGATATTATTTATAAAATACCAGTGTCTGTTAGAGGAAAAAAATTCAAACGGGGATATCAAAAGACAGTTAATTTTCTTGTATATATAAAATTTATTAATAGATTCATTAACATCCCTATTGTTTTCTGTTTATTTAAGCTCATTTTGAAATAAATTACTGAAAACCAAACAGGGAATCAAAATATGGCTATGGATACTAAATACATGTATGGATACTCATCCATCTCGCATGACACATTTCCAGTAATAGGCAGTATTCTGTACCTGCATATAGAAAATAAATTTAGAAAAAAAAACCCTTAAGCCTTTCAGCTAAAAAACGAGTAACATGGAACATGTTTTAGGGATTGTCCTGTTGAACGTTAATGATAGTCATATCGTTGTGAGATTGCCAATTCCGTTATCTACATTTTTTCGATTTCGGTTTTTTTTGCAGGTTTCGTTTTAAAATGAAATTCCGCGTCTAATTTAAAAACCCGAATACGCTAATTCAGCTTAGATCAGGTTTTGATGAAACACGTGATTTTAGCCCAAAAAACAATGACACATTTGCATTAAACCACATTTTGTATGTAACGTCATAGAATGTGCTAAAATACACATAGCGGAATTGTCAATCCCGACAAAGATATGTTTTCTATTTTATTTTTTCGCTTACCTATGATTCAGTTTTCTGTAGGTGATTAATTTTCAAATTAGATTACAATCCTGTCGATCCTTATGTTCTTAATTTTTTCCCGCTTACCTTTTATTATTTTGTTTATTTCCTAAGGAGAATAGTTTTTCATAAACAACAGCCATACGGGATAGAGCAAGATCGGTCAGATCCAGTTTAAATTTTTTTATTTCCTATTGGGAGAGAGTCAAAAGGAATTTATTCAATATTGAGCTAAGGTTATTTAATATGACGAGAGTTGAGCTCTTAAATGTTTCTAAACTCCCAATAACAAACTATCAAACTACGCGTAACGCTTTCGGGTTTCCTAAAAACGCATCGCCTCTGACAAATTAGGTAACCGGTAAAGGTTTTTCCATGTTTAAAATCTACACAACCAAATAAACAATACTAGTAATAATAAAGATAATTGATGGTGAAATTATTATAAAAATATACAATTTTTATAATAAAATAAACATTATGTTGTATCTAAGTAGACTTTTCTTGTACTTTCATATTGTCTGAATTTTATTGTTTTCGGACAAAACAGTTAAGAGTAAAAATGATTCTCTATTGCTGAATGCTCTTGAGTGAGGTTGGTTATAGAATTTATTCCATAAAAATAATTTAAATAAAATTAAAATAGAAAGGAATATACCAGAATGCAGTTGCAGATTATTATTGTAGATCATTATGAGTTACGGTCGACGTTTAGTTGGGAAAAAATAACTATTGATTTATAATTGAACGAAAAAATAGTATACCAGTAAAACATGGAACATTTCCACCCCTCCCACTATTAAATCAGATACACCTAAAGCCCGACCCTACTAAATCATTTAAATTCCTCAATTTGTTTAGAGATTGGAACTTCCGATAGGGACGGTTTACTGGGGCCGGCAATAAACGTTCCAAGTCCCCGGATTTACGGATTCAGAGCACTCTCGGAATACCCTACCTTAGTCGGCTCCTTCTCGAGTACCCTTCAGTGGAGTGCAGCATTTATTCGGAACACCTCTCTCTAGGAAGCTCTGTCCGCTATCGCACTTCTCTACGATTGTTATAACTTTTTCTCTTACACTTCGGGGAGAATTCTAAATAATTATGAGCAGCGCATAAAACATTTAATAAAGCAATGTCAAATAAAAAATTAAGTCAAGATAAAAACACTAAAATATCTAACATGCAACCTTATTTCAACTTCATGAACTGATGATTTAACATACTAAATTAAAGAACCAGAAAAAAAAAACAAAAAAACCTTTATTTAATTTTTTAATGGCGATTCTCAGCAGGTGTACTGTCTCTCTACACATACATCCAATTTAATTTTTAATATATCATTAAGAATTACTCTACTATTGCAGTGCAGCGTGGCGTTATTGGAAATACTGATTTTCTTTTTTTTTTTTTTTTTTTTTTTTTAACTTTTTAAAATAGAATATGAACCAGCTGGGTCCCTGCACGTTCTTTCTATGAAGGACACTGATTATGAACGGCCATAACCCCTGGACTTGAATGATAAGTAAATTGATTGAAGTATCCATAATCTCACTTTTATTTAAAAATATTCTATATTCATTTATAATGAGGTTTTTTCCTTATTGCACTAGCAAATATTCATAGAATACTTCACATAAATAAAACAAAAAAATATTTTTGTTTAAGTTATTACATTATTTAGAAGTCCAGGAAAATAGTAAGGATTTCGATAAGATATAATCAGTTACTATTATAAATTATAGGAATAATCAATAACAGGATTCCAAGACTTAAAATAGTGCTGAAAAATGTGGGGTTTTTTAATGAAAAAGAAGTGGAGTATTGTATTGTCTTGTCGGAGTATTGTCTCATTTACTTTAAATCCGGGTTTTTCGGTTCTGTGTTTTGTTTTTTTTTAATTCCACCGATTCTTTAGATAAGAATCATTATTGAAAATCGATTTAAAAAAACCGATCGATACAGGTGATTCTACCCCCTAATGGAAAGGGAAAAAAAATGTTGCTATTCTGTAAATAGGCTATTATTTTTATCTTTCATAACAGACCGATTTTTCATTGTACTGTTTTGTTATTGTAAAGTCAGAACAATGTTTAAAAACTAAAATATTATTACAAACTCACATAACAATTTTTAAAAGATTTATTTATTTTTTTTTACATTGTCTGGTTAAAGATTTTTTAATTACATTAATAATTACAGATAATTATATGTTGTCTGTTGAAGACAATGTAAACGCAATTTGCTGTTAACTAACTTATTATTAAAAAATATTAAAAATTTTTTTTAATACATCAGGTTTTCTCTTATTATTGAATTATGTTTTGCAAAAGTAATTTATTTTTAAACCTAAATATCGATACTGAGAATAGAAAATCGATTTTTTGGAACCGGTACCGGCACAACACTACTATCAACTTTTATTATTTTTAATTCAATATCATTATTTACAGTGTTGTTAATGATAGAAGAATTTTATAAATTAAGTTTTTTTGTCAGAATATTTGTTTTTATAATGTAGCAGCAGTTCATTGTTATAAATGGAAATGATATATATGTATCTCTTTCTCCCTCACATATAGGGTAAGTACCTCTTAGTGTCAAAATGCCTTCCCCTGTAAAAACAGACTTATCTTCCCATAAAATTCACCTCAAAAAGTGGTATTCTCCAACACAATCTACATTCAAAAGCTAATGGCGAAGTTGAAGTCTATGTTCATCATCATTGGTTTTTAAACCTCACACCGAAAATCTAATAAAATAAATCCTAATAATAAATAAATAAATGTAATAACATAAGATCCTCTGTCTGCTGTCGCTTTATTGACAATTTACCTTTATTTTCTATTAAACTATATTTTTTTTCTTTGCTTTTTATTCTAATGAAGAGTTTATTATGTTTAAAATGCACATTTTTATTAAGGGATTGTCATAATGTTTTATTTACAAAAGTAACTGATTTGTATGCCAAATGAAAAACCACGGTGTTATGGTTTTTCGGTTTTAAAAGTAAATTTCACTATGAAATCGAAACAGAATCATTACGTTTAACATATCATTGGAAATCTGATTTAATTTGCAAGATTTTGTGAGATTTGCAATTTTGTACATAGTTGTTTCGACATTGTAACTTCCTTAAATAAAGTGAAGATCAAGCTTTTCATTAGGTCACAAGTTTGTCAAAATTCAAGGGAATTTAATGCCAAATCCGAAAATGTGGACAAAGTTTGAAAAATATTTAAACAAAATGGAGATATTACAGCTTTTATAGTAAAAAACGTGGTTTCCTCAAAAAATTCTTTGATTTATCGTATGTCTGCAACGGATTGGAATAGAAAGGCGAGGTCTGCGGTATTTTCATCTAGTTCCAACCAATATTTTTTTTTTTTTTTTTACACTAAGAGGCACTCACCTTGTATAAATGTTTGAAAATATATTAAAAAAAAAAAAACAACGAAAAATTATTGATAAGTAAAAACAATAAAACAAATAGAGGGAAGATTTAAATAGATGTAAATGGTTTGAAGACAATTGGATTCCTAAAAGCTGTATTTTTTTTTTTGGAAACTATTTTTAAACCTTTTGTCCATCATTAATAAGAATTAGCAGTTGAAATAATCAAAACTTATACAGCTAATACACATTAATATTAATTTTTTATCAGTGATAGTATAATAATTATTTATTGTGAAGCTATGAAATAATTTAACAGTTGAAGGTGTCTGTCCGTCTGTGAGATTGGTATAACTTAGTGGACAGATTGAAGTTATACTAAGTTGAAGCACTGCGAATAAAGTAATTTGGAACCATTAGTTTTCTAAAGCTTTCTCCGACTAAGTTTTCATGGTGATCGATGTTGTATATGTATATGTAAATTTCTATTAAATAATAAAATGAAAAAAAAATATTGTTTAGGGAATTACCTTACAATCAATGGAAAAAGATTCATACCTGAAACAAATAAAAAAGAAAGTTAGTATTTGGTGATATATGATCATTTCGTACAATAATTTATTTATTTATTTTATTATTTTTTTTCTTATCCTCCATTTATTAAAAAAACAAAAACAAATAATAATAATTGGAATCAAATGATCTTCTGTTGCTTTCTTAGCATTTTAAGATTTGTTGCTATGGTAGATTCTGGCGTCTCGGTTGACTATTGTCTTCCAGTTGTCTTGATCGAGTGAGGAGGAATCACTCTGCTGGCGATGGTTCAATAATTTATATTAAAGTTACATCAATTTAATGTTATATCAATTATTATAATATCCGAGATCAAATAAAGTAATTTCATGAAACGTTCAGCTAACAATAGAACCTAGAAATTAAAAAAGTATTAAAAAGTATTCGTATATATTTAATTTTAAAAACTATATAAATTTAATTATATGCTAATCACTTTGATGAAAATAGATTAATTAATTTACCATTAATTAATGTAGAGGAGGTGTAATCGTGAGTGACAATAGGACACTGATTTGATCAACACTAAGATAATTCACCCCCATCATGAATATTAAGCTAATTGATTATTAAATTCATAGAAACAAGTCATTAAGGAGTGTTGATATATACACCAATTACACTGTTTTATTATGAGATTGAAATAAAACTTATTACAGAAGAGGAAATTCGGAATGGATTCATAGGAATGTTTTTCATTTCCAATGAATCGTACAAATTTGTAGCACTAATTAGGCTTTTCGAGGTAGTCCAGATTAATATTAGAATTAGTTTTGTATAAAAACTTAAAACATGTTCATTTTTTACCCTATTGAAAATATATTACACAAGAACTTTACAACTATACAAAATAAATGCATCAAGTAAATGTGTTGATAACGATTACAATAACACGTCAAAACTTGAAAAGAACTACTCATCAGTAGCACTTCAATAATAATTCTACACTAGAAGGTCTTTAGGCCATCTTCTTTTCAGACGCCTCGGAGAATTATCGGGAATGGAGTGGGAAGCAAGCTCAGAAACTAGTGGTTTTGAGTGGCTGTAGAGCATTTCTACGAAAGGGTAGGTATCTGGTTTGGGGTAAATCAGAAACTTATGGAACATTAAGATCTTTATGGATAAGATTATTGGTGAGAAAGTATAAGGCATTGAGGATTTTTTGAAGGATTTGGGATTGTAAGGATTGGATACGAGATGAATTGGATGTTTTAGTCTTTTGGAATTTTATACTCAAAGACTAGTTTGGAATGCTAAACAGAAAACAATTTAAAACATCAGCAAATTAATACACATATTGTATATATTAATTTTAAAAATAATATAGTTTAGGAAAGCTTTTTCTCCTATTGATTTATATTTTTTTAGCACTGAAAAATGATTAACATTCGAAACAAGTTTTAAATTTAAAAAAATCAATAAAAGTGGAAAATAATTTTTCAATTATAATTGTAAGAATTTTTTAATAAAATCAATGAGGAGTCAGATTTAGAGTTGAGAAAATAAAAAAAAAATTATTTGAGTAGAATTTTTCGCCTGCCAGTGTTTATTCTGAGAAAAATAATTATAAGTTATGAATTCGGTAAAATAAAAAAATATATATATAGTTAAGTTCGTTATATATTGAACATTAAACTTTTAATATATATGTACATATTTTTTAGTATGTATTGCTATGATATAGAATTTAAGGGTGAATTGGGGGTTCGGTCACACAAAGCTGAACTATAGCTGTACGCTCAACAGTTTGACGAGTTTGTCTCGAATTTTTCTTATCACAAGTTCAAATCATACTTGAAAAAGCTTAATTTTGAACTATTACACCTATATGCAATTTGAAAAAAAATATATATATTCCTATAAAATATACTGTGGAATGAAGTAGTAGCTTTTTAAGTAAATATGATAACAAACTTCATAATGACATAATCTGATTCTGCTTTGCCCTGAATGTGAAAGGATATTCAGATTTATCCTGCTGTCTGCTTTATCGGAAGCAGCTCTGACTCTATTGTCGTTAGTTCAGGCGAACAGTGTTGACATTATCAAACAGCTGAGATGAAACTTTGCTTTAAGCATTAACTAAACTTTGTTTTTATCAATTAACAAAATCTGGTACCTCCAGCTTTGTTTTTCAACAAATTTATATATATATATATATATATATATATATATATATATATATATATATATATATATATATATATACACAGGGTGTATCGCAAGTTGATGACAATTTGATTTTTGTATTTGGGATAGGCTCAAATCAGAAGTGTAAAGAGTACCCATTCAGGACATTTAACACCTGATCACAAGAATTCGAGAATCATGTGTAGCAATGAGAGCTGACCATGATAAAATTCGAAGGGCTACATCAACGGTGTTGACCAGATGTCGTCAGTGTGTACTGTGAGGAGGAGGCCAGTTCCAGCAACTTTTATAATCTTCAGACTTTTTTTTTACTATTTAACTTTAATGTAAGAATTAATTTAATTGTTCTATGTAATTTATATAAAAAATAAATTAAATTTATTGAAGATAAGACTACACAAAATAACCATCAGTTATTTTTCCTTCCCATTCCAATCACAGTATGAAATTGAAAAATAATTGCAGTTCTGAGTACACCTTTGGAAATTAAATTTTACAAATTTTGTGCGATTAGCTAGCATAGTATTTTTTTTTTTTGGAATAGTAGTGATCCTCGAAAATTTGTCGCTAACTAAACTTTTTAATTTTTTTTATTTCTTGATCTGTTATTGCAGTCTAAAAAGATACATGTGAACATTGAAAGTGCTTGAAACTTAAATAAAATTTATTGGTAATTTCAAAACTGTGATGGAACGTTGAAAAAAAAAATGTTTAAAAGCAGAGAAAATTAAGGCTATCCTACAAAAAACACGGTTTTATGGAAATAATCTTTGGATGGAACGGCAAATGTCTGGAACGGAATGGGATAGAAATATGCAGATGGCGTTGTTTAACTACATTTTTGATCTAGTTTCTCCATCTTGCTTATTGTCATTAACTTGCGATACACCCTGTATATATATATATATATATATATATATATATATATATATATATATATATATATATATATATATATATATTTTCTGCCACTTATAAAACTTTAAAAAAAAAGAAAAGATTTTAATAAACATATACAAGATCGTCAGAAAATCAACTCACTTTATTCGATCGCTAATGCTACCTATATAAGATTTCGTTATGTTTACATGATGAGGATAAGATTACTGCTAATACCGCTACTTTTCAGCCCTTGACTTTATACATATATATATATATATATATATATATATATATATATAGCATTCCCTGTCGTAGTTTTGTCCGTTCGATTAAATAAAAAACAGATAATTTTCACGCATAGGTGTAATTTTTAACCTGATTAAAAATGCGATGTTGAGGTGTTAAGTTAAGGTGATGATTTAATTTTAATGTATGAGTAGCTAATCCAGATGGACAGGGACTGTTAAGAAACTCTCACCAATCATGGACTACATTTTTTTTAATCATATTTTTACACTATAAAGAATCGTTATAATGATTTAATAATAATTTTTATTCGGCAGAAATAATTTCATTGATTTCATCAAGTATCAGACATTGTGGATGGCAAACCTCGTTTCTGCCACTTAACATTGTACATTTTGTTATATCTAAAACTTTCTAAAATATGAAAATGATGGATTTGAAATTTGGTACAGATGGGTTTAGTAGTTTTGGCTTCGTAATCTCTACTGTGGAATGGTGCTAACCTCGTATCCCTCGATTTACAAACTTCACTAGGATCCATACATTTTAATATTTTTTAAATAATTTGATTGAATATAAGTAAATTTTATTATCAATATAACACCGTGTCAATGTAACCTCACATGTAGAATGACGCTCGCCATCTATCAGTCGATTTTGTAACTTTACTTTGCACCAAATGTTTATCGCTTTTTAACAACTATTTATTTGAAAATGTGTAAATTTTATTACTTAACCTTGAACTATGAGGATGATGTAGTTATAATTTTGTACAGATTAATTGAGTAGTTTTAGCGGTTAGTGATCACAAACAAAAAATGATTTGTCCTTTTATGTATGTATGTATATATATATATATATATATATATATATATATATATATATATATATATATATATATATATATATATGTAATCAAAATATTCATTCATTAATTTCTTAATACTGCAATACGAACGTCATAGCATAAAATATCACACACACTTTCTTTCGGCTAGTAATTAAAATCTGAGATTCAATTAAATTTATAGTTGTAAGTATTTATGAAACTTCCTTTTTATTTCCTTGAACTTTTAGATTTCCTGGGTGCCACATTTTGCTTAGAGGTGTTAAATGAAGTAACAGTTACACCACCTTTAATGTGAACTGTAATTTCCATAAATCTATTCATGAAAATACACTCATGAAGAATGCTAAAAAAAAGGAAAAAAGGAGTTACATTCTATTGTCAAATGACTGTTTCTATTAAAAAAAGAGTGAAATAGTGCAGAAGTAAAAGAGATCTGGGACGTGACAAGAAACTTAAGCTGAGGCTATTGGTAATTCCATTTGTTCTCCAACAAAAAGATGTTCGACTGTTATTAGGAGACATTTACTCAAGGAGAACTATTTTCTTTACGACGATTACCAAGCCCTCGATGAGGAATTACCATAATTTAAATTTGTAATACAAATGCATGCAGAAAGAGAAAAAAAAACCTTACTTTTTTATATAGAAGTGTATTAGTTATTCAACGAGGCAGAACCTCAATGCCAACTCTGCAAAACGTCAGCACGTTGAAACAATAACTCGCTCTTCAACAATAATTAACAACCATCACACTTTTGAGGTAAAACAACAGTCACTGACAATGGCAGGCATGTTTCCTCGAACCTAACTTAACGGACCTTCAACATTCAAAATATTTTCTCTCGATGACCCTAAACCGGCTTGCCCTCGATCATGCTTGCAATAATAATCAACATACGCGTATATTGACAATAACATTAATAGTAAACAAGGTTTCTATACGCCACAATTTGAATAGTTTAAAAACTTTAGCTATTTAACATCAGATTCTTTCCTGAAATTTAGAGGTAGATTTCCGAGAGTTTAGGCAGATATCAAAGTATACCTAACGATACTGACTTTTATTTTATGGAAGAATAGATAAATAAGATGACAAAATAATAATTCTTAATTAAGGGAGTATCAAATTTATAGTGAGCCCCAGGAGAGCCTCCAGATCCATAAGTCGATCCATGAATGAATGATAAATACACTAGAGGTACGCATGATAGTATAGAAGGATCAATTCAATTAAAATTTATGAATTACTTGCCACTTCTATTGGGATTATTTTAATAGAATACTAGTATCGAATGCAAAACATTCATTTTCAGTTCCAAAACATAAATAAATTTCAACAACAGCACTATGTTAAACGTATTATCTAACTAAAGTTTTAAAAAATGTGACATGAAATCATATATTGGTACTCACCTTAGGAGATTTTACTGATATCTGAAATATATCCATTGTAGAAAGAGAAGGGGGCAGGTAAGTTGAATTTTTGGGGTTTACCATGGGATTTAGGACCTCCTGTCATATAGTATCCTTTAATGATATTCCACTAATCCCAGTTGAACATATCCGCTACCTGGGACTCCAATTGGACAAACGTCTTACTTGGAATCCACTTACAAGACTAAAACGAGAAGAAACAGCTCCTCGTTACAGACTACTTCAACATTTACTGGACAAACGTTCAAAGCTCCCAATTAATTACAAAAGACTCATTTACATGACAGTGATTAGACCAATATGGACTTACGGAGTTGAGCTTTGGGGCTCTACTAAACCATCTAATTCATCCCGTATCCAATCCTTACAATCCAAAATCCTTCAAAAAATCGTCAATGCTCCTTACTTTGTCACCAATAAACTTATCCATAAAGACCTTAATGTTCCATATGTTGCTGATTTAGCCCAAACCAGACAATTATCCTTCTATAGTAAGCTCCATAACCACTCCAATCCATCTCCCAAATTCCCAGCTTCCCACTCCATTCTCGATAATACTCCGATTTACTCCCGATTTTTTATTGAATTTATGGTTCTTTTCATTTAGAATTTATGGCCTTAATCATTAACCTACTGAACCTCCTAGTATAGATTATTTTATACCGTATATAAAAATAGAAAATAAAGAAATTTATCAAAAGAATAAAAAAAAAAAATAAATAAACAATAATTCATCAAAATCACATTAATGTATTATATTTATAATCCGCATTGTGATGGGACTAATTTCCACGTGTATGGGACTAATCAGGGAAGACCCTTGGAAGAAGGTAAGATCCTTCCGAGCCACGTTACTCGTACTAAAGCCAGTGGAGACTGGAAAGGGGCATATGTTATTCGCATGTATACCATCATCAGATGTGTATATACACAAACCCTCGAGAAGGATCAAAGAGATGATTGGAATTGGAGAGTGATTGAGCCTGAGGATTTGGATAATTAGATAGGTTATGATGGAGTTCGAGATTCATGAGATCAAGGTATACTAATGTCATTACGTAGACTTTCGTTGTTGGCGTAATATGGAAAACTGATATGAGTAGATATTGACGCTAAATTAATTACATAACTATAAATCATGGATGATTTTTGTACTAGTTTAATCTAGTTCAACATCTATTGTGTTCATCGACCCTTTAATTTTACAATACAAGATGAACAGGCAAGATACAGAAAGAAGGAATTATTATTTTTAAATGATTTTTTTTTTTTTTTTTTTTTTTTTTTTTTTTTTTTTTTTTTTTTTAGCTTCTGTTTATAAATAAACTTATTTGATAATTGCATCACGACATTACGTCATGATACATTCGCCAAAGCAAGCACGCAAAGGAAACAGTCAAGGCACACCGATAAGTCGACACGAAACAAGCCTCGCAAGGACAGAAAACAGATAAAAAATTAGACCGCACCAATTTAATTTGATTTTTAATTTAAGAATACTTCATTATATAGGCATGAGTAGAAGAATAAGAGATATATATGCTTTATTAATACTAAAAACATTTTGCTGCCCAATTTTATTTTATTTACACAGCATACCAATCTGTCTAATTAAAGATAGCAACACTCTATATAACAATAATCTATGTTATTCATAATTTGGGTATAATTCTAAGATATAAACTTCTTTATCTTTTTTTTTCACTCTTACTTTTTTTTCCCATTTATTTCATTCTATTTTTTTTATATTTCATTTCATTTCCTCATAATATTCAAATGTCTCGCATGTTTTTTTAAATGTTTTAAATGTTGTTTAGAATGTAAGAAAATAAGCATCCAGATTGATTAACATCCGGAACTATTTGGGATATAATGTTTTCTGGATATTCTGTTCATATAAGATATGTCTATTTAAACTGCTATGTGAACTATAAGTTAGTTAAAAAAATTATGTTGAATAACTGTAAAGCCTTTAGTTTTACTGTAACTAATTATCTAGGGCAAACCATATTAGTGTATTTATCCTAATGAACCAGTAAGTTGTCAGAATCAATACAATGTTCGGGTCACGAGCATGAATAAGAGGCGGTTCTGAAGAATGGATAATGATACTCTTGTAAATGATGAAGAGGGTTGTACTTTTTGTAAGAAGCCGGACTAGTTCCTACGTCATGACACGTCAGTAGGAATTACAAGTTTTTAGCCCGATAAGTTTATTTTATTTATTTATATTTTTTTAACAATTCAAATACGTTTTTACTTTTATTTACTAATTATATTTAAATTTTTCTGAGAGTGACGCACCGAAGTTATAAAACTGATATGAAGTCAAATTTGCTGCTGCTGTTTATTCGGGTTTAGAAGCACAATCACCCTTACCATCAATGCTCGTTCCCTTCTTTCCATTGGGCCTAAATAACGTTTAAATCAGTTAAAAATGAGTCTGAATTTGAGAAAATTAACATTAATATTAATTAAGGTGTATATTAAAAAGGATAACAATGGCGGAACATTCTGCAACCGTTAAAAATCATTAAATCCTGTTTTTTGTTTTTTTTTTCTTATCCCCTTTATTAATACATGATAAAATTACAAACATCATAAATCCATCCTTTCTTCTGCACTTGGTGCATTTTAAGGTAAATCCTGGTAGATCTGTAGTATTCTGTAGTGATAGTATTCTTTAGTGTCCCGGAAAAGGGATTAAACGGGAAGAGAGAGTGTCCTTTCAAACAATTGAATCAATTTTCAAAACGACGAAAACTAATTTTTCGGAAGTAGAGTGGTCAAAGATGTCCTTCGGCCGTAAAAAATCGTCAGATCCAGGCAGATCTGAAACCAGTATCCTTTAGTGGCTTATAGAAGGAATAACTCCACAGTCCTTGAATCCGCGCAAGTTAAATTCTATCGATCTTATTCTTGGTCTTTCTTTTTATTTCATTCCATAAATAGGACCTAAATTAAATTCTTAGGTATCACGATTTCATAGATCTATGTGGAGGTAATTATTGCATCCCGGAATCTCACAAAACCACTGATCGTAAAAGTGTAGTTTCTTGTTAGTTTATTTTTTTTAAATATCTGAATTTCCGCTAATGCCCTACCTTCTTATTAATAGTAGCTGAATCATAAAACCTAAAAAACTGAAAAATAAAGTACATTTAAGGAACTTTAAGTAATTTATCAGGACTGCAGAAGCCGGTCCTAATTCAGCAGCTAAGTTCCATTCAGCTCAGCTTCAAACAGCTTCCATTGGCGAACTTCCAACGCCATCAACACTCCTTCAATATAGTCCGTCTACCTTGGACGAAGTTTCCTCTTTAACGTTAAAAGCACCTTCTGGGAAGTCTTACGGAACTAATGCTCTTTGCGTTAGCCAACCAGCCCTAGAGTTTGGATATTTGGCCATTTTTTTTCTTTTTTTGAATAACATACGCCACGTATTAAGGTTTCTCCACTCTTTTTTAGCTATTTATAACTGTATATAAAAAATAAATAAATAAATCTAGTGAATTTTAAGATAATGCTCACAATAAGCAATTACTCATTGGAAGAATTTTTTTTTTTTCATTAATTGATATTTACAACTGTGCAAAATAAAATACATCAAGTAAATGTGTTGATAGTGAATAAAATAACTTGTGAAGAACTACTCACTAGTAGCACTTCAATGAAATCTACACTAAAAGGTTCTGGTCCATCTTCTTTTCAGACGCCTCGGAGTATTATCGAAAATGGAGTGGGAATCTGGGAAGTTGGGAGATGGATTGGAGTGGTTATGGAGCTTACGATGGAAGGATATGTGTCTGGTTTGGGCTAAATCAGCAACATATAGTACATTAAGATCTTTATAGATAAGTTTATTGGTCACAAAATAAGAAGCATTGGAGATTTTTCGAAGGATTTCAGGTTGTAAGGATCGGATACGAGATGAATTGGATGGTTTAGTGGAGCACCAAAGCTCAACTTCATAGGTCCAAATAGATCTTATCACAGTCGTGTAAATGAGTCTTTTGTAATTTATTGGGAGCTTTGACTGTTTGTCTACTAAATGTTGAAGTAGTCTGTGACGACGGGCAGTTTCTTGTCGTTTTAGTCTAGATTCCAAGTAAGACGTTTGTCCAATTGGAGTCCTAGGTAGCGGATCTGTTCAACAGGGATTAGTATTATATCATTAAAGGATATTGTAGGGTAAAGGTTATTTGATGGGATTTGTTTGGATTTATTTTAATTCTCCAATTTCGATACCATTCTTGAATGTTAGTAATATGAGATTGTAGTGATTGGGATGCAATGAAAGGATTATCATTTACTGATAACACATATGTCATCGGCGTAAGTGGTGAGAACAGTGGTAGGATGGATGAGTCAGCTGTTTGGTAGCATTTAAATAAAAGTTTTATATTAGACGGACATCTTATTTTCAGACGCCTCGGAGGGTTACCGGGAATCTAATCGGAGGCAATTTGGGAGAACAGTGGATTAGAGTGGGCATAGAGCTTATCATATAAGGATAGGTCTCTGGTTTGGGCCAATTCAGTTACACATGGGAAATTCAGATCATTAGGTACAAGTTTATTTATGACATAAAAAAGAGTATTGAGGACTTAACAAAGGATATTGGTTTCTAAGGATTATACACAAGAAGAATTGGAAGGTTTAGTTGAGCCTTAAACCTCAACTTCTTACTTTCAAATAGATCTAATCAGTGTCATGTAGATGACTATTTTGTAATTTTGCAATGTAGGAAGCTTTGAAAGTTTGTCTAGTACATGTTCAAGTAGTCTATAACAACAAGCAGTTTCTTGTCATTTTTGTTTTAAATTTGGATTTCAAGTAATATTTTCGCCCTGATGGAGTCTTAGATAGCGGATCAGTTCAACAGAGATTAGCGGAATATTCTCTATCATTTAAAAATTAATTTCTCAACTGAATTCCTAAATTAACTATTGTCTTCGATAATCAATTTGACCGCTTACTCGCCTATCATAACAAATCTGGCTTAATATAATCATAATGAATTTCTATGTGATTTACCAGAGACCTGAAAATCAAATCGGTCAACCTATTCTTTTACACGGTATTAGAATCTGTTAATGATACAAGGAGAAAGTTTCTCTTTTTCTTTTAATTTCGTTTAGCTAATATCCTCTGAGTCAACAAATAAAATTTAAAAAAATAAAATAAAAAGATTACTCTTCATTCTCCAAAAGTGTAGGGAATACTTTTGATAAATCTGTAGAGTTATTTAATAGTTACGTTAGTTATTAATAACGCGAACTTTGACAAAAAATGATCCCTGTGTAAATAAACTTTTACTTTTTTAGCCTCAAAAATATTTATGTGGTTTATAGACCAACAAAGTGATGCGGTCAGCATCTGTATCCAATCATGAGGTATTCCTTGAAGGGTCATACAGTTGGACTCGATTCGGGAGTTCGGTGCCTCAGTCATTGAGTTACCGCAGTTTTGTAATATTACTATTAAACAAGACAAGTCAAAAAATAATCCGCTGTCTTATAACTTCAGTGAGTTTAAACCGTGATCTTTTTCAGTTTTCTCAAATATCTCAGGATCGATTAGTTTTTGACGAAACCCGCTATAAAAAATTAGAAAAAAACTACTAAAAAGAAGGCTGTATCATTTTTTCATACAGCCAATAATTTCAAAGGCAGTTGGGATGGTGATTAAAATTGCAATTTTTAAGGTTGGGCAGATGTTTTACCTACGGATGTTTAGAAAATTATTAAGATTTTATACATTTTTATTAAAACTTCGTCAGTGTTCATCTCCTTAATTACTGAATATGAAAAGAACTGATTCTTAGAGAAAATTCTGTATATAAAGGACGTTTTGCAAAAGTTTTTTCCGATATGAATTGGGCACACAATCCGCTGTCTGTCCCATCACACAATCCCGTTGGCAGTTTCAGTAAGTTATACAGAACCGTCCAATGAATAGCTATACCCGAATCCAAAATTAATGATTTTTTTTTTTTTTTTTTTTTTTTGAACGGCGATTTTCAGCTAAACCAATAAAAATAATGATTTCATAGAATATTTTGATCCGTATTTCTTTTTTCTTAAATATTGTTTTACATTACATTTTTTTTCAGCAATGAATTATGAAATTGAGAACATAACTCGGAGGAACTTTTTTTTTTAAAATCATATTTCAATGTTTCAACATTCCTTTGGAGCATAAACTTTTTAAATTCAAAAAATCTTTATTAAAAAATAAAAATATTACATTGATGCATTTATCATTAAAATATATTGTACATAAATATAGTCTAACAAAATAAACTTAACATACTTTTCGATGTTTTAATGTGGTTAAGGGATAATAAAACATAGTGTTACAATTACAATTACAATTAAAGAGCAACATATGGTGGTGATGTTACACGGAGATTAAGGTAGTAACAAAGGAAAAAAGAAATAAAGAGGGATGAGTAATAAACCAGAAAGAAAAAAAATTAAAATTAAAGAAAAAAAAATTATTAAATAGAAATTGAAAGAGAGTTTTAAGACGGGAATTCGTCCTTCCATTCCAGTCGATTAGCTTTGAAGCAGGATTCAAGGAAGAAAAAATAGGGTTGGGCAGAGTAGAAGCATGTCGTAAAATTTGATTAAAAACATAAACTGAATTCTTTCTGAAACATTTTTTTAATGTTTGTCATTTTATTAATGTTTATAAACAATTGCGAGGGTAGAGTAATACTGGTGTACGTCAGGAGGTAATATAGCAACTAAGTTAATAATTAATATTGACATTCTACCATATTAAGCTAATAGGTTATTAAATACATAGCTAATACAATAATCTGTTTCCATTTACTGAGCAAATACCGTTCCACATACGTGATACATATAATATGATACATGACATATTTATTACCTATATATATATATATATATATATATATATATATATATAGAATGTATCATTTAGATAAATTCTGTGTTAATTATATAGATGACATCTTATATTCTCTAATCTTTCGAGAACATATGAACCATATCAGTTTATTTTTTGAAGCAGCGAAGCTAGAAGGTTTCAAATGTGAATTAGGAAAAATGGGTTTTGCGAAACACAGTGTTAAGTACCTGTGCCAGGTAATTGAGAGAGTTTTATCCAATGAGGGATACTCTTCCTGCGATAAAACAATCTAAGCTACCTCGACAAGGAACATCAGTGGTCGTCAATGGTTTTTGGTGAAAATCAATTTCTATCTATAGGAGTTGATTGATCATGTGTCTACAAGAGTAGCATCCTTTGCACCGCTTACTGGGGTAACAAGAACGTAAAATTTATTGGACTAGAAGAATGCGAAAATAGTTTTGAAGTAAATTAAAAACATTATATTTGTCTCGAAATCCAATTTTAGCCCTTTCTGATGTCCATGAAAAAGCATGTGTGATAGAAGTAGATGGCAAGTCGATAGTAGCTTAGGGGTCTGTTTTGAAGCAACCTCAAGAGAGCTGGAGTATTTACCACACCAACTTGTCTATTTTTTCGAAACACAACTTGTCCACCCACAGGCCAGATAAAAGAGAGATCATGTTTTTTGGAATGTTTGCTATAAAAGGAAGCACTTACCTATTTTGGCAGCATTATTGAGGGGTAGGGAAAGAATTCACTGTAACCCGGACCCATACACCCCTGTATGAATTTGAAACCAAAAGCAAGAACTGATTGAGGCCATTGGTGAGGTTAAATGTTGTACTTATCCCAAGCCAACTTCAAAGTGAGTTTATAAGAAGGGAAAGGCTAACTGTGGACAGCCGATGCTTTAGCCAGAAATCCGTTCTAGCAGGCTATCAGAATGAAGTATTGCTTAAAGTAGTCACTATCATCCGATCGAAGATATAATCAAAGACCAAGATATATATACATTTATATATAAGGGGTACTGAATATGTTCACATATTAATTTAAATTAAATAGAGGTTTTAAGGATAAAAAAGGGCAAAGGCTGATTAGGGGTAATCCCTTTTGCCGGACCTCTAGTTTACATATTGATTCTCTGCCATCCTAATATTTTATGCAATCCCTTAGCCGGCCTTTCCAGAGCTTTAGGCAGTCTTACTTCAGCTCAGGAAGGGTTTTAGAAATAAGTACCGGAATAAGAAGCCTTATCATATTTTACGTTAATGTTTTGTAAATAAAGGATATATCTGTCAAAATAATGGATATATTAGCAATGAGTCATTGAATCATGTTGGAGACGTTCTAACTTTAACTATAATTAGGTACCTGCTTAAAATAAATTAAATAATAAATTACATTATATATTGAACTTATTAGTTACATAGAATATAGTAGAAAGATTTGCTTAACAAATAATAAGAAAAAAAGGATAAATATAAGGCTTAGTGTGCCCAAAGGCCCAATGCCGACATACATCTGACCACACACCTCCGTCCATCCCACACCTTAAGATCAGCACTGATGATAATAGGATAAATAACCCACGATCCCATATTGTGTTGCGTTCTAAATTCTCTAGTGGCCTTCTTCGTTTTACGCAATACTTTTTTTTTTCGAAAGTTTTATGACGTTATTGTTCCCTAAACGTAAGCTAAGTTTCGCCTCCATTAAGAACTAAAGGTTGAATAATAGTCAAGTCAATCCTTATTTTTATGTTGGTTTGTCTTTACGAACTAAGAGGGAAAAATAAGATAAATAAATATAATGACCAAGTTAAGATACCACGTTAAAAATGCCAGGAAATATCATTGAAGCTATAATTCTTACTGGATCAGAGGCTGCAGAAATCGCATTTATTCATAGAATTCCAATGGTTCCTACTAACAAGGGGAGGACACACTCAGTCTCTCAAGGATCTTGTTGGCAATTATTTTTGGAGGTTCCTGGTCAAAAAATATTAGACACGTATTTTGCCGTTCCGACCAAATTTGCCGGCCCTAGAAGCCGAATAAAAAAATAAAATAGCATTAAATTAATTTATTTTATATCTCGAGTTTCAAAAATGATATCGACATGACTCTTGCACCAGGATTTTTATTTTTGATTGCGGATTTAAGAAAAAATACAGCTGCTCCATAGATTTTGGGTTAGGTTAATTAAATTCTAAAAAAATGATTTGATTTTAAGCAAACTACCTCTATAGATTTTTTAACACGAAAATTGACGTCAGATTCTAATTCAGCACCCTCAAAAACATTGAAAAACGTTTATTCATGAAAAAAAAAAAATATCATTTTTCACCCTCTTGAAAGGGGAAAAAATTTTTAAAACGATTATTGGTTACTTTCCTTTAAATAGCCAATACTTTGTCACGCAATTCGTTCATTGGTATCGCTGGAAAGAGGAGAGCCTCAGCTTTCTTTTGATGTATATTAATGCAAATTTCGATCAACGAAAACCTATTCAAAAAATTGGTAAATCCGAAAAGCATATTTATTTTTTACTTGAGTTTGAAACCAGATAGGAAAATGAAACCAAAGACATTTCAAGAGTATTACCACCCTATAGTTTGTATAAAAAAATGAAGTTGATACCTTAAACCGTCTAAGCGTAATTTATGTTTTTGTCCATTTAGGTCAGGCACATTTTGAAGCTTACGAATTTTTTTATTTTTCTATGAAATTTTGTATTTAAGGATTCTTTTTTAATGTTGAATTCGAATCCTATGTTGGTTCTTGTGAAAAAAGTATATTTAACGTAGTTCAATGAAAAAATGATATTTTTAGTTTTTATTGAATAAACGTTTTTCAATATTTTTGAGGGTGCTGAATTAGAATCTGACGTCAATTTTTGTGTAAAAAAATCTATAGAGGTAGTTTGCTTATTTTAATCATTTTTAAGAATTTAATTAACCTAAACCAAAATCTATGGAGCAGCTGTATTTTTCCTTAAACCTGCAATCAAAAATAAAACTCTTGGTGCAAGAATCATGTTGATATCATTTTTTAAACTCGAGATATAAAATATTTTAATTTAATGCTATTTTATTTTATTTTTTTCTCGGCTTCTAGAGCCCATTGGTCGGAACGGCAAAACACGTAATATTTTTTGACCAGGAACCTCCAAAAAAATTGCCAAAAACATCCGTGAGAGACTGAGTGTGTCCTCCCCTTGTTAGACATAAGTATGATCAAGATATAAATATAATCATGTAATAAAGAGTTGTTTAAGTATACACAAAAGTACAATATTATACCTTATACAAATTACACGAAAAACTTATCTAAACAGGATGATAGCAAATGAAATGTAGAATCTCTATTTAACTAAGCAGTATAAAATTAAATACCTTACGACAATTTAATATAATTAGAACAATAAGAGAGAAAAAAAATTTCTATAAGAAATTCAACCTAACCTAACCTATGTATACTACATGTACAGTAAATATTTATTCATTTATGTACTTTTGTTTATTTGTATGCAAAAATAATAAAATAAATAATGACTTTAGAAGCAATTGTTTGCCATTTTTTAATACATAAACAGTTATTCACCATAGAGACTGCAATTTAAATAAACAGAGTACATTTAATACGCTTTGAATCATGTCAATATCCCGATCACGGAATACTTCTTTGATGTTACTATAATATTCGATCTTACAGCTTTTATTCCATTTGGTTTTGAAATTATTTTGACCGAATCTCTCAATAAAAAGAAACGGGAAATGGTTTATATTTTGTTTCGTAGAAGAATCTCTTAATTGAACAGGGAAAAAAAAGAAAGACGCAATTTCTTCAAATTGAGGAAACAGCTGAAGGTTCGGCCTGTTAAAAGTAATTTTTTTACAATTTTATTTTGTGTAGTGGTTAGCATAGCAACCTACTAAACTCAAACCCGGCAGATGACCTTAGGATTTTTTAAAAGGAGTAAAAAATCCTTAGCTATGCCGTCCTTCGGAAGGGACGTAAAATGGGGGTCCCGAGCCTGTGCGATGTCAGGTACTCGTTAAAGATCCCTATCCTAATTATACCTGTATAGGCAAAATTTAGGACTCCCACCGTAGCAGCAAACGAAATAAACAAACAAACAACAATTTTATTTTGAAAAAAGGCAAAAAGCAAAGATATTGTCCTACGTAAACAAATCATGATTCCTTTAAGAACATTTTTTGATCCCTCTATACATTTTTTTTTTTACATCCAGTTAATTATTATACGGTTTTATGATCAGGCACATCGGGTGTTGTAGTGAAGTTTAGTGGGCCTTGTGTTGAAATAAAAACTGGAACAAGCTTTTAAATGCCACGCAAGTTTTTTTTTTCCTTTGAAAAAAAAAGTTGTATTAATCAACGTGGGTGAAAAAGACAAATACAGGCTCATGCTATTCGCGCTAATGCTGAGAAAACAAGTGGGTGAAAAAAAATTTTGCTTTAAAACTCCAACGTACAGTCGGTTCTTTTGTAGTACATACTGAGCTATATATATAAACGAACTATTATAAAATATAAAAACGGTTTATATATATTTATTTATCACATTTTCAAAATTCAATTCTTATTTTATGCACTTTAGTGATGTGCTGGTAGATTTTCAATTTCTCGATACCGCCGCCGATACCAAGAAATCAATTATCGATTCTCGATAATCGATTTCGGTTTATAAATGAGTTGCTACTACAAAAAATATTCTATGTAAAAGCTAAAAAGGCAAAGAAAATCAACCGAAAAACTATAATAATTTATGAAATAAATTAGTAAACAGAAGAATGCATTAATTACCAACAAAATATAAGATATTTAGTCAATTAAAATTTAGATAGTGAACAAATGCAATAATTCATTTCACAAAATCATAGTTAAGAAGATGAACATTCCATAGGGTTTGGATTTTATTTATTAATGATAGGTTTTTAAAGTGAGTTGATTTAAAGTCTGTGCAAAGAAGTATTGATCAAGTTAACCAAAAATGTCTCAACTGATGAGCGAGAAATTATCGATTTTATTTTATCATCATGGAGAAGAATCTAAGGAATCGAGAATCGTTGTTTAGAATGGACACATCCATAATTTATATATTATTCAAGCTGTTTTTTCCATCCAATTTTTTTATTCTTCAACATTTTTTATACCTTTTATGTCCTAACTGGCATCACATCCGCTGGTTGTCAATTTTATATGAAGACAAATATAAATATATTTAATAAAGTATACAAAAAGAAAATATATTTTTTCCATAAGTGGATAATAAAAGAAGTATTATCCATAGATAATCACAATGGGAAGTTCATCCTTTTATGTCCGTTTCATAGAGGTTTCAGTAGATAACTTTGAGATTTAGTTTTATGGAGGGAAAACTCCAGCGAAATGGAAGCAATAAAAAAATGAATTAATATATACCAATAAGATCGTTCTGTTTCCTGGATATGAAAAGTTTATTTATAGCTCGGTTTTACACTTGCAGTTTAGAAAAAAAAAATATGTTCTTGATGAGATTTTTTATATGCTTCTCGTGTTTTCATGGCGTAATAAACATTTATTGCTTTTCAAATTTAAAATCCATATTTCCGATTCTTTGTTATCAATTTTTCAGCAAATAGCATTGCTATTTATTAATTATCGTTTCATATATTATTTGTTATATAGTGCTTGCCACATATATTATATAATTGACCCAGATGTTTAAGAGTTTATATAACTTTATCAGAGAAGTGTTTAGGACTAGGATGTGAATGATAAATATGCTAATTAATGAAAAAAATGACTTGATAGTTTTAGGATTGATGGATGTGTATCGAACCTTAGGACTTGATGTTACTTTTTCCTGAAGCTGCCATAAATTTCTTTTGTGTCCTTGTTATCAGCATTATATTAAAATATTGCAATTATAATGATATTTATCAGGCATAGCTAGTCCTTTTCTCTTTATCCACAGTATCAAATTCACATCTAAACCTTTTGGTTGGAATAATATTAGGTTTGCTATTGTAGATAATATTTCAATGCATTCTCAAGTCAATCATTAGACCACAGTATTTGTAAATGAGTCATTCTCCCAGAAGGGATGAATTCTCGTCCTACCCGTTTTAGGGCTTCTCTGGTAATCGAATATGTCTCAATTAATTTTATGAATAAGGCGAGAATTATTAGACCATTTTTTAACAACTAATATGATACTATTATAAGTATTTGAGAAAACATCTAATTTTCATTATCTCAATCTGTCCCAGCCTATGTTTTGAAGCTGTTAAATATTACTAAGTTGAAATGAATGATGTTTTGGTTTCAGTATTTTCTAGGCTAATAGGGTAATGTTAGAAGACTTCAAAAACCCTTAAATCGATAATTAAATAGATTTGCAAAGTGGTAAAAAGTGTACTAAAAGCGTGTACCAGAATTTCGTTTCATCCCCTCACTATATCGCATTTAGAACTCCAGCATACAGAAAACATATCAATGATAACTAAAAACGTCTGTAGGTTTCACTACTTCCAAAGTAGGAGAGGACATTAATAGTTGTACGAGTTGCATGGTCTAAAAGTGACACCTATTTTCATTCACTGTATTTTAATTGTGGTTCATTCCCTCGCTTGAATTCAACACGTTAGGTGAATTATAATTTTTTCGTGGTAAAACACTTTTAACCTAGAGACAGCTAATGCTCTGTAACTAATAATTTTTGAGTTGCTAGATAATGTAATTAAAAAAAAAAAACTGCAGTTATTTCATTCCCACCCATCCCTCTTAAAGGTAAGGGAATGATTAATTCTGTAAGGAAATGAAATTTAACTGATACAATTTAATGTAACTGATTGGATTTAAAGTTATTAGCTATTTTGATGTTTAACTTCTCTTATATTTCGTTTCTAAATTTTACCTCCTGAGTTGTCTTTTTTAATAAAACGATATTTATCTTTTTTTTTTATCAACTTTCATTTGCTATGACGTGAGTACATAAAAATTGAGATATAATTTATACTTTAAAATGTCAATTTATTTATTTATTTGTAAGCAGGGCCATGCCTATACAAAGAAGTTCGGTTATTTATTATGTACAATGAAATAAAATACAAACATTAATACTGTCACGCCGCTTGCTATTGTTTTTATTTTTGTATTATTAATTTATTGTTATTTCATTATTATTATAAGTAAGAAGTGTTATTTGCTAAGTTCTGTTGTGTTAAATTTTGTAGAAAGTGTGAAGTGAACCTGGCAACACTGAGTGCTATATAAACCTATTATAACCTACAGTGAAGTTAATCTAATTGTAGACGTTCTGTTTTGTTTTTTGTGATTAAAACTATAAAAAAGGTCTTAAATATTAAAATTTATAAAAAAGGTCTGTAGCGGATAGTGACTACTAAAGTGACTATGCGAATACAACTACAAATATTATAATAATAAACAGATAGTAATTCAAATAATATACCAAAGAACTTTAAATATAACTAAGAATTAAATAAAAAGAATAAGAAGTAAATAAACGTTTTTCAATCTAAATAATAAAAATTATCTAATAAAAGAATTTACACTTTTTTATGCCATTTATAAACCTTTAAACTTTATCTAAGATCATATTAGACTATCCCTACATTCAAATATATATATGTCATATCTCAGGCAAATAGGTAAATACATGATACTGATATTTTACAGTTAAAAGTACTATACCTCAGTGAAAAAAATTCTGATTTTAATTATATTCATAATAAAATATGCCTGTTTTTTGTTTCTATTTCATTTTGTGGAATAAGTATTTGAAAAATGTTATTTCAATCAATGCCAGCGTAATAAGTGTCACGCAGGCCATTATAAATTGGGCAAGTATAAAGAATATCTCCGTGGTCTTTATTAGTTTTCATATTGCAAACCATACGGATTTCCTGAAGATTAATTTGTGTGATTTTATTTGGAGTGGCTATTTTTATTATATGTTTTCCTGTAGTTCTTTACTGTGCAATAATTCAACTGAAAATTATATTTAGCTAAAAATATCAATTTAAAAAAAACAAAAAACAACAACGTTATTTCTTGATTAATGTATTGAATATATTACCAATTGGTGAAGCGGACATAATAAAATTTGTGTTTAACGTTTCAACATCTTTCATATGCACATAAACAACACATATAAACGCCTCGAAAAAAGTGAACAGAAGGGCTTTAAGTCGTGCTGCGAATATGAAATATTTACTATTTTACATGTTTAAAGTAATCTGAATATTTTTTTTTTTAATATATTTTTTAAATACTTTTAATATTGTAAGGTAGAGTATGAAGATTTGCGTCCTGCAGTTGGCCCTTTCCAGAAGAACGACCCAAATAATAACTACGTTTCAAATCCCAGAAAGTTGAAATGAAAAATAAAATGAAAAATAATATTTATTCTGGGACACCTTGTCCCCTAAGAATAAGACAAAAGTACAATAAAAAGGTATCATTGTCTGGCTGCGTACATAACAGGCAGCAACTTATATGGAATGTAAATTATATACATATAAATATATAGGGTATAATTTTATGTTTGAAAAAATAAAAGTCTTTGGGTTTATATAAGAAAAACAAGATAAGAAAATAACAAAATTAAAATAAAATATAAAATAAAGAAATATTCTAACACTAATATATTACATAATTTCGGAAGATTGATAATTGAGGAGGTATATGAATAAATTATGTTTAAAGGAAGTGAGAGAAGGAGCATTGCGGATCGAAATGGGTATGGAATTCCAAAATAAAGCTGCACGATTAATAAAGGATTTTTCAAAGGAAGCAGTTCGATGAGAAGGGATATACAAATCTATAGGCTGGGATCTAGTGTTCAAAAGATGAATGGAAGAACGAAGGGCAAGCATGTCGTAAATGTACGAAGGTTTTTTGGACTTTAAGGATTGGAATAGAAAGGAACCAAGGAAGTATTGTCGCCGAAAACTTGGATAAAGCCACCTCAACTCTGAATACCAGCAAGTGATGTGAGAACGCCTGGGGATCCCAAAAATGAATCTTATGAAGGAGTTCATTAATCTTTTCAGCTTCATTTCAAGCTCGCCAGACAGTCCTCCGTATACTAAGCATCCATAATCGAGGTGGGGAAGGATGAGGGAAGATACTAACAATCGACGGGTTTTACAAGGGAATGATTCACGGAATCTTAGGAGCTGTTTGAGGATGGAGATGGTTTTTCGGGTAATGTGGGAAATATGGTTATTCCAATACAAATGTTGATCGAGTACTACTCCGAGGTTTTTGACAGAGTTTGTGAACTGAATAGGAACGTTATTGTGATATAGAAGTGGATAACAGGAAAGGGAATTAAGGGAGGGTTTAGATCCAATTAGCATTGCCTTAGTTTTTTTGGGGTTTAGTCGTAACTTATTCTCCACTGCCCATTGGTTAATGCTATAAATGTCCTCTTGAATCTTACGAGTCGCCTCAAAAATCTCACAAGGATGAAACGATAAGTAGATTTGAATGTCATCAGCATATAAATGATATTGGGAATTATTAATAGCGCCTGTCAAATCATTAATATAAACTAAAAAGAGAGTTGGTGAAAGAGAAGATCCCTGAGGAACACCTCGCGTTAGAGTCACAGATTTTGAAGGAGGTTGGTTAGGAACAATAACTGTTTGGGAACGGAGAGAAAGAAAGTTCAGCCTCTATAGCCAATATTTTGTTAGCGAATTTATTGATGATGATGTTTCCATTATTTCTGGTGAAGGGACTAGGGAACCAATGTTTGTTCGGAAGAAGTCAGTGACATTAGCAGTATCGACTCGATGCCTCACTATTAGGAGTGTAAACATTTTACACCACACATCCTTCCGACAGCTGAGGATAAGAGCTTTAGATCTAGGACGCAGGGAACATCAGCAAAAACAACATTTTCTTCCAAGAAGTTACCGATTCGAAAACACATTGATTTAATAAAATAAAGCGCTGTTTCGATATCGCTTGGTTGCAAAGCACTATCAATGTCTATTAAGTAGTATCGATAGTTTTCAGTTCTCCTATTAACCCTTTAATTCTCTCTGTCAATCTGAGGACAAAGTGATCCTACTGAGCCATTAGATGAGAAAGGAGGCGAATGAGGGAGGTATTGAATAATTTCACCATTCCATTATATTTTATATGTACTCTGATAAATCATCTTGTGTAGTGTAATGATGATGTCACAGATTCGTAATTACTTTTTTATTAGTGTGAGTCATCGGGAAGACTGATGCTGTCTTGTTGTAAGCTAAATACGTTTTAAAAGCCTATGAGCACATAGACCGATAAGGACAAAAATAACTATTGTATTGGGTTGGGAGGAACTATTTCTCTAGTAAAACTAATTATCCTATCTGATGGTTCCAGACTCTGATAACATAGACTGTACTCCGATGAGAATAAAAATATTTTCAAAAACCAATTAGGTTCGAGAAAAAAATTCGTGAGTAACATTTTAATTATATTATATTAAATATTTACAAGTCATTAATATAAGAAGTAGTAACTGTTTAGATCAACAAAGAATATGAAGATAAAAAAAAAAAAAACCCAGCACGGCTACAACCCATGAAGAGTCTTGGGTTCATTACTTGGTAAGGAAGTATTGTTTTGTGACCAATGGTTATACTAGGAGGTGATGTAATCACGCTTAACTGCTAGGTTTCCTCCAATTAATGGTACCCACTTTATGAGAGGCTGGATGTGCCTCTATACCCCAAAGTCGATCCTAAACATAAATTAAATTTTCTGCCTTCAGTCGGACCCGAACTCATGCTCCAGAGCATAGTAGTCCAATGCCTTACACACTGAGCTGTCCCGCTCTCTAAGAAAAAATAAATGTTACCATATTCTATTCTTGTTTTTATTTTAGTTTTTATTTATATATAAAACTTTGTCTCTGTTTATCATTAAATATAGTAAATTTTCACATGTTATCATACAATGAATATGATAGCTCAACTGGTATGTCTGAGAGTTTCTGACATAAGATCTATTGGCCCAATTCAGTAACATATGGACCATTGAGACCATTATGGATAAGCTAATTCATAAAATAATTAGAAGATCTGAGGATTTTGAACTGTAAAGATTGGATACTAGAATAATTGGAAGATTGAGTTGAGTCCCAAAGCCCAACTCCGTATGTCCTAATCAAAAGTATTAAATTCAGAGTGAATATACCTAAACAAGTAGTATACAGGGTGAGTACCTCTTAGTGTAAAAAAAAACATATTGGGTGAAACTAGATCAAAAATGTAGAAAAATGCCGCAGACCTCACCTTTCCATTCCAATCCGTTGCAGATATACGATAAATCAAAGACTTTTTTGGAGAAACAACGTTTTTTTTATCATAAAAGCTGTAATATCTCCATTTGGTTTAAATATTTTTCAAACTTTGACCACATTTTCAGATTAAGCATTAAATTTTCTATAACAGCAGAGTACATGTAACCTAGAATTTTACAAACTTGGGATCTAAAGAACAGCTTGATCTTCACCTTAAGTAGGGAAGTCACAATGTCTTATATTACTTCAACGCTCACCGTTTTTCGAAAAAACTATCCACAAACCTCCAAATCTTACAAAAACTTTCAATTTTTTATTTATAAGACAGAGGATCTCATGTTATTACATTTATTTATTTATTATTATTATTTATGTATTATAAGGATTTATTTTATTAGATTTTCAATACAAGTTGTAAAACCCAATGATAATGAACATAAACCTTAATTTTGCCGTTAGCTTCTGAATGCAGATTGTGTTGAAGAATACCAATTTTTGGGATGAATTTTATGGGCAGATGAGTCTGTTTGTACACGGAATTCTACCTATCATAGTTAGAATATTAAGTATTGCTGGTAGTAATTCTCCTGCTTACACTAGCGGCAGAAGGAATAAATTTGGGAGAAAAATCGCTAACTTATAATTACAAATGAGGTAACAATGCATCTAACTGTAAATTAACAAAAGAAAAATAAATAACAACACGGGAAGTATCCAATATTAGTTGTGACAACTACACTGTTCAAGGCTTCCTTAAAGTCATTAAAATTATGAGGCAATCGTCTGCATTGTCTCATCTCTCACGAAGTGAACACAATGCGAGGAGGTACAATTATATACTGCGTTCAGGAATCAAAGGAGAAATGTCAATACTAATGCCCCGTGTATTTTTAGAACGATACTATATTATATCAGGTCTCTTAAGCTACTTCTATTTTTTATTCGATTTTTATATTATTCAATATGTGCTTTAGCGAAATAATTTTTAATATTATAACAGATAAAAATTGTTTCTAATGCCATTAGGAGACCTGTAACTATTAACGGCTTATTATATTCATAGGTTATACCTAGTACCTCTATTCTTAACTTATCTATTTTTAACAAAGACAGGATTGTGAATTATTTTCACTTTTTCTTTATTTCGCCAAATAAAGTCTCTAATTATCTAACTTAGTTCAAAATTCCATTTCAGAAACAGTGCTGCTGCCTAACTACTTTTAAAAGTTCGTAAATGACTAATTAACAATGATGATAACTGATAGCACTTGGTTAAAAGTTAATGTTTGGAGAACTTTAGTTTTAATTGTATCTTTTAAATAGTAATTAACTGATTTTTTATACCAATTTAGAAGACAAAATGAATTACTGAAATGTTTTTATTATTATTATCATTTAGAAAATAATATAAAGAAAAGTTAATTCTGGGAGAATAGCATTGCATAAAAGAAAGTAAATTCGAATCGGATCTAGAGTTTTTTACAACATAACATTTTAAATAAAAGTAAATCCCAGATTTACATTATTAGATAACATGAAAAACAACAGGGAAAAGAAAAAAAAAAGTTTAATATAATAATAAATATAATAAGCAACATTAAAAGAAGGAATAGTTTCAATTATAAAACTAGTAAACGCTAAAAAAAAATATAATATCTGTAGAGAGGGTAAGGAAACAGAAGGATGATAATTTTTTTTTTCCTCTCTTTCAGATTTTGATTCACACCTGTTATTAGGGTAACAAACAGTGAATGTGATGAAATTGAATACTAGAGGCCTTGTATGCGTGTGGGAGACTAGCACTCGATAGTACCTCCTCTTGGCATGGATTAAAGAGATTTATTTGAGCAAATCTCTCATCCAGCTTCTTTTAAGCTTTCTGAGAGTAATTTCCAGGTATGTCAGTCGTGGCCATGTCATTAATGAGTATATTGTTATGTCCATGAAGTCTGTCGTGAAATCGCCTATAAAGGTCATGAATATGTTCCTTTACTGTGGGTATTTCTAAATCAGTGTGAAGTGTGTGGTTTGAAATGTACCAAGGTGATTTCGTGATTAGTCTGAGTAATTTTGATTGGAATATTTTTGTTTTTTTAAGGTTTGTTTTTTCTGCAGTCCCGTATATTTGTCCATATGGGTTTAAGTAAGTAAGTGTATGCATTCAGTCGTTGTCGGAGTTTTAATGTTGACCGTTTATGAAGCATTGGATACAGAAGCTTTAATCTCTTGGTTAGACAGAGACGTTTTTGTTTTACATCTAGGCCCCAGGTCATTCTTCTATCAAATGTAAGTCCTAAGTAATGAATTTCGTTTGTTTGTGGTATGGGTTGATTGTCGATGAAGACAGGTGGACAAGAGTCTTGTCTGAGTGTAAAGGTTATGTGCTGTGATTTGGTGTAATTTAATTTTATTTTCCATTGTTTGTACCAGTCTTGTAGTATTGTTAAGTGGTGTTGAATGATAAAATATAAAAAATAAATAAAAATGAAACCATTGTTATAAAAATTGCAAATCCAGACTAATGTTTTAGGATGGAGAATGACATTTATTATGGGGCATCTATATAATTATAGAGCGTTAGTCCAGAGAGAGGAGGCGGTGGAAGAAGAGTATTTGTTAATGTTTACTACTATATACATTGTATGTATCATGTAAATGAGTAGAAAATTATTACAATGACATGTCAATTACTACTCAAAGAGAACTACTCACTAGTAGCACTTCAATAAAAGTTCTAGGGCGTCTAGGTCATCTCATCTGACCTCGGAGGGTTGAATACCTTAAAAAAGAAATTTAAATACCATTCTATGTGAGAACGTAAGAAATGGATCACTTTAATCTTAATGTAATACGAAAAAATATAAATTAGAGCCTTACATACACTTACAGGAAAGCATTACACATAGGCTGTCTGCCAACGATGTCTAGTAAAACACCATTGAACATAAAACGTAACGAAACTTAGTCTCATAGGCTGAAAAGGAGATTATTCGGACAAAAATATTTAAGTGCCATCTTAATTTCGAATTTGAGTTCCTGGAATACATTACATTGATTTATAATTAAACATAACAAACAATTATATCTTTAAAAAAATGGGCTGTTGAACAATAGAAGAGATCGAAGAGAATTTTCCGACAGCAATGGGTTAGTTTGGATACTTAAGAACAATGCACTCTAAGATCTCAAGGAGTGCAGACAATTTTTCTGTGTATTCACCATTGTAAGAAAAACCCCTCTCTCCCGATACGTTCCGCTCCAATCAGTCACTAGTGAGAGCTAACCTGTAATGGAATTTTTCTATACAGAATCTCTCATTTATATTCTTTACTCAGAATCAAAAGGTTTTAGAAATAAGCTTTATATATCTACCTCGAGTTAAAGGATCGAATCGAGTAATTATGGAGTTTGAAAAGAAAAATTAAAATCCAACAGCTAATAATAAAATAAAAATAACATAATATTTAACCCAATTACTGATTGATAAGAAAATAATATTTTTAAATAATATCAGCAATGCATCGAAAAAAAAAAAAAAAATAAGCCATATCAACATAAAGTTAACCAGCTGCACCTTGATATCCCAGCGCACATTCAATAACCCGTGAAGGCTTACAAGCATATCTTGGCCCGAAGGCGCTTACGAAATGGAAATAAAGTTGATTTAAACAATAGGCATAATGGTTACGAGGTCTCCACGGATGACAGCATTGCAAACCACCGCCAAGCGTGAGGGGTAATTAAAATTCTTCTTTCCTTATTAATCATTTTCATTATAGATATTGTGTTGACTGTAAGATAGTACAGCACTACATACTATTCCTACGTCAGTAATATATATATGTATTATAAGGATACAAGCCGATATGTAAGGGGCAAAGAAAAAAAAAAGAAATAGAGGAAACATAGATAATGATGAACAAATAAAGAAAATGTTAAACAAATAATGTAAATCCGAATAAATAGTTGAAAAAGTAATACAAACAAAAAATATTAGATAATAGCAATAATAAGTTATACAGAATAAAAAATAAACCAACAATGTTTCGTTATATAAGATATAAACTAAAAAAAAAAAAAAAAAAAAAAAAAAAAAAAAAAAAAAAAAAAAAGATAATACATATCTAAAGATATATTCAATAATAGAAAGTGATAACATTAAATAGACTAAAATAAGATTTTAACAAAAAGGAAAAAGAACTAAAAGTCAAGAAGGTGCACCGCTGAGTGCTGTCGCATCCATGCCTTCATGATGGTATCAGTTTATGTATACATGCGCAAAAAAAAAAAAATAATAAATAAAAAATAAATGGATTAGGAGGGAAAGATATGCGAGAAGAAACATACCTAATAATATTAAGATACCTAATAAAAAAAAGATGAAGAACTCAAACAAAGTTTAATATAACAATACTCTAAAAATAACGGATTTCTTTTAATATATTTCAAATTTGTACTATTGAAGTGCTCCCACCGAGTAGTTGCTTCACAAGCAATTGCCGTTTTATAATTTTACTTTATAATCGTATCTCTCAAATCGTTCCTTTCGAGTCCGCTGTGGCTCAGAGTTCTCCAACTGTTATCCTATCGATGCCGGAGTACCACAAGGTAGCGTCCTAGGTCCCGTCCTCTATAATCTCTTCACTGCTGATATACCAACCAATCCTAATACCTTTTTAGCTACATTTGCAGATGACACTGCCATTCAATCATCCCATTCAGATCCCAAACTTGCTTCCCTCAACCTCCAAAAACATCTACAGATCGAAGCTTGGTGCAATCAGTGGAGAATAAAAGTTAATGAAGCCAAATGCAGTCATATAACATTTACACTTCGCCGCAAATCCTGTCCTCCCATCCACTTCAATAATATCCCTATTCCTATATCCGACACAGTACGTTACCTTGGCTTTCATCTTGACAAAAGACTGACCTGGAACCCTCATACTAGACTCAAAAGACAAGAACTAAACAGGAGATTCAGCCAACTCTACAGACTACTAGGCAGGAATTCTCAACTTTCAATTGATAACAAACTCCTCATATACAAAACAATCTTAAAACCAATGTGGACCTACGGACTTGAACTGTGGGGGACAGCAAGACAATCCAATATCAAACGCATTCAATCCTTCCAATCCAAAGTCCTCCGAACAATTATCAATTTACCATATTATGTTACCAATAAAACCCTACATAACGACCTAAAAATCCCATATGTCCTTGACCTCATTCCTTCAAAATTCTTGAAATTTCATCAAAATCTATCCAATCCTCTGGCTCAATCCTTGTCCAGCTCTTACCATCCCTATAACCCCCCAGAAGATTGAAACGGCAATGGCCCCGAGACCTTTTTTAATATAATGTTATGTTGGAGTCCTGGTAATGACCAGCTTCTCTACTCAACTTCTGAGCATATGTGGCTATAGCGCTCCCACTCAGCCTCCACTGGATATTACTGGTGATGCAGCTGAGAGAGCAGCGCTGGGATTTCTACGGGTCTGGCCTTGACTCCCAATAAGTGGGGGAGTAGGCTCGATTCGGGGTCCCCTAGGCTGAGTGTGTCTTTATTGTACATAGAGTATGAATGTATCAAAAAAAAATTATTTTTTTTTATTTATTTAATTTTTTTATATAATGACTATTTGATTTATTTTTTGTATTATGACTGTTGTATTTTATCTCTTATTATTATCAATAGTGTATGGATGAGAACTTGTATATATGGTACGAATGAACTACATCATTAGCACTGTTACTTATTGCCCTTAACTGGGGCAGATTGTACATATATTTCAATAAAATAATAATAAAAAAAAAAACTTTATAATCATATTTAGACACTGGATTATGATTTTTATGTATAGTTGTATTTTTCAATAAATCGATGTGTGCCCATTTTAAATGTTTTAATTAATTCATCGATTTTAAGAAAGAGAAAATATCAAACATACACTAAAATAATTGAGTTAAAAATTCAAAAATTAAATCCTTCTATATAGCAAGGTAAAACCAATAAAAAAACAACAAAACAAATATAAATGAAACAACAAATAATTCTGAAGTTGACGAATAACAAAATGCAGTAATGAAAATAAACACAGCTCGACCAAAAACCGATTTAACATTATTAACATTAAATATGCAAACAAATAAATCAAATAAATAAAATTTAATCTCCTTTGTGCAGGTTTTAGATACCGTCGCTTCAGCTGTGAGTACGAGTGACTCGAAAATGACATCACAGGAATCGAAAAAACGTTTTAATAATTCAGTTTCTTGCGGAATATGTATAAATATAAGAACTCCAAACAATGGTTAAATCATTCAAAAAATATACTTTACAGGAAACCGATTTTTAAAACGTTTTTTTTCTATCCTTGTAAAGTTGTCATTTTCGAGTTACTTCTTCTCACGGCTTAAGCGGCGACGTGCGTCGCATTCACAGAAAATATTATAACATTCTTTGCCATTGTCCGCTAAAGTAATTTAATAACGCAATACTAATTAATTAGCCTACCATCTAGTGAAAGAAACATTTCCAGTAAAATCTCTGTATCTCATGTTTTAACGAGAAAGGGGAGTGGAGACGGATATATTAATTGTGAGAAATACATGGCTCTCATATATGAACTCTACAAAGAAAGTTTTCCTCAAGTGAAATTATATTCATTTAATTACCTTTTGTGAATTATAAATATTTATTTAAAAATAATATCATCTGATTGTTCCTGTTAATTTATTAATTTAACATAGAATGCGTTGTTAAACATTTTCCTATATAAGTAACCGATAACAATTTAATTATAAACAGAGGAATATATTATATTATTATAATTGTATAATTCTCGATTATAAATAACGAGAAATAAAACCTTGAGAAGGACCTTCCGGACGGTTTGTCGTCCATTTTGATCTAAATTTTTGATGGCTCCGTCGAAATATAATCAACTGAAGACAAGATAAAGGATTCAAAAGTGCTAGTATAGAAGGATCCGTGATTTATTTGCTATTTTGTTTTTTTGGAGGAAGCTCTAAAACGTAGAAAAACTAAAAACAACAGAAATTTGAAATACAAATCAGAAATCAAACTTGTTGGTACTCATCTGTGGAACCTAAGAGAAAAATGGAACCCAAGTAGAAATGCTTATTGAAGCTATTATATTAGTTCATAGACTGAAACATATTAAACTGAGGGATAAAAAATAAAGAAAGAAAGAGAATGGGATATTTAAGTTAATGAATCCCTTATGTTTTCCCTACGACTTGTCGGTTTTTCTATACGCTGAGTATTATATGTATATTAAATAAAGAGTAAGGGGAAGATCAGGCCAAATTCTATTTATTTTTTTACTATCATTTCTCAGCAGAGCAAGTCTTTCCCCCCCCAAAAAAAAAAAAAAAAAAAAAAAAAAAAAAAAAGATACAACTGTCTTAAGCATTTTTTTTTCTTTTAGAAATTGAAACAATTTTCTTAGCGGTTCAGGAAAAGAATCAAAACAAAAATTACAAAATTTCACTATTTTTAAAAATTATAAAACATGTTAAGTTCACAAAAAAAAAACAGGGTAAAAACGGATCAAGTGTTTCAAATCTTCTTTTTTTCTCTTGGGAAATCCGAATAGGTTTTTCATATCCACGTTTCTGAAAGTAAAAAAGATTTTTAAGGGAGAGGATTAACATTAATTCCCTGATGAAAGTATGTGGGTCTGTTACGTTTTGGATTTTTCTTTCTGGCTACTTTAGGTTTTGGAACAAGTTAACTGATACATTGCACGTTGTATGTAAGAGGAGTCGTCGAACTCGGCTATATGGCCCGTTTTTTCCCTGCAAGCTACTTTTCAAAAGCTTCTTCCACTTGTTTAAACCCTTTTTTCTCCAGAACTGACTGCACCATTGAAGCGGCGGTACAAAAATATATACGGTGCCATCATAAACTCAATTCACCAATAAAAACAACTTGACCCGTTTTTTACCTGTACTCTTCATTTTGAATTTTGAATTGATGTTATCTATGTAGTTTCAATTTTGTTTTATTTATTTTATTTTTTTGTATATTTTAGAACCGATGATAAGTGTTTAACTTCTAATACTAGTTTTCCAATAAAAAATATCAAAAGAAGTAGCAAACAATTCATCAAATCATAATCAATTATGTCCTCTAATTGTTTACTAACTTCGAAACATAAAAAAAAATTGTGTTCGGTGATTATAACGCTTAGTTCCGGCTAGTAACTAAAAATACCTTAATTTTAATTAAGGTTAACCAAGATTTATAAACATAATATGAATTTAAACTTATAACACTCAGCATAAAATTGTTGTAGTTATCAACATGAAAACTATGAAATCTGTTGTAGGAATAAAGAAATTTCATTATATATATTACGATTTTATTCCACTTTCAGAAAGTGCATGAATATAACATTAAAAATTGTATTAACTCGGGAAGCACTTAAGACTGAGAAAGTCAATTCTTGATAATTTGAAACTACTAAAGGGACTAGAGAAAATATTCAAATTATCTAGATTCAATATTAAAAGAAATCTAATATAATCGTGTAATATAATGTGATCTATATTTTAAAATGTATAGAATAAAAATCAGGTAGCATAAAGTATAAATAAATAAATAAATAAGATCACAGAAACATATTACAGTTTAATATATTAATTTATAAAAAATACTATAATTTTCTTCCAGATGAGCGAGCTCTGTCTAGCATTACCTAGCGAATTTACTATGCTAATGAGAGCTAGGACGAAATGATGATTCGTTTCTAGCCTGGACGAGCTAGGGCAGATAGAAATGACCATGCCTCCCTCAAAGTGAATGGGGTTGGCAGTTATTCTTCATTATCTATCTCATCCTCATCACAGCGGTGACATTTCCAACATGACGGAGTCGGTTAATAAACGACGAGTCGGTACACGTTTGAAACAGTAGCACAAATGGAGGACTTCCAATTATAAAGAGTTGGATTTCTTACTTCAAATTTTTTTGCGATAGAATACATAGAAAGTCACTTCCCAGTAGGTTTTGGTCTCCAGGGAAGTTAGACCATGACCCCCACTAAGGGGAGGCCTGCACGAGGGAACATCCTCCGATCATAAATTGTAAATATATTGCAAACAGTTTTTGAAATACTAAGTATAATTTCTTAATAGCTTATTATGAATTGTAAATATCTTAGAAGCAGTACATTTTATTTTATTTATGTTGCGAGATATTATTTGTTTTACAAAATATTGTTTGTTTCCTCATGCAATAAACGGCTTTATTTATTATTTATTACATAGAAAGCAAGATAGGACAAAAATATATATAGAAGAAGAAGAAGAAAATGAACTTTATTCTGGGACTACTTGTCCCCTAACATATGATTACAGAACATAGGACAATCATCTGGCTTTGATAATTATTTTTATAAATAAATAATAATAAAAATTGATTAATAATTAAATTATGTGTTACGAAATAACTGAGACATCTTGTAAAAGGATACATCTTATGTATACTATTATAATGTATATTACATAAATATTCATGTTTTACATTAGCTCGGAAGATTGAAAATTATTGAGGAAAAGAAATAAATGATGTTTAAAGGAAGGAAGAGTGGAGCTTTTTCGAATTGAGATGGGCAATGAATTCCATAAAGAGGAAGCACGGATAATGAAGGATTTCTCGAAGGATGCAGTTCGATGTGTATAGGTTGATGGGTTGGGTTCTAGTATTTAAGAGGTGAATGGAGGAGCGCAGAGTAAGGAGGTCATGGATATAGGTGGGTTTTTTGGTTTTCAAGGTTTGAAATATGAGAGCACCTAGGAAGTATTGACGTCGAAAACTGGGGTAAAGCCACCCAATTTCAGAATACCTGTGAGATATGTGGGAACGTCTGCAGATCCCGAAAATAAATCTAATAAAACAGTTTATTACTCTTTTACATCTCATCTCCAGCTCATCAGACAGTCCTCCATATACTATGCATCCGTAGTCAAAGTTAGGAAAAATGAGTGATGATACTAAAAGTTTTCGAGAACTTAATGGTAATGAATCACGGTAATGTGAAAGTTGCTTAAGAATAAAAATAGATTTCCTCGTGATAAATATTAAATGAAGATATGTTTAAGATATAAATAAAGAAACGTAGAAAAAAACAAATTTAAAATGAAAATAAGTAGTCGAAAAAGTAATGATAAGAGCGGAAAACAAGAATATTAGATAATGACAATAATAAGTGATATGAAATTTAAAAAACTTACATTGTTTGGTTATATAAGATAAAAAACTAAATGAAATAAAACAAAAAAAAAAACCCAGCAAAATAAATTAAATGTATCATAAAAAACATATTTTAAGATATTTTTAATAATAGAAAATGATAACATGCAGATAAAACATAAAGAGCAGTTGAACAAAAAGACATTAGAACTAAAAGTCAGTAGGATGCAATGCTGGGAGCTGTCTCTATCATTCACTTTGTACTGCGGCTCAATCTCTGGTTTTATTTTATGTATGCAAGTGCGAATAGAAAATAAATTAAAAAAAAGAATATCAATAAATAAGAAGAAGAAACATATCGCTCATTTTTGCAACAACAACAAACTTTTGGGTTATGCCGAGCGTTTTACTGTATAATGAACCATTCACCTATGTAGTTATAGTCGGTAGAACATTATATTTGAGCTTCAACCATTCACTGAGAGGAAGCAGGATATGTCACCATTGTGTATCTACAGATCGTCCAGTACTTTATTCACAAGACTGTCCTGCAAAATTGAGATTTTTGAGTTGTGTCGTTATAGCAAATGAGTGATATGTGGGAAGAGATAATGAGATATCCCAGATAATATATATTTCTTTAATAACTTTAATATAAATATACGTAAAGGTAATGGGACTACAGAGTAATATATAGAAAGCAAGATAGGGGGGGGAAAAACAATCCTGTATGTCAGTAATTTGGTAAGGATGTATTGTTACAGGGCCAACGGTTGTGAAAGGAGGAGATTTGGACAAATAATCAATTATGTCCTCTAATTGTTTACTAACTTCGAAACAGAAAAAAAAAATTGTGTTCGATGATTATAACGCTTAGTTCCGGCTAGTAACTAAAAATACCTTAATTTTAATTAAGGTTAACCAAGATTTATAAACATAATATGAATTTAAACTTATAACACTCAGCATAAAATTATTTTAGTTATCAACATCTCAACTCTATCAACACTCAACCGCCAAGTTTTCCCCAAATTAAAGGTTTCCACACTATAGAGGCTGGGTGTACCGACCCCGACGTCGATCCACGGTTTTTATAATTTACAGAATATAAATATTCTGCCTTAGTCGGAAAGAAAGCCACCTTAAAAATTGTATTTGTATTGTAATATATAGCCAATAATGCCTAGTTATTTTCAAAAGCTTTTATGACAAAGTATTTTTCAATGTAGCGAAATAAAACCATTTATCTAGAGATTCAAATAATCAAACGTTGGCTATTAGATTAAACTTTTAACATTGAATAAATTGAATTATAATTATCTAGAGCCTGATATAGATTGGCGAGCGATGGTGTGGTCCAGTAGAGGGATAAAATAAAATAATAAAGCAAACCCATTTAGGACGAATTTTACACACAAACAATATTATATTTACTCTCAGCATTAAGTCACAATAAAAGCCGGATCAGCAGAAAAACATCCATCAACAGTTCTCTCTTCCAATCCAATATCTTTTATTTTATTTTGTTTTGCCTTTTCTTTATATACTGTCCATATATATATAAAGACCGCATGATTGGTGTGAGTTTCATACGAAGTATATTAAGCACTTTTTATGTTACAATTTAAGGATATATATTTTAAGAAATACTTACACAAAAGAAGATATAAGCAATTTGATGTAAATAACTATAGAATAACCAAAATATAAAAATTAACTTAATTATACAAAATAAATAAAGGAGTTTGGGTAAATAAAACCTTTCTTGCTGTCCATCCACATAGAAATTTCAGCATTTTCTTCTTTACCAATTTCGACTACGCCAACATTTACTAGACAAGCGTTTAAAGCTCCCTATAAATTACAAAAGATTTATTTACACGGCAGTAATTAGACCGAATTGGACATTGGCGGAGTTGAGCTTTGGGACTTCACTAAACCTTCCAATTCTTCTCGTACCCAATCCTTAAAATCCAAAGTCCTTTGTAAAATCCTAATCCATAAAGATCTTAATAGTTTATATGTTGCAGATTTGGCCCAAACCAGAGTAAACTCCATACCCACTCGAATCCACTAGTCTCCCAACTTGCTTAACACTCAATTTCCGATAATGCTCCGTGGTGTCTGAAAAAAATATTGCCAAAAGACCTTCTAATGCAATAGTCCTACTAGCGAGTAGTTTCACATTACATTAACGTGTGATTGTAATCATTATTCTCAAATTCACTTGTTGAATATAATGTATACAATTGTAAATATCAATAAATTGTTAACAAAAAACAATTTCAATAATGAGCCACCCTTCTACCTTTGTACAGCCAACAGTTCATAATTTATGATATTAGGTAATAAAATTAGTGAGTTCCTTCTTGAATTTGTTATATAAGTCGTCTGATAAAGGCCAGTTATCTTATTTCGACATTACACTCCTAATTAATTCAGATCCCTGCCTGCTAAATAAAAAGCAATCGTAAATTCTGTAGGTAATGAGCAATTTCATGAATTTTAGTTTATGGGTATTTCGAAATACTCTATTTTTTTTTTTAATCTGTGTCTAATGACCAATGCTATGAATATTCTTTTGTGAATTAATAATGAAAAATTATAAACTTTCTATCGCGATTTTTACATATCACGCTATTTGCAGGTGCTAACATAAAGAATTATGTACGAGGGCTTGTTTTTGTCCATCCGAATTTGAATGAATGTTTAGTTGTAAGTTAGGTTTAAATATTGTTTTTATAATGCAAAACAGTTAAAACAGCAATCCTTAAGGACGAAAAAGCTAATATCTAATTGTGAATGGAGAGAGTGGCCAAGGATGTCCTTCGGCCTCAAAAAATCGTCAGAACCTGGCAAATCTGTAAAACAGTGTCCTTATAGCATAACTTAAAAACCGTTAAAACAACAATCCTTAAGGACGAAAAAGCTAATTCTAATTGTGGATGGAGAGAGTGGCCAAGGATGTCCTTCGGCCTCAAAAAATCGTCAGAACCTGGCAGATCTGTAAAACAGTGTCCTTATAGCATAACTTAAAAACCGTTAAAACAGCAATCCTTAAGGACGAAAAAGCTAATTCTAATTGTGGATGGAGAGAGTGGCCAAGGATGTCCTTCGGCCTCGAAAAAACGTCGAATCCTGGCAGATCTGTAAAACAGTGTGATCTGTAAAACATTCATCCAAGTCCTTTATAAAGTTAATTTTCTTGGGGTAATAATTTTCTTGAGTTAATTTTATGTACGTGCTCGGTGAGCATTTGTGACAATTTGTACTGTTGGTTTTAAGAATACAGTAATTTCGTCGGGTTATGTAGAGATATCTCCGTGAAGCCTTGGTAATCTGATATTATTTTTAACGAACTGCCCGTTTATGAATAGTTTTCATATCATATTTGATAATAGAGTTTGGTGTTTAATTTGTTTATTATGTAATTGTTTATTGTTTGCAGTTTTATTATTTATTATCACAGCCGGACAAAGGAGCTACCAATAACATTAGTCACGACTTGTAGTCCAGTCAATGAGTGCTGAAATGAGAGGTTAGAGTGCACTTTTTACCTCAGGGCTTCGTTAGGAGTTGTTAGAAAAAAAACATACTAAAAGTCCTCCGCCACTGGAGGGTGAGCTAACAGTGGACTCTAAGAAGATATGCTACAGATCGAAATTAAAGCTAATCGAATTTCCTATAAAATTGTTTCTATACATATTTTTCGAACTTTCAACGGTTTTCGAGATATACTTAATTAAAAATCAACATTTTTCAAGAAAAAAATAATGTTTACTTCACTTTTCGTCAAACATTTTCTTTAAGTGGCAGACAGGTATATATGAAACTGAAGTAAATTCACTGCTCTACAACTTTGATTCTACCATTTTTTTTTTCTGAGAAACGATCGTGGAAGGCACTATACACAAATGTTTGACAAGTGAGGTCAAGATTATTTTTTTTCAAAAAATATCGATTTTCAATAACGTATGACGATTTACAATCTCGAAAATCGTTGGAAGTTCGACAAATATTTATAGAATAAATTTTATAGGAAATTTAATTAGTTTTAATTTTGAGACATATTTTTATAAAACTCACCGTTTTCGAGATATAATCGAAAAACCCAAAAATGGGATCTTCTCCCCTCCTCCCCCAGGAACTTTAAGTATGTTTATCTTCTAACAACTCCTAACGAAGCCCTGTGGTCAAAAATAATCGGCATATTTCATGCACTCTACAACAAGTTTATTGACTGGATCCGTCCTAATCCGTCCCGTATCCTCTCTGAGCTAGTGAAGTATTCCTTGGACAACGGAAAGATTGGATGAGAAGGAAAATAAAGAATCTGTTATTATTAGAAATATTTCAGGATAATATTCAGTTGAATTTATTTTGATATTGGTGGTATATCATAGTTTCAATTGACAAGGTGTTTTAATTTATAAGGTACTTACTAGATTCTAAATGTTCAGCCAACTCATCAGCTAATTCATTCCCTTCAACGTCATGACCCTTCACCCATTTCATAGAGAGTGTGTAGTTCTATAAAAGTGTTTCTTATTCTGAATTTGAGTTGGTCTTGAGTGTCGGGGTCAAGAGTACAATTTATGAGAGTCATGTTGTCCGTACGTGGGTAGTACAAATAAGTTTTCAAAATTATGGAAACTGTCATTATTAGTAACCGAAATTGTAAAGAAATAAAATTTTTGCATTTCGTTCCTAACGGAAGGTACGATTGAGGCGTTGAATTCCAATTACAGCCGAGACCATTTTTGAACATTTTTTTTTTCTTTAACAGCTTGTCGATAAGGTCTGACTGGATTAGGAAGATGTCTTGTTTTTTCTATGACCGTTTTCTATGTGATTTAACTACATCACATTATCACAAGTACCACAACCCAAAATTATAAAATATAATTCGCTTGGAAATGAAGTTACAACAGGCAAATGAGGAAATGTTTCATAAATAACTGCATGGCATGTAGAGTGCAGTACCGTCCTTTGAAGGTGAACTCAAGGACATTGCCGCTGACTGAATATTACAATGCCATATTTTTAATCTTCATAGGAGATTTTCTGACGGTATCATTGCCATTTCAAGCCAAACCACCCGAGGTTACACCGAAATGGAAAGACCTGATAAAGCGTGGGTAGCCTATTGACTGATCTCGAAAGCAGTTTGTGATATTCGACACTAGTAGCCGCCTTAATTCACTTGGATGGTGAAATCGTGTCAGGAGCTATTAGGACACACTTCCTAAGCTCCCATAATTCGATATTGTGAGTTTCGGGTTTCATTTAATGGGGATATAAAGTTAGGTTTTTTTTTTTTTTTTTTTTTGGTACTCTGAACGAACTTGTATATTAATTATATAGACATACTTCACTAGTCAAATTAGCTATAATAGTAACATAGAAAAGAAATCAAGAATATTAATTAATTAGATCCTAGTGTTATTTGAACTTATGGCGTTACATATGCATGGATTTTCTACTTTAATAAGTGAACCGTGCGGTTTTTTACACGCACTATTTACTTAAACAAAAAAAAAAAAACATTTCTAATACCGAGTAGAAAATATATTTTAATATTTATACATATATATAAAGAAAGGGGCCGGGGTACCCGAGTGTACTGAGACATGTGCAGTAGATATTTAAAGTTAAGCACTGTCGAGCTTGGTGAGCACTTGGATGGGTGACCGCCCTCCAGGTCATATCACAGACCCCAGATACTCAGGCTAATATGGCGTGGGTTAGATTCTCTTATGGGGGCAATTCTCTTATGCAAAGCTCCGAGTGAGGAAAGCAACCCCTGTGTAAGACACAGCTATAGTAACTTTATCCTGTAAAAATAGTCCTATTACAAACCTTTAATCAGACTCTAAGAAAATATTTTTTCACAATACTTCATTTTTTCCAGGTAAACGAGTTAAATATTTAGATCCAGTCCCCAAATAACTTGAGTGATAAAACAAATAAATATGAATATATTATTCTTCATTCGACCACCAAATTATTAAACAATTACTTTGAAGCGCTATATACCTATGACTATTAAAGATATTAATAATTGTTGAATACCAAAATTGTTGAAAAATTTACGTTCTACAAATAGTAAAAATATATATTTTTCCGTCAAAAGTAGAGAAAAAAAATATTAAAAAGCAAAAGAAAATTCAGTGATTTTCCGCATTCATAATTTTCCGAGGTCGAAAACTTATAATTTTCATTATTGACCAGGTATAAATTAAAGTTACTAACATTTCACAATGCTTTTTTTCGTGAGATAAAAGTACATGATGACTGGACTACTAGCTATTATGCTTCATCGAGGGTTGTCTCTTGAGAAATCCAAGTAAAACTAGTACAGATCTTCAACTGTTCTGTTCAAACTAGTTTTGGAACTACTTTCTTCCTTTGTTATGAAGAGTCGAAGTGACCCCACTATTGTTACAGCCACAAGTATTTTTTTTTTCATTCCTGCTGTATTCTGCCATTCACTCTCAGTGGTCATCACGTTTTATTTATTTATTTTAAGACAATAATTTAATTTGAAACTATAATGCTCTCGTCATACTTCACCGATTCCTCTTCTACGTTTCCATCATATAGGAGCACACGTCAGGTCCATATAAAACGGGCCACCGTTTTGCCTATCCGATTTTCATCATTCCATCTCTTAACTTATCCGTCACTTAAATACACTTCATAATTTTATTCAATCCACCCAGTTTCGCAAGGATTATAAATATACTTATTTCATGTTTTTATATAAATTTGTGTTTTGTTATTGCTTCTTTATTTATTTTATTAGGACCCTCAGATTCTCAAGTCCACCTGTGGTTAGTCGCATTAATGTGGTACGATAATTTTTTTACCGTTTACTACCGTTAAATTACACATGAGCTCAGAAAATATCCAACACACATTAAAATAGAAATAAATATTTTTAGTTTATCCAAATTCCACCTTTTTCCTCGGTACATTCTAATACAAGTTAATCCATCAACTAATTGTAAGTAGGGATGAACCGAATAGTTGGCCCACGTATATGAGTCATAACTAATAGAGACTAGATTGTAGTGCTTACGTAATCTATCACAGCGTGCATATTACTAAACATATACTAATAATCAAACTCAACAAAACATAATCACCTGCTAACTTTCGTGCAAACTTTAGGATAAGTAATTGGCAAGCGGTTCATTTGGGAAGTACCTAAGTCTTAAAAGTTTGAATTTCACTTTATTTTAACTTTGAACTAATTCATCCAAAACCATCACACGTTACCTATAAGTTCTATCGAACAATGTAAACAATATAAAAGTTAATATAAGACTAGAAGGAATAATGTTTCTTCTATATATATTTTAAACTTGTTTAGTTTTCTTTTTGTTTTTAGCAAAAGTTGGAAGCTGGGTTATAGAAGCTTTGCAAGAGAAAAGAATCATTGACATAAATCTTGGAAGTAAAAAAAGTGGAGTGTACCCAACTCGATCCCGAACCACTATTCAAATATTTAACTTTCTGCGACACACCTGTCACAGAGATATCAAGAAAAGGAAAAAAAAAAAAGAAAAAAAGAAAGAAAGTTCATCTAACATAATTATCTTTATGAATTTAAATAAAGCAAATTAAATTATACAACGTAAATGTTATACATTAATTTATAACTCTATACTATAATAAACAAGGACAAGCCTTTTTTTTTTTTTTTTTTTTTTTTTTTTTTTTTTTTTTTTTTTTTTTTTTTTTTTTTTTCAATAACCACGAAAACTATTGTAACAATTAGTACTGAATTTTAACCACATAATTTTTATAGTTCCAGGAAAATTCTAGCAATTATAAAATCTATTGATTTTTAATAAATTTGTTAATATGTGAATAATGGTTTGAAAATTTCACCTTAGGTGGTCAACGCTATTCTATGTGAGACGTAACAAAGGTTAGGTTGAAAATTTACCGATCATTGGTTAATACTATTCCGTAACAGAATTTACAATATTAAAACTATAAAATCCATCTGTACCAAATTTAAACTACATCATCTTCATAGTTCTAGGAAGGTTCAGAAATAATAAAGTTTTCAATTATAAAAATTTAAATGCCCAATATTGAGTGGCAACAACAACATATTGGTGTATACAGTGGCCACACTGTCACATGTTTGTATGGTTAGAAATTAAAATCCAACTAGACGAAATCAATAAAATTATTTCTGCCTAATAAAAATTATAACTGATACAAAGTATCGATCCTCTGCTTTTGATATTGTGTTATTAAATATGGTTCATGGTCCTTAAGTTGTAATCACTCTTGATGCAGTCCATTATCCGCAAGTTTCTTTATAGTCTATTAGCATTACCAACTCATGCATTTCAATGTCAGTCAGAGTTTAATTATAGTTAAAAATTAATCAAAATTTAATCAATACTATTTGACAACTAATTTCCTAGAATCAACAAACAAAATATGAATTAATAATGATTAAAACTCTCTGTCATTTTTGTGTGAACTAATGATAATTTGATTGAAGAGTTTAATGATTATTAAATTAGAGGATTGATTCCAGGAAATTAGTTGTCAAATAGCTATGATTAAATTTAGATTATATTTTAGCTACGACTAAATTTTGCCCCACTCTGATGCTAGTAAAATATAATTAAGCCCACCATTATATGGATTCTTTTTTTTTTTAATTTTTCCCCTGAAATATAAATTTTAAAACTATTAAGATACTTTTTATTTTTTTTATTTGATACTTGTTAATTATTTCGAAAAGATCTTGACGTTTATGACTTTGGTGACTTATTTTATTGAGTTATTTAAGTTATTATCTGGATGGTACTAATAATTTTAGATCAGATTATGAAAAGCCAGTTAAATCAGAAACCACACACTTTGTTAACTATGAATCTGAATCGTTAACAACTATCCCAAATACTCATAGTCAGATACAGATCAGATACAAATATCTATAGTCAGATATAGCTAGGCTAGCTGACAGGGTGGCCAACCGTACCATTCGAAAGATGGCCTCACTTGTTGCACAATACAATACAGGCAGGCCTGGATCACTCACAGCCTGACAAAGGAGCCACCGATAACATTTGTCACGCCTTCCTCCCAGTCCGTCCCTCCTAGTTCTCTGGGCTAGTGAAATATGTCTTGGACAACAGAGATGGGATGAGAGGAAAACTAAAGGATCTGTTATTATTAGAAGTACTTTAAGATTAAATTTAGTTTAAAATATTTCAAATATTCTAATGCAAGACTTTTTGACAGTGACCAAAACAGTTATTCTTCTATACAAAAGATTTTTAAAATAACTGTTTCCAAAAAAACTTTAATTCAACATAGGTTCAAATAAAAGTTCTAGCTATAAAAATTTAAGTTAAAAAAAAAACTTTTATTTTCAACACTATTGTATAAAAGTTAAACTGTCACTTAGGTATACCATTTAAGATAAAAGTTAAAAGTTGTGATAAATTTCATTCAGTTCGACCGACTTTAATGAAATTTAATATTTATATTTCTTTCATACTTACTAACATTTTGAAATGGTGTTTGTTTTATTTAAATATTAAGGGCAGTTTTTTTAACTATTAAGGAGAGGGGGGAGGGCTAAATTTGTGCATTAAAAACAACTTGGCCGATTTTAATGAAACTTGATAATCATGTTTCTTTCATTATTACTAACATTGTTAGAGGGTGCTAACAAGAAATGAAATGTAAAGTAATGAATGCAGTTTCCAAGGACTTCAGCCGAAAATTCCGAAAAGGGTCATCTGATCCGTCATGGTAGTTTTAGCGTTATGTCTAAGTTTGAACTATAAATCAATTATTTTTGATAAAAGTCACTTGGATGTATGAATGCTCAAAGCTGTGGTCACGCTTGACGAAAACCTTCAAGAACCGCTTTAGGACGCTGTATAAAGTTGATAATACGCTGGTTAGAGATTAGTCAAGCCACAATTTTAAAACCAATATTTTAATTTTCCTAATAATGCTGATTTAGCCCAATCCAGATACCTATCCTTTCATAGCTCCATAACAACACAAATCCACTAGTCTCTTTACTTGGTTCACATCCCATTCCCGATAATACACCGAGGTGTCTGAAAAGAAGATGGCCACAAGACCTTTTAATATAGAACTTTTATTAAAGTGCCACCGATGCGTGGTTGATTTATAAGTTATTGTCATATTACTGTATTATCTCGCACATTTACTAGATGTATATGTTTTATACAGTTGTAAACATCAATAAAATAATTTTAAAAAAAAATAAAAAAAAATGATTCAGTAGCTTATCATAAAGTAAGTTTTATTATTAAGATAACGTAAAATTGATAAAAAGCTAATAAAAATCCGCATAAGCAGTTCTTACTGATAATAGAAAGTAAGGTTTTGCTCTTCTCTAACAAGATAAAAAAAAGGAAGTAATCATTTTTATGAGTATAACCATTAAGACTAATCTATAGTAATAACAACAAACGTTATCTCCCATGTATGAACGTAACTACATTCAGTAGCTAACCGCTTTGATTGAAATCGGTTCGCTATATTGGTATTAGCTGGAATAATGCTTGAATTGTGCACAATTTAATTGATTACCCAAAGAACCGTAACAAACATTGCATTTCCAGTTGCAAGTTGCCAACCCGTTTCCATAAGACAATGACACTCGAATATGGAGACGCAGCAAACGGTTCTTAAACGCTCTTTACCAGTCATGTCGGCTACATCTTCTTTGACGGTGAAAGCCCAACAACCGTGAAATAGAGCAAGGCTCCAGAACGGCTCTGACTAAACAGTTCTTCAGTCTAAACGTTCCTACAGCTGCTCCATCAACCACCAGTGAGAGGGCAAAAGTATCCAATGACATGAAACAGACTGCATAAGTTTTACTATGAAAACAAATGTTAAAGAATTTATTCCCAAATATAGGTACGTTTTGTGGTATGCTGAGGGTAAGGCCACTTAGGAATGTATTCATCGCAAAAAAAATAAAAATAAAAAAGTGTTAAATAATCCAATATTTCTGTGATGTTATAATCTGTAAGGTTATAACCAAATATTTATTTAAATTATATGAATATGACAACTATTTATTTCACACATTGATACAAATGTCGTTAACATTTTAATAAAATGAATCTTATATATTATTATATCGATGCGTTAGTTCACAGTAGTGTTAAGTGCAAAAAAAATGTATGTTTATTTAGTTAACGTCCTTATATACTTCAACTAGGACAGGAAGAACGGGTTATCCTATAGGTTACCAACCTATTCTAGCCAGGGAGGAAGATCAAAATTTTGGGTGAGATTCCAACCCACGACCTTCAGTACCAAGCGCGCTGAGAACTCTCAATTCACTCGGCCATCGAGCTCATGAAAAAAAATTACAGTATTAAAATTTGATTCTATTTACTAAACTAGAGTTATTCGAATCATCTGAATTTACTTTATCATTTCAAACACAATTTTGGTGAATATCTGAACATTTAAATGCTCTAATGAGGCATTTAAAACATTTTTACAAACATTTGGATTTAACACACCTGTTAATTCATCGATATACAGTAACCGACAAAAAATTCCACACATTTTTTTTTTTTTTTTTTTTTTTCCATTTTGTAATAAAATAAGAGCTAAAGGTCATATGTTTTATAAGTGTTCATGCCCACATATTCTTTAACCACGGCATATGAAATATTTTAGGTTTATCAAGATATAAATTAAGTAATAGAAAGATGTATTTAAAAAAAAAAAATGAAATTACAACATTTTAAACTAATACAGTTACATTTTAAGCGTGTTGCAGTTTTAAATTGGATAGAGCATATCCCTTAACAATTTGTTAGAAATCACGTTAAACCTATACCTCATCAAATGCTGGACGTAATGAACGCAAAGGGTGGATATAAATTTTATTATTTTATAATTTCGTAAATTTTAAACTGCTTATATTTTTTGAAATACTGCTTTCTTTTATTAAATTAATCATGTAATACTCCTGTTACGTTTTATATGAACGTGGTATATGGGTCTAGGTGAACGTGTATGGGGAAGAAAACTCCTAAAAAATAACCTAACTTTAAGCCGAGAAAATATAAAGAGGAATTAGATGGATTTATTTGCCTCTCTTATTTTCTTCATCTTCCTAGGTCTAAGGACTTGATCGAAGTAAAAGTTTCTAATTTTTTTAATTTTAATTCAGCCACAGAATAAGCTTATTGCATCTACAATTGTTAATATCTGTAATTAAACGTTACAGCTGAATAAAAGCAAGAACTAAACAAAATATATACAATGATTAAAAATCATTATTTTTTTTTTTTTTTTATGTTTAGGCCTTGTTCTAAAATTGCTCATGAAATTGATGAATTATCCGGGATTTTCCCTTATTCTGCGGATTATCGAAAGTATGTTGAGAAAGAAAGCCCCAATGAACTGTTTGGACCACTAGCCATCTTGAGTACCAAGTCAAACTTTTTATAGTGAGGGATATTAATAACATTAATTTCCGAAGAATTTATAGGCCATATTGTTAAAGAAATCGATAATTCTGAAGAATAAAAAACTGAGATTTCTCTAGAGAAGATGTTTTAAATTTTTTTTTAAATATCAGGAAGGGTAAAATAAAAAATAAAATAGCAAGAAAATGAGCAGAAGTTCTCGATTTCCAATCACGGCGGAATGGAATTGTAAAATCTGTTTGAATATTCATGAAAGCAGGTTAGGCCACATCTCCGTCCTCAATAATTCTGACATTTTGTAGATAGCATTAAGATAAAACCTATTTGAAAGACATCACCCGATGGAGTCAAAAAAGATATACCTCCAGTCTTAATCACAACTACAACTGAAACTAAAATAGAGGAAATAAAGCAGGTTAGAGCTATAAATCAAATACTCTTCCATGTTGTCGTTTTTAAAGAAGACAGAGGAATTCCACAATGTCATAGATGCCAGGAATTTGGCCATACGAAAAACCATTGTGGCAAAAAATTTGTTGTGTTCGTTGCTCAGGCCATCACGATATTTCACAGTGCCCAAGAAATGAAAGTCCTAAATGCAAAAATTGTCAAGGACCACACGTAGCATCTTACAAGCTATGTGAAAAAAGATTAGAGTTAGAGTCCAAGTTTAAATCCAGAAGGACTCAATCAGTCCCACCAACATCGCAGTACGTTCCACTATCAGGCGAAAATGTTTCAACCAAGTTATAGGCCTTACGCAAATGCAGTAATCAAAGAAAACAACAACCAAGACATACCTCCTTGGATGGATAAACTCACGAACATGCTGGGTAACATGTTGACGGGATTTATGAATAAAAAATAACAGAATTAATTCAAACAGTAATCACTGTTGTTTCCAACAAATGATTAACCAACTGAAAATTATAAATTTCAATACAGATGGATTGGAAAAACAAACTTGGAGAAATTGGAAACCCTGATCGCACTGACTCAACCTGCTATAGCTATCATTACAGACACGAGATTAAAACACTACAATCTTGCCATAAGTGGTTATTCGTTAGTTCAAAATAATTCTACCGATGCGTTTGGAGGTGTTCTCTTAGCCATTCGTCGTGGTATAGCATGGAAGAGATTACCACCACCGACAAATATCACCTGCAAGAAAATACACTTGGTGTCTGTTCAGGTTCAGCTTGATCAACCAACCCGAATAACTGCGTTATACCGACGTCCGAGAAGTTCTATACAAGAATTTAAACGTTTGCTCCTGGATTGTTCCAAATCAAGTAATCACTGGGTGATCGGAGATTTAAACGCTCGCAAATATCAGGAACGGTAAAATAAAAAATAAAATAGCAAGAAAATGAGCAGAAGTTCTCGATTTCCAATCACGGCGGAATGGAATTGTAAAATCTGTTTGAATATTCATGAAAGCAGGTTAGGCCACATCTCCGTCCTCAATAATTCTGACATTTTGTAGATAGCATTAAGATAAAAATTTTTTACTTGGGAATTAAATTTGACAGACACCTTACGTTTTCGGCCCACTTACATAATAAATAAGATAAAACCTATTTGAATATTTATTTAAAATTGAGAATATCTTTTCATTTTTATGTTAGATAAGTTCAACACAAAAGTTTCAAATCGCAAGAAATTCTAAATCAGCTTACTTTGTAGAAGTCAAAAAGTTACTTTTATCTCAAAACATAAATAAGATTATTTAGGTAATAATATATTCACCTAATAGTTCCAGACCAAGGTTCCCCTGACTGAGATAGAACCTATACAAATCTCCAAACTAAATGTAACAATCCTAAAACAAATATGAAAAAGAAACAAATTATAGAAATTATATCTTTATCCGATTCTAAACCACGTTGATCCATCATTAAACTATTCATAATTACTAAAATTGAAAATTACCAGACTTATTCGCTGTTTTGTGTTAAAAGATATAAAATTTTGCTGGACTATGTTATTCTTTCCTTTATGAAGAGGGACATTTTCTCAAGATATAATCTCGGGTCTTCTAAGAAAATTTTCTTTAGCGAGCGCGTCTTGGCAATATTTTACGTAGGTAAACAAAGCCTGGAAAATTTATAATTTTCTTTTATAGCTTGGTCTTCCTCCTCAAGTCTGAGGGGAGCTTTGAATCATCAATTTCATTTACATTTGATAATAATTTCGTTAAAATTTAATTCCTCGTATTGTATATTATTAAATACTTGCAAAATAAATAAAATGAATTAATTTTTCGGTATAGGATACGATTTCTTTTTAATAAATTTATTTTAAAGAATATTTTTCAAAATGATATTATTTGTTTGCCTCTTCAAGATGTATACAACATTTTTTTTTTGTTTTTTTTTTTTTTTTTTTTTTTTTTTTTTTTTTTTTTTTATATAATAATAACTCTCTATTTACATTTTTACAATTTACAATTCATGTTCCGGCTTATATTCTCTACAGGATCAAGGTAATTTTATTTCATAGGAGATAGGCTTTACAATTCAAAGTTTATCTCTAAACAAGGAATTATAAGAAAAAACACGTAAAAAAATTATAAAAAATCAATCAAAATAGCATATATGTATATATCTTAATAATATGATAAACGTCAATAGATATGATGGATTAGCTTAAATTACACATTAAAAGATGGATCAACCCAACAGATTAGAAGAGAATTTTTTTCTTCAGCAACGTGTCATCAAGAGATTTATTTAAAAATATTAGCGTAAGGATAGCCATATCACCAAAATAAACAATCGATAATCAATAAAAACAATTTTATAAAGAAAATACTAACATTCCGAAACGGAACACATGTGTAACGCAAAAATGCTTCTCCTGAACATTTAAATTGAAGTGTTCGTCGTAAACCTACGACATCCTGCCCTACAGTATCCTTTAATGATATTCCACTAATCCCTGTTGAACAGATCCACTACCTAGGACTCCACTTGGACAAACGTCTTACTTGGAATCCACATACAAGACTAAAACGACAAGAAACTGTCCGTCGTTACAGACTACTTCAACATTTACTAGAAAAACGTTCAAATCTCCCAAATTAATTACAAAAGACTCATTTACATGACAGTGATTAGACCTATTTGGACGTACGGAGTTGAGATTTGGGGCTCTACTAAACCATCCATTATCTCGTATCCAATCTTTACAATCCAAAATCCTTCGAAAAATCCTCAATGCTCCTTACTATGGACCAATAAACTTATCCATAAAGATCTTATTGTTCCATATGTTTCTGATTTAGCCCAAACCAGATACCTATCCTTCCATAGTAAGCTCCATAACCACTCCAATCCACTAGTCTCCCAACTTGCTTCCTCCTCCAACCCTGATAATCCTCCGAGGCGTCTGAAAAGAAGATGGCCTAGAGACCTTTTAGTGTAGATTTTATTGAAGTGCTACTAGCGAGTAGTTCTTCACAAGTTATTTACATGCCATTGTATTCACTGGCAACACATTTACTAGTTGTATATTATTCGGTACAGTAGTAAATATCAATAAATGGAAAAAAAAAAAAAAAAAAAAAATGAAGTGAGTTAACATCTCCTTCTACCAATGGCTTCAATTGCAACGGAAAAAAAAATGTTTCTGAAAGCCCATTTAAGGGTTAAGAAGCATTAGGAATTCTGTACCCCAAGCAATTACTAGAGATGGCTGATAACTCGAAGGCAGCATTTAATAATCAAAACAAATCGTGGACGAAATAAAAGTTGATGACAAGCGTTCAAAAATTTAATTTATGTTTATTGATGGATCCACAAAATCGAGGGAGTTGGCTTTCATTTAATCTTATCTAAATCTTGTAGATTTATTCTGAGGGATCAGACAAAGGAAATCAATATTAATTATTAAAACAAAAAAAATAATCTTAATAAACCAACTTTTCTGCCATGGCATTGATGAACAATACCAGAGCTAAAAAAGAAAATTTCTAATTCAAAATCGGGAAATATATAAAAAAAACAACAAAAAAATAATAAAGACGTCACCATAATTATTATTATTAGGTATATGTATAGTAATACATTAAAAATATATATATAATATACATGTATATATAATTGAAAAAAATAGACAAATATTGAAGGCTATGCATGATCCTGCGATCCAGCAAGGGGTAATATACGAAGAACAAGCGTCATATGTGCCAACATGAATCGTTCGTCCTTGTAGTCCATAATGGGTGTGAAGCGTGAACAGCGGAGAGCACGTTTTTTTTTATTGGAGCTTTTCACTAACTCGAAGGCAGTGAAATTGATTGAAAGTATGGGCTCTTTTTTCTGCCATCGGATAGTGGTTTATTGAGAATAATTTTAAAAAGTGTAACACGCACATAAACTTTCCTTTGTCCTCATTTTGTAGTTGGGATATTTCTAGTTATGGATGATAGACACATTTAATAACAATTTTATGAAAAATTCAATTAAGAATACTAAAGGGCTTTGAAAATTCAAAACCAAGTTTGAGAAATCGTTTTGCTCTAACCCAAACCGATTTCTCAAACTTGGTTTCTAGAAATAATATTTTAGTTTGCATTATTAAAGCTTAATATAATATAAATTTAAATTATTTGTCTGATAAACGCTGTAAAATATGAAATATTTTAAACTTAAGGAACACGATGTAAACCATGAGTTTAAAGTACAAAATACCTAACTAATATAATTTAGCTTTCACAGAATCCTTTGAGATGTAAGGATTGTTATATTGGTGTCAAGAAAATTCCTAAGAGGTATCTATATAAATTGTTTTTAATTTAAACTCCTGTTTTTGCCATTAACTGTTCTGAAAGGATAGGAAAAATATCGTCTAATCAAAAATTCAAAGTCAAAAAGCGTCAAAACTATCACATTGGCTTTGTTGTTAAAATGTTTCAATAAATTAGAATTTTTTAAAATACTGATCTAGAATTGCCTTTAAAAAAAAGTCTATAATAAAACATTACAACAAAGTAAAATTAAATTTATTTAGCAACGATTGACTATGATCAGATCTATTAATTAAAATATTTCTATTGTTAAGTTTATATTATTATTAATAGTTACAACACCCCTATAATTTGATTTTAATACTTGTTGTAAAATTGCTTGATTAATAAGGACTTAGTTATAAGGATTAAAAAGATTTCACAGAAATTAAAGCAGACAATGATGAGACAGAGAAAAAAATTTTAATAATATTTTTATGTTTTAGAGTTCAAAACAATAATTCGAAAAGAAATACACTAGAAAAACATAACAGGAGTGTTCGAATATGCATTAAACTATTGATTGATAACATTTGTCCAAAAAATAAAAAGGCTTAGCGAATACGAAAACTTGATGCCAAAACCGCCATCCTCTTTCCATACATCTCCCTAGAACTCATCTTCATCGTAGCCCAAATCCAAATGATCAGTCCTGACACGATCCTCCCATTTACGTCTAGTCTACCCCTCGGACGATTACCCGACGCTCTAAACTAATTTCCTTTATACACGGAATACCTTTATAATGGAATTCCGTTATTAGTTCCATCATGATCATTTTGACCGTCGCGCTGCTATTACCTGAACTCTATCGATCGGATAGATCCTACTCAATTCCTGATTGTGAAGCCTTGCGAATTCTCGGGTATGTTTGAAGAAAACAAATATTTTAAATATCTTATGCTATATTTTATTTTTATGCTATATTTTATTTTATACTATGTAATTATTTTTCTTTCTTTACATTCCTTTTTTTTATGGGTTTTTTTCCTCATTTTTCCCACTGTTCACAGATAATCTTTAAAGTGTAAAACTATTAACTAAACTATAAAACTATGTTAATCATGTAGAGCAGGGGTGCTCAAACGGTCGATCGCGATCGACTAGTCGATCGCGAGTGCTTTTTGGGTAGATCTCGAGAAGAAAAAAAATTTTAATAAGTAGGTAGGTAACTAAACTACAAAAATGTATTACGTAATAAAATAACACTGCTTGCGGCAAAAGGTGGCTTTATCAAAGGAACGCGCGGCACTTGTCAAAGAAAAGCCGTGTTGTTTCTAGACGAGAGACAGTACAGTCTAGTTTCGGGCGGCGCGTTTGACGGGAACATTCGAGACTTTCGTTCACGCCGATATAAATGTTGCGCCTGCAGGAATTGGAGTCATTCTGAATTGTAACTTGATGGCGATCCTACGTCGATACAAAGTTTATTATTAAATAGTGGAAAATGAGTGCAGTGAAGAAATCTAAAACGTATCATTTTAATAAGGATTGGGAGGAAGAATTTTTCTTTTGTATGGTGAAGGGTAAGTGCATTTGTGTTATTTGTCGTGCGTCAGTTGCAATACCTAAGCGTGGTAACTTAGAGAGGCATCATAAAACGGTTCATAAAAACTATGAAAAGGATTTTCCGCTACCGAGTGAATTAAGAAAACGAAAAGTAAGTGATTTGATATCTTGTTTGAAAAAAGAACAATCCATGTTCACAAGACCAGCCAAACAATCAAAAGCTGCTACGATCGCGTCATTTAAAATATCTCATATTTTGGCGAAACACAAGAAACCATTTGAAGATGGATCGGTGGTGAAGGAAGCATTTATTGAAGCGGGTGAGACTTTATTTGGAGATTTTAAAAATAAAACAGAAATCATGTCTGCTATTAGAGAACTTCAGTTATCTCGTCCGACTGTCACAAGGCGTATTGAAGTCATGAGTCAGGACATCGCAGATAAACTAAAACATGATATCATGGAATGTACATACTTTTCTTTACAGTTCGACGAATCCATCGATATGACAGACACTGCCCAGCTGTGTATTTTTATTCGGATGGTATTCAATGACATGTTGGCTAAGGAAGAATTTTTGACAATCATTCCTCTGAAGGGGAAGGCCCGTGGCGAAGATATATATGACGTTTTCTTCAATTTTGTAAAAAACTACGAGCTACCAATATATAAATTAGTGTGCATTACAACCGATGGAGCACCAGCAATGACTGGAAACAAAAACGGTTTTGTGGCATTGTGTCGAGCTAATGAAGAATTCCCTTCATTTTTTTCATTCCATTGCATTATACATCAACAAGTTTTGTGTTCAAAAGTTTTAAACACGGAGGAAATTATGGGCATTGCAACAAAAATTGTGAATTCCATCCGTGCACGTAGCTTGCAACGGCGGCTCTTTCAGTTGCAGTTGGAAGATAGGGAGTCAGCTGAACACACTGATTTAGTTCTTCACACGGACGTCAGGTGGTTGAGTCGCGGAAAATTCCTAGAAAGGTTTCAAGAATTATTGCCCGAAATAACAGCTTTTCTAGACGAAAGAGGTGATGACACTCAGATTTTGAAAAACGAAAAATGGCTAAATGATTTGGCATTTTTGACTGACATCACAATGCACTTAAACACCGTTAACTTGGAGCTTCAAGGTAAAGGAAAAACTATTATTGAGATGATTAGCGCAGTAAACGCATTCAAAAGTAAATTGCAACTTATGATAGATCAACTGAAAAGAAGGGATCTGAAACATTTTCCGTCTTTGAAAGCAAGGATTCCTCAGTTGAATTATGATACGTATGAGGCTGAATTATCAAATATTTTGGGACAATTCGAAATGCGTTTTTATGATTGCAGTAAATTGGAAAATATAGCATCATTTATGAGTTATCCTTTTTCATGTAAAAACATTGAGGAATTAGCTACTGAAATAGCAAGTCAGTTTAATATGAACTCATGTTCTGTTGAAAATGAGTTGGTGCAGATTATATCAGATATACATCTCAAAGCTACAGCATCTGATACAAATTTCTGGTGTTTTATATCTGAAGATAAATATCCGAATGTAAGGCAAATCGCCCTTCAACTGACGGCATTTTTCGGGTCAACTTACTTGTGCGAGTCTGCATTTTCTGAAATGAAGATAATTAAGTCAAAATATCGCAATCGACTAACTGACGATCATATGTCATCATGCTTGAGATTAGCACTCAGTGGTTACGTACCATCTTATGAAAAGTATGCTGAGGACATGCAGTGCCACGCTTCAACATCCAAAGCCACTCCTTAGTTAAGTTTAACACCATATGTAACTCTTTTGTTTTGTAACAACAAATAAACTCGCAATTTTGAATAACTATGAGTTTTTTCATTGATATTGTAGAGAGAGAACCTAACTAAACCTAACCCAAACCTTGACTAAAATAATGTACCTATATTGTGCAGAAAGCTAATATCTATATATGCTACGGTACACCCTACCTAGGTAGGTAGGGTGTATCGTGTATGTACGACAACCCTGCATCACACACACTTGCAGTCTCAGAGTCGATCGTAAGTAGTCTAAAAATATTGAGGTAGATCGCCAGCAGTTCAAGTTTGAGCACCCCTGCTCTACACACTTTTAAAGTAAACTAAATTTGCTACAATTTGAGATCAGGGTGAGTTCTATATATATCCATTGGTTCCCAAGATACATGGATATCATATTCGAATAGAGGCCATTTTGTTTCCAAAACGTTTTTCTATACAGTCACTTATTTTGCGACATATCTCCTAAAATACGTCATTTGAGACCAGAATGGTACCTGTGGGCCAGCAGTTATCTCAAATACGGCAGATAAAAAACAGTCAAAAGTGGGTACTGGGGGGAAATACTTTTCCGTCTTTTTATGGTTTATTTATCAAATAATCAAAATTTATTTATTTTTGTTATTGTTAAATAATTTATTGATGAAAAAGAAAAAGATAGCATAATCGGGGATTACGTCATCATCGAACATTGTTTTATATACCTACATACTAAAATGTACATACTACTAAAACAAACATCATATATATATATATATTTTATTTTTGAAGAGAAAAGATTTGACCCCGGTTGGGATTCGAACCCAAGTCTCCACCTCTCTAGCGTGGCGCCTTATCCACTAGGCCACCGAGCTCGTATCCGGTGGCCTAGTGGATAAGGCGCCACGCTAGAGAGGTGGAGACTTGGGTTCGAATCCCAACCGGGGTCAAATCTTTTCTCTTCAAAAATAAAAATTAAATTTAAAAAATGTTTATTAAAATGAGAATTATTTCATAATTTAATATATATAGGACAGCTGGTCAATAGATCCATTTAAAAGTAATGTTCAAATTGAACATTCATCCCCGAATTGTACATCGCAATTGCGAGTGCCCGGGGGTATGGATCAGTGAAGAGAAAAGATTTCCCTGGTTCGGATACGAGCTCGGTGGCCTAGTGGATAAGGCGCCACGCTAGAGAGGTGGAGACTTGGGTTCGAATCCCAACCGGGGTCAAATCTTTTCTCTTCAAAAATAAAAAATATATTTAAAAAATATTTATTAAAATAAGAATTATTTCATAATTTAATATATATAGGACAGCTGGTCAATAGATCCATTTAAAAGTAATGTTCAAATTGAACATTCATCCCCGAATTGTACATCGCAATTGCGAGAGCCCGGGGGTATGGATCAGTGAAGAGAAAAGATTTCCCTGGTTCGGATACGAGCTCGGTGGCCTAGTGGATAAGGCGCCACGCTAGAGAGGTGGAGACTTGGGTTCGAATCCCAACCGGGGTCAAATCTTTTCTCTTCAAAAATAAAAAATATATTTAAAAAATATTTATTAAAATAATAATTATTTCATAATTTATATATATATATATATATATATATATATATATATATATATATATATATATATATCGTATATCTCAGGTTATCGCATGGGGGAGAGGGGAAAGGGTTGAAAATCATAAGTTCACAGATGTTTGATCAAATAACTCGGAATCTGTTATTTGTAGTACATATATTTTTACAAATCAAACAAAAATAACGAAAATACTTACGTCTACTATGTAATTATAATTAAAAAAAAAAGTTAATTATTTAATAAAGGAAAATAATCATTCAAAGTTTCTTATAGACACATTAAAGCAAATCAAATTTGCAACAAATTTGGTTCTATCCATTTTTTTTTTTTTTTTTTTTTCGCAGTCAATAGTTTTATAGCTTTGGGGAAGGGAAAAATACAATATTTTGTCGAAAACTGTAAAACGTCACATTAAACTTACTTTTTAATAATATTACATTCAAATTGGTTCAGCGGTTTGGCCACCACCAACGCCTAAAGATTGGCTAAGTTGTGGTAAGCAACATCGCGAAAACACGTTTGTCGGTACTCTTTTGGCGATAACTCCAAAATTATTTGTCCGATCCGAAATTTCTTTATTTCATCTGAAATCTGGTCAAATTTGCAATGAGACCTGTTATATGAAATGTGTTTTGAATTCCATGTAATACCCACTCCAGTACGCTTAGAATCCCAGGCCGTTATGAAAACCACTTTTTTCAGCACAGTTCTCGTGAATAGTTTCGGGGTTATAGCGAGAAATATACTGAAAAAAAAATTGGATTTCACAAGAGTATGAGGTTCTCAGCGTGATGGCGTGATTATATCATGGGACTTGATCAAAATTTCATATATGAGGTCTCATAGTAAATTTAACCAGGTTTCAGATAGAAAAACAAATGTTCTGATCGGACATATATTTTTGAAGTTATTTTGTCCGACAACCTCCTGTAACCTCGTAACTATCTTCAAACCGAATGGCAATAATCGATATTGATGTGTATCTTGAAATTTATCTAGAGTAATCTGAAATACAAAAAAAATTCCTTTTTTTTTTAAACTGTAATATGTTAAGTAGCAAAGTATGCATAGATTGATTTGTTTAGATCATTATAGGAACAGCATTAAAATATCGATTGGCTAGAATTTCTAGAAATACTTTTGAAAAAGTCGGGAGTTTTTTGAAAATTCTTGAAAAAGTCGGGAATATGTCGGGAATTTTGATAGCTGAAATTGGTAGACACCATGTTTAGCTATTGTCCGGCCTTCATTTAAAAACATTCATTTTATATCTTAGTAAAAATCTGAAGATGTAATCAAAGAATAAAAATAAAATCGCTAGTGAAATTAATCCTGTTACTTACTTGAAGCTTGTGATTTACATGAAATATTTTTTTTTTACTTAAAAGTATATCATAATAAATTATAAATTTCAATGCATCAGGAAGGTTTGAGTTAAAAGTATAAGCCACCTATACTTTGGAAAAGACTTAAAAAGTAAAATTATCTCCCCTTTTGATCAAATTTTAAACTGGTAGAGATAAAAAAAAAAAAAATTGTTTCTCATCTTTGATTTTCTGGGCCATCTTTGTTTATAACATTTTACTTATTGCACTAGCACCTGTAATGTATGCTATCTCTACAAGATGTTTCAGGTATCCTTGAGTTTAATTTAAAAAAATATTCAATCCAAAAAGGAATAATAGTAAAGAAAAAATAACGAGTTCTCGTGCTCGTTTAATTATAACAGGTTGAGAATTACAAAACACTTGAGTAACGTAATAATCGTAATGCTTGTTGACCTTTATAAAAGCGGACCGTTACGACTTCTATTCTTGGTATCGCCTTGGTTTTATTCATTAGAAGGAACTAAAAATAAAAACCGCAGCTACGTCTGAAATTGAAACCTGTTGTTTATATTAAGCTTGAAAATGAGAATAATCCTAGTATAAAAAAGAAATTCCGAGAACAAATAAATGTCAGGATAACTGGTGATTTTGATTGTATCAAAATCAATAAAAGATACGTGAATCAGCTTTTGAAGTCTCTGATACAAAAGATGATAACTAACCTGCCGAAGTTTGGCCAATTAAGACCTCATCAATAATTAGCCTGTTACCTCGGTTCAGTTGGCAAGGTGAATAATTGATGCAAACTAGAACTCTAGGCACCCTTCATTTTTAACCGCTATTGTCTGCATCAGGCCCGATAATAACATTTATATGATATGCACAAAACGATAAATTATTTTGTAGAATTATAATGCATTCAGTAGTATAATTTAACATAAAGATTGTAGTCCTTCAACGTATACGTATTCGTATATTAAAAATGGTGTTTATTTTATCATCATCCTTAAATTAAGAATTTTAATTTTATTTTATAGCTCTATCAATGTTATTTTCATTATCGTATAAATTTCTATTACTATTTAAACTGTATTATCTAGGTTACATGATAATTTTATATTTACTAGTTATTTTAAATATTATTACTATTTTGGTTTATTTGTTTTTTTAGGGTTTTTTTCAGCTTTATCATACTATTTAAAATTTAAAATTTGTATTTTTAACACAAATAAAAAATACCACTTATTACTATAAACGCGCCATGTGGAATAGATGGTGAGTATCCATACATTCAGCAATGATCTTATTTACTAATTTAGATTCTGTGATATATTTTCAATAAAGTCATTTAATAAAAAACTCAATTTCTCCCTAACTGGGAAAACAATTGATTATGAATATGTCTATCTTCAAACATGACTTTTTTATTCAAATTGAGATAGCTCCGAAACAGAAGGACCTAAAAAAAATGTTATTAAAAAAAAAAAAAAAAAAAGAAATGGTTTCCATTAAATTTCTGATCAGGAAACAGTTGGCAAGTTTTCAATTCGAGTGAAACCAACAGTTTAAAAAAAAAATGTACCAACAACAAATGCCCTAACATTTAAAAAAATGTAGGCAAAACCTGACTTTTTTCATTCAAACCAATATACCTCCTAAACAGTAGGTACTAGTTACAAATATTATATAACAAAACATATTTTTCAATAAATTTTTAATAATAAATTAATAAAATTCTGATTTAGTCCCGAGTGTGCAAAAAACGATTTACCAAAAAATTATAGACCCCTAGCCAAAATCAACAAATAAAAATAAAACAAATAATCGAATTATAAGTAGCTAGTTAAAAGAAAATTTAATATGTATATTAATAAGTAGTATTTATTTTTCAGACTTTTTTTAATGATTTAAAAAAATTGAGACTGAAGACATACAAATTTAGAATAAATTTTAATAATTACATATTACCTTTGCTTTTTTAGTTTAGAATATTTTTAATATATATAGAAGGTTGGCCATGAATCATATTTTACCAGAGTCCTGTTAAAGTTGGAGAAGGGATAAGGTTGACCCTTGCCGAGAAGTTACAACCTGTCAAGATGAAATTGGCCTCGGATCGATTCAGTGTTGTAAGAACTTTAATTACTTTTGTGGTAGACTCACCCGATATGAAGGGGCCACAATAGTGGGAACGAGTGAGTTGTTTTTATCCTCCCCTTTGGCGATGTCATAATTAATTAAACTAGTTCGGAACTGTACGATGCTTTGGGCAATATAAAATGGAACACCTGATAGAAAAGTGTATTAGTATTTATACGTGGAACTATGTACTCAATTATATAGAATAGAAAAATATTTTTACTATGGGACAAAGTCCCTTAAGAATAACATATAAGTACAGATATAAATAAATTAAATCAAAGGCATAATGAAATAAAAAAGGAAAGCAGACTAAAGCGACAAGAAACTGCTCGTCGTTACATACTACTTCAACATTTACTAGTCAAACGTTTAAAGCTCCCAATTAATTACAAAAGACTTATATACTTTACTGTAATTAGACCTATTTGGACGTACGGAGTTAAGCTTTGGGGCTCTACTTAACCATCCAATTCATCTTGTATCCAATCCTTACAATACATAATCCTTCGAAAAATCCTAAATAAACTTATCCGTAAAGAGCTGAATGTTCCATACATTGCTGAGTTATCCCAAACCAGATATCTATCCTTTCATAGTAAGCTCAATAACCACCCAAATCCATTAGTTTTCAACTTATGTTAAGAAACTTAGCTTCTTAACTTAGCTTCTTACTCCATTCGCGTCTGAGAAGAAGATGGCCTAGAGACCTTTTAGTGTAGAATTTTTATTTTATTGTTTAAGTGCTACTGATGAGTAGTTATTTTCAAGCTTAGTCATGTTATTGTCATCGTTATTAGCTAATTTACTTAATGTATATAGTTGTACAGTTGTAAATTTCAATAAATATATATAAATACAAAAAATCTATGCAATAATGGCACTAATATACATAGATGATAGTTAAATATACAGAAATGAATATGAGATAACATTCTACAAATGAGAGAAACTAAAATGAAATAAGAGAAAAAAATTTTTTTTTTTGGTACAATGATTAGAATTGTATGTACAATAGAAGCTACCAAATAGTTTTGTTACATAAGGAAATTTTCACTTATTCTTATTTAGTTTATTGAAGATATTGTTCATTGTATCTATTCAAAATTCATCTTAACAAATTAAATGTAAATTATTTCTAAATTAAATATTTTATAAAATACAAAACATGTTAGATACGTGTAATATGTTAAATGCATGGAGCATGTACAGATATTTAAAAATACACGCCCCTATTACAGGGTTACCGTGAGAGGGAAAACATGAAAAAAAAAAAAAATTGAAGTATCCAATGTTATATTCATAGAAAGTGAAATTAGTATCAAATGGAATCTTAATTATGCACGAACTGAATCTAGTAATGCAGTAAAAATGTTTTTACTAAGTAGGTAGATAGGTAGCAAGTTATATAAGTTTGTAATAAAGCGTTACTGAAAAAGGTATTATAAAATTTATAAGAAAAATTATTCATTTTATGAAAAAAAAAATGAAAAGAAGCTCCGTCCATAACGAAGTCTCAGACAATTATTTAATATAAGCCGCATATTTAATATAAGTTTAACATGATAGCTTTTGCTTTCCTTCTTGCTAATGCATTCATAAGTATTTTACTGAATTAGGCTGCTGGTTCGCTTTTATATATATTTTTTTTTTATACATACACACATACATACCTTTTCACATTTTTTGTTTTAAGACACAAATACAAAATATGAGTCCACCCCTTTTTCTGCATACGGTGCATTTTAAGGGAGTTCTATAAAAAAAAATAAATATATTGGAAATATATATATATATATATATATATATATATATATATATATATATATATATATATATTGGAATGAGACTTTCATAAACCATCTTTATCTAGTGATAGGGTGCTCTGGATCGTTTTTTTTTTTTTAATTGGATATGTCTTTGTCTATAGTTTTCTTATGTAATTTTGTTTTCACACTCAAAAATGTAACATTTTGACATGCTCTAGCTCTGTTGGTCTTCCTCGGTTCGGAATTTGACGACAGTTCCCTAATCAGAACTTTAATGGAAAATATGTTTTGTTCATAATATTAGTCCCGTTTCAACCCCAATTTTCTTTAAATTTTGTTTATTTGGAATAATCATTAATTTTTTAATATAATTAATAATTTGAGTAATTTGATCATTTTTAATTAATAAATGTAAATTAGAAGAATAAGTAGATAATGGATATGCATATCCATGATCTGTTTATCCTGTCAAAGAAAAATTTAATTTTTTCTTTCTTCTTATTCTCCAATTTATTTCATTGTTAACTAAGGATCGTAGGATAGAATTTTGTATTTGGTATTTGAAGATTCGCTCTTCCCTTAACAGGCAGAAGGAAAATCAAACTGATCAAAAGGACGAAAAATGTAATTTTATTATTTTTGGATAATAAACTCAATATTCCGTCAATAACATATTTACATGCTTATCTCCACTAAGTAGCCATCAGTATTTTTTTCGCAAATATAGTAAACTCTTTTGAGTGAATTAGGCCATCATTGTTTCATAATGTCATCACATTCTGTGGTTAATACAAAAAAGTTATTAGTAGTGAAAAAAATCATTTTTATATATTCTTTGAAAAAACATGTTTTGTTCATCGCTAACCGACAGAAGGCAACTATTATCGTTTGTTGTGCTGGCTGGAATCAGCTATATGTAGCTAACATCCAGAATTTTGAGTTTTTGAAAATATGAGGTTGTTTTAGAGTTGTTAATTAAACAATAAATCATGAAACAATTAAAATATCAGAAATGATTGATATGGGGTAGTATTTTAGGCAAACAGTTAGCTTCCTGTTTCTAATAATTGCTTCTAAAGAAATTGGTGAATCCAGTTGTTCAAAATTCGCTTTCAGAGTTTAGAAATTTATGTGTCTGGACCTCATTGGTAAGTCGCATTCCGATGAGGAATAGCAAGGCCGAAGATCAGGCGAGAAGTATATTTTTAATGGAATAATGGAATAGATGCTCTCCCACGCTAATAAAATAACAACGTCGTAAGGAAGAAAGTATTACATAAAATGTTTCTATCATAAAAAGGCAAAGTGAAAGACAAATAGATACTACAATGGCGCGTACGTGTGGCCCCATGATCGACGTGTTGAGGGAGATAGACACCCTCTCTCTAAGAGCTCGTTGTACTTTCTAGCAGAAATCGGCCGATGAAACCAATAACCACCGGATGTTTGAAGGAATAAAATTAGATTACTAAAGTTTATGCACTCGGTGTATTTCAAATAAAACTAGTTTTAAAATAGTTTTGTTTTTATTATTGAAGCGTTTTAAAACTTATTCTAAACGAACAATATACAATCCCGTCGAAAAAAATATGGAATCTCCATAACTTTCTGATCTTTAGACAGATTTCATTGAATTGTTGAAGTATTTTCTCTTATTCCCTTCTCCCCTCGGTTTACTTATGCACTTCACATTAGTCTGTAGCCCTTTTATCTTTCTTTCCTCTGACAGTCTGAGCACACTACTTCCTATAATTCTCCTTACATCACTATACATTCTTCCTCTAATCATCTTAAAATTATCACTATTGTTGTCCAAGCAAATTAGCTTAACAGGAAAACCGGTTTTTCATAAAAATAAATATATAGAGCTAAGATAGTTCTTGAAAGCTCTTCCTGAAGCTGAATGCAAGCGATAATTTCATATAATATCTCCCTTAAAAACAATGCTTATGGAATATGCACTTTAAGGAAATACTTTCTTTTTTTTAATATAAGTAAAATAAGAACTGAAAAAACAATACTGCTATATCTGATTTTAAGACAACAGATCTTCCGTTAGTTTTCAAAATATTTTTTCCTGCTTTACTACCTCCGTTCTATTCTAAAGATCACTAGTGGAAGAAGATATAAGAATAAGAATAAAAGGAGGAAATAAATCTTATTTTTGTCATCTCAAAAATGTGTAAGGGCAGAATTTTGACTTAACCACTTTCAATTCATGACAGGGAGGTATTTAATATGCGGTGAAATATATGTATATATTATATATTCACTTTCGTCATTCCTCCGGATTTCTTGAAAAACAATTGATAGTAATGATCATAGACAACGATTTTTTTTCTTTTCAATATTATAACTTCACAAATCGAAAGAATGATTAAATTATATATATATTTTTTAAAGAGAAAACAAAACTATTGTTGGCAAATTTCAGCCATTTTTGATTAATAGTTTACTTTAACACCTGAAAATTTGTCGGGTGAGGGAAACTCTGGAGAAGAGACAGAGGGAGGCCAAGAACATTCTATATCCACCATATAGATGGAATAGGGAGGTGTAGAGGAAATATTCTAGGAGAAATGAGAAATCTCGCCAGGGACTGGGACGCATGGCATAAATGGCTGGAAGCACCTCAACACTGAGAGCCAATGTGTGGAAGATAAAGAAGAAGGAGAAGAAAATTATTTAAAAGATAAAATTGATAATACTTAATATTTTACTAATTATTTATCCATACGAACCTAAATAAAATAAATCGTTATTTCTTTCTAATGAACATATTTCCGTTTTTTTTTTCTCTCTTTAAAAAAATTATTTTGTTACTTAATAACATCTACCTACAAGCAGACGAAATCGTTGTTTGTATATTTTGTTTTAAATAAAAGTTTTATTGAGTAGTTATTACAATCTGCCACAAATGTGGACAATAAGTAGTACAGATGGCTTAATGATTACTTTCGCACATTTTGTACAGTAAACAAAATAGAAACGAGAGAACAGACAACAGCAATACTATACATAAATAATATAAAATATACAATATACATATGGATGAAATGTATAAATTTAAATAATACATATGTACAAAAAAAATTAAATAATAGTAACATTAAAAAATAAGACATTATTAAAGGTTAAAAGAAAATCATACTTTATCTACAATACACATTCATCCTAGGGATCCCCCAGCCAGAACTGTCCCCCCACTTACGGAGGGACAAGTCAGGTACAGGGAGGTACTAGCTCTTCTCTCTCAGCTGCGACACTGATGTTAAAAACCCAGTGGAGGCTGAGTGAGAGCGCTATAGTACATTCACTCAGGGCATGAGTAAAGAACCTGGCCATTGCCAGAACTCCAACATAAATAAATTTTACAAAATATCTCGGTGCCACTGCCGTTTTAGTCTGCGAGGTGGTATAATGATTGAGCTAGAGGTTTAGGATGAAAAGAAAGGTTGCGATGGAATTTTTAAAATTTAGGAGGTATGAGGTTGAGGACGTATGGTATATTGAGATCATTATGTAGGGTTTTGTTGGAGACATAGTAAGGAGCATTTACTATAGTTCGGAGGATTTTGGATTGGAAGTATTGAATGCGTTTGATATTCGACTTTTTTGCTGTCCCCCACAGTTCAAGTCCATTTGTCCAAATGGGTTTAGTGATGGTTTAGTATAAGAGAAGTTTGTTTTCAATGGAAAGATGAGATGTCCTGTTGAAGCGTCTGTAAAGTTAAGAGTCGAGTATGAGGGTTCCATGTAAGTCTGTGGTAGAAAACAAGATACCGAAATGCCTCAGCTTTAGGTAGCGGGATACAATTGAAATAAATGGGAGGACTGGATTTACGGCGGAGTGTAGTTTGTATAATAATGAAATAAACTCTTTTCTCGAAATACAATCGATTATAATAAAAAAATAACCAATATTTTTCTAATAATATAATTTCACAAATTAAAAAATCGTGTGTCTTTTTATAATGAGAAAATCGACGATATTGCCACCACAACGGTGAGTTCAGCCATTTTCAATTAATACATTTTTAAAAATAAAATAAAATAAATAAAATTTAATTAAATTTGGCAAAATTGTAGTAATTATTACCTGCAGGAACCTAAATAATCAAATATCAGACAATATTTATTCTGAATGAACTAAAATCGTGGATCCCTACAGAGCCCCACCAAGAGTTAAAACAACCTTCACCTTTTCCTTTCCACGGCCCGCCCTCACAAAACACTTTCATGAAGCCAGTTTCCTTCGAGCTGGACTTCAACAACTTTTATAACCTTAACTTCCAGGCCGGTCAACCGGTGTGACGAGTTGTCGCAAGAGTCTATACATGAAAAACTGGTAGCCCCTTCGGAAAAACTAAAATGTTTGGTATAAAATTATTATTTAATTCAGTAATAATGTAGAAGCATATGAGAAAAAAAAATATGGTTAGGAAAATACACTTTATGTATTCTGACAGCCCTATTCAAACGCAATAAAATAGTAGAAATTAAATTAAAAAATATTTTTATTCAAAAATAGCATGAACTGACAAATGAAGCTACACTTGTTTCGTTGTTTCAAGATTTAAATTCTTCAATTACAAATCAGAAACATTTGTGATTCAAAAAACGAAAGAGCAATAGATTTAAAATAACTATTTTATTTTATGGTAATGATATTTTTGATTAGATACTTGTAAAATTAATAAAGAAATTATATTCTTTACAAATTTGTGGATATATTCTTATATATTCTTGACATAGTTGAATGGTACGGATCAAGAATTCTTAATTTTTACTGCAGGGCTGTAAAAAGGATTATATAATAAATACAAAGACGGTTTTTTTTTTTATCCATAAGAGGTCCTTTAATTAATAAAATGAGAAAATTAAGAATTTTCTGGTTCCTGAAACAGAAAAGAAAGGCATTGTGGTGGAAAAATCTAAATAACATAATCAAATTGGATTAAGCCACATTAACTTGTACACCAATTTTGGACCTCAAATAATTAAGTAAATTCAGAGTACAGATATAAACTCATTTGAATGGTTAAAAAAATATTTCCTGCCTCTAATAACCTTTTCCAAGCGAGACTACCGTTCCTTTTTTTGCCGTTTTAATTGTATTTTGTAACTGATATGTTTTCTTATCAGTATAAAAGTATGTTACAACATCTTTTAAAAAACTAAACAATAGACCGTGCTAAATTTTAATAATATTACAATGATATGATAAAATTAGTATGAACGTGTATACAAAAATATAATACTTTAAGAAAAATTCATTTTATTTTTTTAAAATATAATTAGTTATAGGCTTATTTGATAGACGTTCATAATTTTTAAAAATGGTTTAAAAACATTTTTTTTTATATAGAAATAAAGAAGTTTTATAACAGTATAACAGTTGTATCCATGTTATACTGTTATAAAACTTATACTGTTATGTTTATGAGTATAGTTTTGTATCGTATCTTTTTTTTTATTGTTTTTTTTTCCCCATCTGGTATCCTATACTTATAAATGTTGTTATAATTATATTGCTACTGTTATAATATAAAATTAAATTCTGACAAAACGGCAATAATAGCCATGAACAGTTTATTGTTTTCAAAGCCAAGCAACATGCAATAGGTTTTGTGCTGATATTTTTAACAGCATTTTTTTTGTATTCTCTAAGGTTCTAGCCAATATATAAATGATTCAAGAATAAAGAAAAGTGAAAATTTACACATTTACTGATTAATAGCAAATGCCCGAAAACTAAACATTTTTTGCAAATTTTCTAAAACTATTCCGGAAAGGATACCTAATCGTCCCTGTTGCTTCTCATCCCCCCTTCCTTATAACCATATTCTCGATCTAAGAGAAGAGAGAAAAAATATGTCATTTATAGTTTTATTTATTATGTCATTTTTCAATTAAACTATGCTACTTCAGGATTCTTAAGTCAATTAACAATAAATAGTTATTTGTTTAAGAAGAGTGTTTGACATATAACAGTAGATAAATAAAATAAAAATACTTAATGATAGTTCTCGCAGCAAAACGCAGACAGCATTCTTACCTGAAAACAAAAAAAAATCAATATATTAAATCAATTAATAAAATATATATTTCTTACTAATATTATTTGATATGAGAATAAAAGTCCAGATTTTGATTTCTTTTGATTTGAAGTGTGTCCATTTTATTTCCCCTGGTAACTAACTGTGAACCATATTTATTTTTTATACTAATTAATATTTTTTCTACATAGACCATGGTTTAATATTCCTCTATTCCACGGTTTCGATTCCTTAATTAAGTAAATTTTTATCTGTCGACTTTCTCAGCGATCAACACCACTTTGCCACTTTCTGTCCTCTACTAAACTCAGCAATTCTTTTTCTATTCAACATCCTAGAAATGTGTCATTCTAGGATGATGTTTGATACTGAATATTAAAATATCTAAAGAATGAAGTAAGAAATAATTATTACTAATACCGTCAAGGTCTTTTATAATAATTAGTTTGTTACTTAATGAGATATGATAAAATAAACTAATTAACTTGCATTGGCAATTACGAGTTTATTAAAGCAAGCATTGCAAATTAAAATTGGCAGCCATTATACTGCAGTTTGGAGAGATTTAGAGTTGCGACAGAGAGCATTCAATAATTGTTAACTTACTGCCAGGCGATCATCAGGGTTTCCTAATACAACTTATACAGTTTCAAAGAGTTGCACATATCCTGTAATCACAATGACGCAAATCTTTATCTCAAGGTGTCAACAGTCCTATGTTATGGCGTGTGATTGGAATAATCTTTCCAAGAATTATTAGAAATAAACAGAGATTGAACAAACTGATTAAAATAACAATACAAAGCTTTAATATGACCAAGGTCACATAGTACCGTAATATATGAATTGAAATTTCAGATCAGCCAAAACTCCATTCAATCTGCCAGCTGTGACCTTCATTGTGCCGATCCGGGTACAGAATATTGAATTTTTTTTTATTCAGAGGGTAAATACTCTCTAATATATTTCAAGCTTACCCGAAATATTACTATATATGTCAAGTTGCATGTACACCTTTATTCAGCATTAATCTGCTTCGTGACAAGTAAACTGATAATTCAGAAATAACAAGAAATGAGTAGCCAGGATGAGGTTTAACGCTCTCGATGGTTAAATTGAAAGATAAAACTTTAATCTTTTATTCTTTATTTAGTTACATTTGGAGCAAATATTACTTTTATATTATTTTACAAGAGGGGAAAAGCATCATTTTTATTCTTAGAAATAAAATTGTTTATTATATCGTATTTTTATTATCTATACTATTATATAAAAGGGTAAGCAATTTTTTCTTTTATGATCACTAGGGCTGTGAATTATATGCCATAAAAACTGAAAAATATATACATATATATGTGGATATATACGCTACAATATGCAATAATCTAAATTATTTAGAAAAATAAATTAATTGTCATATATAATTGTACATAAGTACAGACTAAAGTTTAAGTAATTAATTGTGTTGATAAAAGAAACAATTAGTCGAAGACTATTAACAAACAAAAAAAACAGGCGAATATTTAAAAAGAAAATTTTTTTAATTTATTTATTTAATTGAAATTTACAACTGTATATACAAAAAATAAAATACATCAAGTAAATGTGATGAAATAGATAAAAATGACACGTCACTTGTTTTTAAAGCAACTACCCATTGGTAGCACTTATTAAGGTTCTACATGATAAAGCACTATATTAGAAGGTCCCGAGGCCATCTTCTTTTCAGGCGCCTCGGAGGGTTATCTGGAATGGAATAAGAAGCAAGTTGTGATACTAATGGGTTTGAATGATAGTGGAGTTTGCGATGAAAGGATAGATATCTGGTTTGAGCTAAGTCAGAAATGTAAGGTATATTAAGATCTTTGTGGATAAGTTTGTTTGTGACGAAGTAAGGAGCATTTAGGATTTTCCTAAGGATTTTGGATTGTAAGGATTGTATACGAGATAAATTGAATGGTTTAGTGGAGCCCCAAAGCTCAACTCCGTACGTCCAGATAGGTCTAATCACAGTCATGTATATTAATCTTTTGTAATTAATTGGGAGCTTTGAACGTTTTTCAAGTAAATGTTGAAGTAGTCGAAAACGACGGGCAGTTTCTTGTCATTTTAGTCTTGTGTGTGAATTCCAAGTAAGACGTTTGTCCAGATAAAGTCCTAGGTAGCGGATCTGTTCAACGGGGATTAATGGGACATCATTAAAGGATACTGAAGGACAGGAAGTCATAGGTTTACGACGAAGGGTAAAGGTTATTGATGGGATTTATTTTGATTCTCCATTTTCGACACCATTCTTGAAGGTTTATAATATGGGATTGGAGTGTCTGGGAGGCAATAAATGGATCATTGTTTACTGATAACACCATCAGCATACGTGGTGAGGATGGTGCTAGGATGCGTAGGGATGTCAGCTGTATACACCGTGCAGAGGATTGGACCTAGGATACTTCCTTGAGGAACACCTGCTGATTGGTTAAAGAGAGAGGAATAGGAAAAGTTCTATCACTGAGTTTGCAAAGCAGTCCTGGGTGCCTGACTCGGTCAAATGCTTGTTCTATATTTAAAAAAAAATAAATATATAAATAACTTAATAAAACTTAAAGCGGCTGAATTTATAGAAGGTTATGTCAGCTCAAACTGAAGTACAACATAAATTGGAATAAAAACCTGAATTTTTTGATGCATTGGCAATTTAAGTAACAAAGGTTTTTTTCAATTTTTAATTTCTTACGGTTGTTTTATTTGTGCTTTGCTCCGTACTATCTTTAGGGCTACGTTTATTTGTAACTAAGTGAGAAGTATTGAGGATTATTCGAAAGATTCTGGATTGTAAGTATTGAGATATGAAATGAATTGGATGGTCGCGTAATTTGTAGCTTTCAACGTTTGTCGCTTTGTTCTTGTATGATGATTCCAAGTGAGGTAGCGTAAAAATTGGATCGAAAAATTTTTAATTAATACTACGACCTGACATACAAACCTACATCTACATATTTTTTTTCTAGTATATTTTATAAATCAGTACATAAATAAATATATATTATTCAAACAATATATTTATCATAAAATCATAAAGCACTATTAATGTCATTATATCATTAATGACGTTAATTGAGTTTAAGAGTTAATCAATCAAAATATATTTTTGACTTTATTATTTACATCATAGCGAACGAAAATAGTTGATCGATATAAGCAATGTTGAATTCGAGAGGGTTTACAAATAGAGAACAAAACTTTATAGAGCGAAATTGCAGATTTCATTATGGAAATGACCATCGCAATATATCCTAGCTTTTTTGTTGGAATTCACATAATTAGCTTTAATCAGCTTAATTTGGCTGGGATGTTTTTGTTAGTTAATGACTTGGATACATTATCTATCGAAAATCAGTAGCTGACTCAGTGTGTGGAATTTATTAATGGTAAGGTTCGGTGCTATAATTTCCAATTTCATGGACCAACTGCTTTAAAAAAAAACAGTTCCTATATAATAATTGTCATAATTAAATATATATATATATATATATGTTATATATAGTATATATTAAACTTTGAAAGATTTGTTTATTTGTTTTTTGTTTTTGTTTTTACAAAGTTTCTCCTTAAATTTTCCAATCTTATTTTTTTTGTCAAACATAAAACTTACAACACAGGTAATTAGATATCAGATAAATAAATTATACTTTCCATCATAGGGGCTCAATGTTGAATTGCTTTCCAAAAATATATTGGAGGAAAATGCAAATTTACTGATTGCGAGATACAAACAGAAGAGTGATGAAGTCATTTTATTTATACATTATTTTTTACGTTGAGAAATGGATGCGTTACCTTTTTATTTTTCAAATATTTGTTATTGTGTTATCGCCGAAATATAATTTTTTATACAATTTGTTGTTTTTTTTTATTCTTTTATTAATAGAAATTTACGGCTGTATTAGAAAACACATCCAGTAAATATGCGGTATATATGAGATATAATGACATGAATAAACCTTGTAGAGGAACTACCCATTGGTAGTTCTCTAATGAATATTTACAAAAGAAGATCACGAGGCCATCTTCTTTTCAGACGCCTCGGAGGATTGCCAGGAATGGAATGGGAAGCTAGCTCTGCAACAAGTGGATTTGTATGAGTGTTAAGTTTATTATGAAAGGAGATGTATCTGATTCGTGCTAAATCGGCGACATGTGGGACATTAAGGTCATTGTGGATCACTCCATTTGTTGCGAAGTAAGGAGTATTAAGGATTTTTCGAAGGATTTTGGATTGGAGTGAGTGTGGGAAGAATTCGATGGTTTAGTGGATCCCCACAATTCTATACCGTCCAAATAGGTCTGATAATCGTCATATAGATAAGTTTCTTATAGTGAATCGGGAGATTTGAATGTTTGTCAAGTAAGTGTTGTAGCAGTCGAAATCGACGTGCAGCTTCTTGTCTTTTCAATCTTGTATGAGGGTTCCAGGTAAGTCTCTTGTCCAGATAAAATCCAAGGTATCGTATTTGTTCCACATTAATTAGCGGAACACCATTAGAGGATACTTGAAGACAGGATAAGGTAGGTTTTCGAAGGAGGGTAAAGGTTATTTGTTGGGATTTGCTAGGATTTATCTTGACTCTCCAGTTATGACTCCATTCTTCAAGGGAAGTAATATGAGACTGGAGTGTCTGCAGTAAATGGAACGGTGTCATGATGGTGTCATCAGCAAAGGTTCTGAGGATTGTATTTGGATGAATTGGAATTATACAAATTTAAATCTATATTTAGCATTATATTAAATGGTTTAAATAAATTGAACATTTGAACATCTAACCAAAACAGACTGTGATATTACTTGCCTGAGATTAGGGGGGGAATGATGATGGTATAAAACAAATTAGAATTAAGCTAATTATTTAAAATGGTATTATAATTTATTTTAAAACAGTGAGAATAAACATAGCTCTTTGAATATTTTAAAGTAAATAAAATAAAATGAACTGATTTATTTTAAACGATTGCATTTTGAAATAAAATAAAATCCTAGAAATTATTTTTTTTTTTTTTTTTTTCATTTACAGGTTATAATCAAATTTTATATTACAAATATTTCACAGTAAACTAGCATTTTTCAACAGTTCATGATGTTGTTTTTTATTTTTTGTAAGCACAAATAAAGAAATATAAATTTATAACAAATTGTTTAACTTGTTATTGATACACTCTGTCCTATGAGAAAGTAACAGGTGGGTGCCTGTTTCTAAACACGGAACACCAAGATATGCATCCGGTTTAATGTTACGTGTAATGTTAGAACAGTTAAGACTGTGTTAACAAAACGGGCGAAGATGATCTAGCATACGGTCAGGGATCGGAGATGGTAAGATAAAATAATATTTGTAATTTTTATTATGTATACCTTACCTTTTTAAGGGTTTAATTAAAAAGAAAAAATTGGTCACAGATGGAAAAAATTGGTCACAGATGGAAAAAATTTAATTTATTTTAATATAATTATAGTTATATTCGCATAAAAATTGTTCACAGAAGTATTTAATTGAATAATTATTACGATTATAATATTGTATGTAAAAATTAATACATAAACTTTTAAAACTGGGGTTAAAACTGAACTATAAAATAAAAAATTTAATGAGGAAGGCAGAGAAATATTGGCAATCAACCGATAATATTATGCAAACCTGAGATGCAAAACTGTCTGAGGGTGTTTGAAAGGAAACTCCTGCGAAAGATGGTCCTTTCTTCATGGCTTCATAAGGAAGCCAATGTGGTACAGTTTATTAAAGCAAGCCGCGCATAATGGCTAGGCCATGTAATAAGAATATTTTAAGGCAGAATGCCAAGCAAAGTATTGCATGGAAATGTATTTAGCAAAAGAGAAGAAGAGTAGGCCGATGTCTGCAGGACCTGGAGGAGAAACTGTGGATTTTGGGAGCCACGAGATGGATAACGAGGACAAGGGATAGAGAAGTGTGGAACAACATTGTGAAGGAAGTTAAGACCCGTCATGGTTTGTGGAGCTACTTAGTAAAGTAAAAATAATCAATACCTCTCTGACTGGGAAAAACAATAAATGATAGATATGTCTGTCTATAATTCACTGCTTTTCCCAATCTACATTTTAGAATTGTATCCAATCACTCCAAACCAAAATCCTTCGAAAAATCCTTGATGTTCCTTACTTTGTAAGGAATTTAAATTTGACACGAACCAGATACCTTTCCTTTCATAATAAACTTATTCCTCATCCAAATTCACTTGTTGTACAACTTGCTTCCCATTCCGTCCCTTACAATCCTCTGGGTCTGAAAAGAAGATGGCCTCGGGATCTTCTTTTGTAAATATTTCATTAGAGTACTACCAATAGGTAGTTTCTCAACAAGTTTTCAGTATGTCATTATTTTTCATTGTAAACCGCTCATTTACTAGTTGTATTTGTAATACAATTGTAAATTTCTATTAATAGCGTTTCGAAAAAAGCCCTAACACTTAAAAAAAAATAGGTAAACGCGACTTTTTTTCATTCAAACCAATATAGCCCCTAAACGGAATGATCTCAGCGACAAATGTTATAGAACGAAAACAATCTATATTAAAGTTCTGACCAGACAACTATCGTCAAATTTTCGATCAGAATGTTACATTTTTTAATGTGAAAAAACCGTTACACAAAAAAGTATAGACCACGTCAAAAGAATATTTAAATAATTTAGAATGAAAGTAAAATAATAAAATTTAATTAATGTCATATTGTTTGTTCAATGATCGACCCAAAGACAATTCAAGCATGGCAACATATAATAAAAGAAGATGAGTTAATTATTTCTTCAATCAGCGAGAATGAATGAAGACACCATTAACTCTAAAAGTAAAGGCGTAAGCTATTTTCCGATTGACTGGAGATGAAATAACTGTACCTCATCAGCCAATTAAGAGTGATTTGTTCATTAAAGAAAGGAACTGAGGTCAGGACTTTATTTCATACTTTGCCAATACTAGAGATAGTTGATTTATATATTTCGTTGGCTCGGGCATCCGGCCAAAGCAGAAAAATGTTTTCATATATGTAAGCCGGGGATCGATTCAAGAGCTGAAAGAACTTCCTAGGGCACACCTAACCCCTATAAAAAATTCATATACACATGTATATAATTTATGAGCTGAATGATATACTTCCAAGAGGTAGAGCGAGGCGTAGCACTGTGATAGCACTTTAAAAAATTACCAGCAATAAATAGTTTTCCCTTCGTATTTTCAAGAGTTGAATCAGACCACTCATTACCTTATTATGTAGATAGTTTTTTTTTGTTTTTTTTTTTTTTTTTTTTTTTTTTTTTTTTTTTTTTTTTTTTTTTTTTTTTTTTTTTTTTTTTTTTTGTTTTTTTTCTTGACTGCTCAACAAAATAAAAGAATAACCTTAATGAAATTAAAACAACTAATCACTCGATTTTTCCTTTATTTTGTTCAGGTAATGTGAAACGTTCAAGCTGTTTAGATTATTTCATTTCAGTCTGTAATATATACTGTTATATAACAGGACGAGCCCTTGGTGGCGAACACCATTTGAGAGAAGTTACAAAGGTACGTTGTTATCAAGAGCTAAATTTACTATTTTTTCATTCAATTGTTGCTAAGGCTATAAATATATGGAGCGGCATATGGATCCCAGAGCAGTTTAAAAATCTACCAATATGTGAGCATTCTGCAACAGTTTGCGATGGTAAAACTATTAAAACCAACTGCACCAAATTTTTACAACATCTTCATAGTTCAAGGAAGGTTTATAATAATAAATTTTACAATAATAATAATAAAAATATAAAGTCTTAAGTCCCAGAAAAGAGGTTTACAAACTGTCATAGGTTTACAAAACTGGCCATATACTTTTAAATTCCATGGTTCAGAAATCATTAAAATTCAACCAGATGGATCGATAAAATTATTTCTGCCATATTGGATGTCTAATTGTGGTTTTAGGTAGTTTTCAAACACCTCATCAATGAAATTTTAACAAAGTTGAAAATTACTGCCATGCATGAAATTATCGTTGAAGAAATAATGCTAAATTCCAAACTTACAAATTTGAGATTTTTATCGATAAACAAATGAAATTCAATTATTAGTTAAAATAACCCAAGTTCATTTAGGATAGCGGGTAAAGCTGCGACATGGTGTGCAAGAAAAAAATAAAATGTAACCGATAAAAAATAAACCTGATTTTAATATTTTTTTATACTTTATTAATTTTAGTTTTTATATTTGACTAATGGCTTCAACTTTGTCTGGCGATATATTAAAGGTTATTTCATTCAACTCTCTGATTTTCCACGATTCTTCACTGACCACTACAAACCTCAAAACAAAGTCTGTTTAATTAATTAGAGGTGATTATAGCCTAATCAAACTAGGAAACTTTTATAGCCTAAAAGTGGTAATAGGCAACATGTAAAATTTAACAGCAAACAATATTTTAAGTTATGTAATATATACAATAAAGAAGAAGTTATGCACTTTCAATTGGATTGCTCTGCTTTTCAAAACTTGAGGAAAAACTATTTGGGAAAATGTCTCCTACCCAAAACTTTAGCTGAATTATTTCTGGGGAAACGTATATTTGATAAGAATGGAAAACAATTAATACAGATATGGATTAGTTATCACAAAATATTTAGTATAGTTTTTATCACTGCCTTATAATTATTGCCCATTATAAAATTCTTCCTAAGCAAGTAAGAAACGATCCACAATAAGTTCCTGAATTGAATTGAAAGAAAACAATAATGTTGTCCAAAAAAACCAACAAAAAGAACTTCCAAAAGGCTTGTTAGATCATACGAAAACAAACTGACAGCCTAACGGACACACTCTCTCTGAAACAAAGTAGCCATAATCCGAACTATACAATCATATCATTTTAACTTTCTAGTACCGCTGTGAAAGTATCGGTCGTGAAAACACATTTTAACACAGTCTTAGATAATGGCCCCTTGTAAGATAAAGTGTTAAGAGAAGAACGAACCGTTATCATACTCTCATATTATATTCAAAATAAAACAGATCAAATATAAAATGAATAAATGAAAGGATTGAGGTCTAAATTTCTTCGCTAAAGCTGTTATTTATTTTTCGAAGAATAAAAACAATATGTATAACAAGCTGGAAGTTTTAAAAAAGAAATATTCTCTAATTACGTTATCCTGTTATTATTTATATTTACAAGTAATTTTAAGGAAAATGATTACAATGACATGTAAAGAACTACCCACTAGTTCCACTTCAATAAAAGTTCTACATTAGACGATCTCTTCGCTATCTTCTTTTCAGACACCTCGGAGGTTTTTCGGTAATGTATTGTGAAGTTGGAAGAATAGTGGATTCGAGTAAGTATGGAGTTTACTATGAAAGGATAGCTATCTGGTTTTGTGCCAAATCAGCAACATATGGAACATTAAGATACTATATTGATTCTATATTGTGACATAATATTGACATGACACAGAAACTGACATCAAGACGTATATATCAGAGACACGTAATAAACTCACAAGGCAATCCAACAAGCTATAGAACTTAGCAAGGAAGTTGGGATTACCAACTGCAGAGGTGTAAAGTTATGAAGGTATTCGGCCAGCGCTAATGGTTCCAGAGTAGTCGAGTTCACGCAAGTAATTTTCACGCTTCATTATCTTACATGCTGTGGCGTGTAGCTAAATGATTTCTTTGATTTAATTTACATTGGGAAGAATCTCTTTCAAAGGAATCCTTTTAAGAAATAATAACAAGCATGGTGCAAATGCTTTTATATTTTCACAATAACAATTTACCTGTTATACAAAATATTTATAAACATACAAAATACAATTTCGAGTATTTGAAAAAGATAATCAAAACTTTCGCTTAGGGGTATTGGTATAAATAAATTTGAATTAAATTAAGTGACAGTTTCCGCATATATAGGTTATTTTTAAAACGGTGTTCTATAAAGAAGAATGTATTAACTAGCCATCTTATGTGTGTCTATGATGGGCTGAGTAGATGTAAATGAGCATGCAGTTCATACAAATATAATATATAGTAAAACAAAGTCGTAGCTACTATCAGTAAGCCGTCAGTCTATCTGTTATTAACTTATGGAATGTTAGTTAGAGCTTTGGGACTCCACAAAACCAAACCACACAAATTAATCCCGTATCCAATCTTTACTTTAAAATCCTTAGAAAAATCCTCAATGTTCCTTACTTTGTTACTAATAAACTTATCCATAAAGATCCTAATGTTGTATATGTTGCTGATTGAGCCTAAACCTTTCATAGTAAGCCCCATAACCACTCAAATTCACTAGTTTCCTTACTTGCTTCCCATTCCATTCCCGATAATACTCCGAGGCGTCTGAAAAGAAGATGGCCTAGAGATCTTCTAATGTAGAATTCTTATTGAAGTGCTACTGATGAGTAGATTTTTTCAAGTTTTGACATGTTATTGTAATCGTTATTAACACATTTACTTGATGTATATACTCGTAAAGTTGTAAATTTCAATAATAAAAAATAATAAAATAAAATAAATAAAAAAGGAATCTTTGGAGTGTTTCTTTAATAAAATTATACACATTGTATAATCCATATTTTTGTTGTACTTTGTTGGGATTTAACGTCCCTATGTACTTTATTTACTGCAGGAAGGGTGGGTTATCCTATAACTTAATCAAGATATTTTAGCCATAGTGAGAAAGTCAAGATCCATTCCCGAGTGGGATTCGAACCCCCATCCTTCTATACTGGGTGATCTATAGGTGACATTGATATTGAAGTAATCGAAAAAAAAAAAAAAAGGTTAAATATGGAGTGACAGGTTTACTGATACGAATGACACCAGGGGCAATGATACTAAAAAGGTGTTTCAAAAGGAGATGACTAATATATTCAAGGATTTTCCTAACAAAGCAGTATTTCATAATCTGTGACCTAATAATAAAACGGTGGACGAATGTATGAGAGTTCCATTATTATCAGATAATATTAACAAGAGGCTATTTGAACACATGTTAAGTTTTAATTACTAGGAATAAGAAATAAGACACCCGGTGCATTATGAAGTAAAAGATATTAACCCCTACTCTAGTCTCAGAGAACAGGAACAGAACAGAATTACAAAGTGAACTCAATTTTTTTTTTTTTTTTTTTTTAAATATTTACTAATATATAAAACTGTATTCAATATATGTAATAATTAGATGTGTGGTAAAATTATTGCAATGTCAATAACTTGAGAAGAACAATCCATTATAGCACTTCAATAACTGTTCTAAATTAGAAGGTCCGTAGGCCATCTTCTTTTTAGACGCCTGGAAAGAAGATTATCGAGCCGAGGATTATCGTGAATTAAAGAAGAAACAAGTTGGGAGACTAGCAAATTCGAGTGAGTATGTAGCTTGTCCTAAAAGGATAGAAACCTTGTTTGGGGCAAATCTGCATCTTATGGGCCATTCTAAATAAAATTGAAAGGCCACAAACAAGGCTTTGAACTATTTTGGTAACAGGAGCTTAAAGATACACCATTTACGGTGTTTAGATTCGAAATTCATTTTTACAGTGCTCTATCATTAGCTGACGAAGCGATCTCTCTTTTAATTCGATACATTCATGGCCAATGACCGAACAAAATTCGGGAGGTTAAGGGAGATCTCTGCCTTCTTCTGCACCGTTTGGTACGATAGATTAATTTATGTTAATTTTCATCCAAAAGACAGTAGCATATTAATAATCACATGGATAATTTTTCCCAAAATCATGAGCTTCCCACATCCAAAATCTGTAACAACAGCAAAACCAATCCATTGAGCCTATATTTCATGATTTCTTTAAACGAAGAAGAATTCGACAACAGTTAGAAATCTTTCGCGATCCTCGAAGACAGATTATATAAGATTAAAACACACTTTAAATTTTTATAAAAACTTGGATTTGATAACCAAATTTAAATACGCCAGTGACATTTGGAGTAAAGGAGGAAACAAAAAATATTTATAATATATTTAACAGTTCCATGCATACGTTATACAAATCACTGATGAATTATTTTTATTTTATTTTATTTTTTTTAATTATTGGGCTAGGTTAGTAATAATATATCGATCATTGATCAGAAATGTTGTTATTAACTAGGTTATTCCACTCTTATTTTATATTCGCTGCACTTGTTTTAAATAAGATTGAATCAACCTATTAATATTTTTTTTTTTTAAACTATTCAGTCATATTTATAAATGTATACATTGTATACAACAAGTAAATATGAGAAAAATAATTACAATGATATGTCTATGACATATAAAGAACTACTCATAAGTTTTTTTTATTAAAAAAAAAACAACGTTTTATTTGAATCATTACAAGCTGTCTCACTCAAGGGCGTTGAGTAATATGAATGACAAAGACTCATTCATACAACATGCACCATGATAAAAAATTAAGTAAAAGAAATAAAGTAAGAAAACTATAAAAAACCTTTAAAGATACAAGAAATAATATAAAATATACAAGAAATTAAATAGAATAGAATAAATGATAATATAATACATGCAATGATTGTTGAAACCAATAAATAAAAAATAAACATCAAGGAAGAAAAAATCATAACTACATTCATACTCTATATACAAAATTTACAAACATTCCGAGGAACACTTCAATCCAAGCCCGCCCCTGTGAAAGGCAAGCAGGGCTCAGAGAGTTCCCAGCGCTGCATCACTAGTAGAATCCAGTGGAGGCTGAGAGAGAGCGCTATAGCACAGTTGCACAGGAATTGGAGTGGAGAAGCAATAATAAATAAAGTCTCGGGACCATTGCCGTTTTAATCTGCTGGGTGGGTTATAAGGATACGCGGAACTGGATTGAGTGTGAGGCAAGTTGGGAGACTTGTGCATTCGAGTGGATATGAAGTTGACTATGAAAGGATAGCTATCTGGTTTGACCCAAATCAGCAACATATAGAACAGTAGGATCTTTATGGATAAGTTTGTTTGTAACATAATAAGGAGCATTGAGGATTTTACGAAGGATTTCGGATTGTAAGGATTGGATACGAGAAGAATCGGAAGATTTAGTGGAGCTCCAAAGCTCAAATCCGTATGGGTTTAATTACTGTCATCTAAATAAGTATTTTAAAATTTATTAGGAGCTTTAAACGCGTGTCTAATAAATGTTGGAGTAGTCGGAAACGATGACCAGTTTCTTGTCATTTAAGACTGGAATGTTAAATAAGATTAACGTTATATAATATTAATAAAAAAGATAGTTAATCAAATTACAATTAAATATAATTCCTAGGTTATTTCTAGAATATCCTGAATTCCAAACCAGAAGCGGCTAGTATCTAGTTTAGGCATTGTTGAAGGACTACAATCTTTATGTTAAATTATACTACTGAATGCATTATAATTCTACAAAATAATTTATCGTTTTGTGCATATCATATAAATGTTATTATTGGGCCTGATGCAGACAATAGCGGTTAAAAAATGAAGGGTGCCTAGAGTTCTAGTTTGCATCAATTATTCACCTTGCCAACTGAACCGAGGTAACAGGCTAATTATTGATGAGGTCTTAATTGGCCAAACTTCGGCAGGTTAGTTATCATCTTTTGTATCAGAGACTTCAAACGCTGATTCACGTATCTTTTATTGATTTTGATACAATCAAAATCACCAGTTATCCTGACATTTATTTGTTCTCGGAATCTCTTTTCTATACTAGGATTATTCTCATTTTCAAGCTTAATATAAACAACAGGTTTCAATTTCAGACGTAGCTGCGGTTTTTATTTTTAGTTCCTTCTAATGAATAAAACCAAGGCGATACCAAGAATAGAAGTCGTAACGGTCCGCTTTTTTAAAGGTCAACAAGCATTACGATTATTACGTTACACAAGTGTTTTGTAATTCTCAACCTGTTATAATTAAACGAGCACGAGAACTCGTTATTTTTTCTTTACTATTATTCCTTTTTGGATTGAAAATTTTTTAAAATTAAACTCAAGGATACTTGAAACATATTGCAGAGATAGCATACATTACAGGTGCTAGTGCAATAAGTAAAATGTTATGAACAAAGATGGCCCAGAAAATCAAAGATGAGAAACTATTTTTTTTTTTTATCTCAACCAGTTTAAAATTTGATCAAAAGGGGAGATAATTTTACTTTTTAAGTCTTTTCCAAAACAAAGGTGGCTTATACTTTTAACTCAAACCTTCCTGATGCATTGAAATTTATAATTTATTATAATATACTTTTAAGTAAAAAAAAAAATATTTCATGTAAATCACAAGCTTCAAGTAAGTAACAGGATTAATTTCACTAGCGATTTTATTTTTATTCTTTGATTACATCTTCAGATTTTTACTAAGATATAAAATGAATGTTTTTAAATGAAGGCCGGACAATAGCTAAACATGGTGTCTACCAATTTCAGCTATCAAAATTCCCGACATATTCCCGACTTTTTCAAGAATTTTCAAAAAACTCCCGACTTTTTCAAAAGTATTTCTAGAAATTCTAGCCAATCGATATTTTAATGTTGTTCCTATATGCAAATCAATCTATGCATACTTTGCTACTTAACATATTACAGTTTAAAAAAAAAAGGAATTTTTTTTGTATTTCAGATTACTCTAGATAAATTTCAAGATGCCATTCGGTTTGAAAATAGTTACGAGGTTACAGGAGGTTGTCGGATAAAATAACTTCAAAAATATATGTCCGATCAGAACATTTGTTTTTCTATCTGAAACCTGGTTAAATTTACTATGAGACCTCATATATGAAAATCAAGTTGATATAATCACGCCATCACGCTGAGAACCTCATACTCTTGTGAAATCCAATTTTTTTTTCAGTATATTTCTCGCTATAACCCCGAAACTATTCACGAGAACTGTGCTGAAAAAAGTGGTTTTCACAACGGCCTGGGATTCTAAGCGTAGTGGGTATTACATGGGATTCAAAACACATTTCATATAACAGGTCTCATTGCAAATTTGACCAGATTTCAGATGAAATAAAGAAATTTCGGATCGGACAAATAATTTTGGAGTTATCGCCAAAAGAGTACCGACAAACGTGTTTTCTCGATGTTGCTTACCGCAACTTAGCCAATCTTTAGGCGTTGGTGGTGGCCAAACCGCTGAACCGATTTGAATGTAATATTATTAAAAAGTAAGTTTAATGTGACGTTTTACAGTTTTCGACAAAATATTGTATTTTTCCCTTCCCCACAGCTATAAAAACTATTGACTGCGCAAAAAAAAAAAAAAAAAAAAAAATGGATAGAACCAAATTTGTTGCAAATTTGATTTGCTTTAATGTGTCTATAAGAAACTTTGAATGATTATTTTCCTTTATTAAATAATTAACTTTTTTTAAAATTATAATTACATAGTAGACGTAAGTATTTTCGTTATTTTTGTTTGATTTGTAAAAATATATGTACTACAAATAACAGATTCCGAGTTATTTGATCAAACATCTGTGAACTTATGATTTTCAACCCTTTCCCCTCTCCCCCCATGCGATAACCTGAGATATACGATATATATATATATATATATATATATATATATATATATATATATATATATCTCTATATATATATACCAGCTGTCCTATATATATTAAATTATGAAATAATTCTCAATTTAATAAATATTTTTTAAATATATTTTTTATTTTTGAAGAGAAAAGATTTGACCCCGGTTGGGATTCGAACCCAAGTCTCCACCTCTCTAGCGTGGCGCCTTATCCACTAGGCCACCGAGCTCGTATCCGAACCAGGGAAATCTATTCTCTTCACTGATCCATACCCCCGGGCACTCGCAATTGCGATGTACAATTCGGGGATGAATGTTCAATTTGAACATTACTTTTAAATGGATCTATTGACCAGCTGTCCTATATATATTAAATTATGAAATAATTCTTATTTTAATAAATATTTTTTAAATATATTTTTTATTTTTGAAGAGAAAAGATTTGACCCCGGTTGGGATTCGAACCCAAGTCTCCACCTCTCTAGCGTGGCGCCTTATCCACTAGGCCACCGAGCTCGTATCCGAGCTGGTTCGGATACGAGCTCGGTGGCCTAGTGGATAAGGCGCCACGCTAGAGAGGTGGAGACTTGGGTTCGAACCCCAACCGGGGTCAAATCTTTTCTCTTCAAAAATAAAATATATATATATATATGATGTTTGTTTTAGTAGTATGTTTATTTTAGTATGTAGGTATATAAAACAATGTTCGATGATGACGTAATCCCCGATTATGCTATCTTTTTCTTTTTCATCAATAAATTATTTAACAATAACAAAAATAAATAAATTTTGATTATTTGATAAATAAACCATAAAAAGACGGAAAAGTATTTTCCCCCAGTACCCACTTTTGACTGTTTTTTATCTGCCGTATTTGAGAGAACCGCTTGGCCCACAGGTACCATTCTGGTCTCAAATGACGTATTTTAGGAGATATGTCGCAAAATAAGTGACTGTATAGAAAAACGTTTTGGAAACAAAATGGCCTCTATTCGAATATTATATCCATGTATCTTGGGAACCAATGGATATATATAGAACTCACCCTGATCTCAAATTGTAGCAAATTTAGTTTACTTTAAAAGTGTGTAGAGTGACTATACCTATCAGACGCTTCCTTAACTGACATATTGAGCAAAAACTGAAAATATTCTGAAAATTTTAGCATTATCAAAGACTTTTTCCCGACTTTCGCATATTTTCTGTATATTCCGGACTTATTCCTGACCATATGAAATTCCCGACATATTCCCGGAATTCCCAAAATTCCCGACTAGTAGACACCCTGCTAAAGCAAAATCAGAATATTTTAATTTAATTCTAAACTTTAGTAGTAGTTTGTAATATATACCTTTTACGTACAATATGAATGGGGAAGAAAATACATTTCATACATAGTTAAGTGTCAGATAGTAAAAAGACTTGTCTATAGTAAGTATTTTTACTATAAAATACTTACTATAATCATTCCCTTTTTAAACCAACTTTATATATATATATATTTTTTTTTTTTACTTTCTCTCTTAATGTAGATTGTCTACGTTTGAAATGTTGTATTTTTAAAATATGTAGAAAGCAATACATCGTAATGTACGTATCGATATGACAAATATTTGAAAGAATAAATATCGATACAATGTATTGGGCTGTCAAAGAAAGATGAGGAACCCATATTGGAGTCCTACTCATCATGTATAAGTAGGCAAGTTGTAATGGCAATGCTATCCTTTTATACCACGTACATTTCAACTTGCCTACTTTTACAAGATGTGTAGGAAACCAATATAGGTTGTCCAAAGTATTTATCTTATTGTGGACAAAACTCAACTTATCTAGTTTTTTCCGAAATGTGACAGAATTTTTGTATTTTAAAAATCACTGTTAGACATCGGATTATACTTACCATTTACTAAGGGTAGTGGCAGCATATGCAAATATTTGAGGGGTGCGGCGCTGTAGGCAACATGACCACCAAAGCAAGCTTTACCAAAAACAGGGTCAAGGAGCTTCCTCGACAGTAAAAGATGATGCTACAGCCAACACATCGACTAGTGGCAATGAACCATAGATTTGATGATAATCCATTTCAGAGAAAATAATAAATAATGGTCCCATAGCGAAGTAAAGGTTCGCTTAGCCTCTTTATTTAGTATTTTTACTTCAAAAATGAAATTTAAAGAAAGAAGAAATTTCTAAATGTTCGCATTTTAATAAGTATGCCGTTTATTAGAATGGCTGGTGTTGGTTGTTTACCAACTGCAAAGAGTTGTGGAAGAGCAATAATTTTTAGTGGGTTAAACACCTATGAAACAATGTTCTTAAGGTTATATTCAAGAATTCATCTTAAAAAACCTTTAAAGATCAGGGGTTTTTTTCCTCCGGTAACTTTGTAGATCGTTTGCAGACCTTTTATAAAGTGGGTAACAGTACATTCTATAATTGAAGCCTCTATAAAATGGTTACCATTAATTGGGGTAAAAAAAAACATGGCGGTTGATCGTAATTTCTGACCACATCGCCTTCCAGTAAACCGTTGGTCAAGAAGATTTTTTTTCTTTTTGTAATGTCAAATCAATTAGATCCAATATATTATAAGTGCCTATTTCTACTATTATATGCTCCCATTTTCAACTTTATCCATCGAGCTAAATTGAGTCGCATAATGATGAGGATGAGATCGAAAATAGTAGAGGCAGAAAGGGATATAATCACATGGGATTTGACCATCTCATTAGTGCAAACTGTGCTCCCAGTTGGGATTTAGTGTCGGTGTTCTCTACCAACCAGTGGCAGCATTAATTTGCCCAGTGCTGTGTGAGCTATTACTTCCCATCATGCAACATGCCATCCTTTTCGAACAGAACTTCGCTTGCAATCAGCACGTCGTTAAAGCGACCCAACAATATCTCAAAAGCCTCCCACAATATTACAATAAATACCAGTGGTTAAAATCGGCGTACAAAGCGGTTGATTGTTGACGTACGATAGTTCGGCGCCGAATAGCCTGTGTAGATTTCGACGAGGTTCCTTTAAAAACCACTTAAATAGGAAATGCTTCTCGACATGCGAGTCGACGTCTAAATTCAGTGTTTTTTTTTTTTTTTTTTTTTTACTTATTTAATCTTCTTTCGTTTTTACTCCTGAATGCAAATCAGTCATCCAGTAGAACTTATTGCAACCTTGAATATTCCTTTAATCATAGAGATAATAAAATAAAATAAAATTTAGAATGAAGTAAAGAGATCCTTTGCATATTATCTTATATTCTTCACTTACAGGGAGCATTAAAGGGATTGGTGGAGTAAACTGCTTTTAAGTAGACGAATGGTTTGTATCTGTTGTGAATGAATGATTTAGTAAAAAATGCTTTCATATCACTGTGTAGTAAACTATAGTGCGTTGATAATTTGGATAGCTTTAGAGACTGAAGGGTATATAGTTTAGTTAAAAAGAGAGAATCACTTTTTTCCTCACCTTTATATTCCAATCCGTTGCAAATATACGATAAATCAAAGAATTTTTTGAGAACCATAAAAGCTGTAATATCTCCAATTTGTTTAATTATTTTTCAAACTTTGACCACATTAAATTTACTATAAGAGCTGAATACATGTAACCTTGAATTTTAAAAACTTGTGATCTAAAGAACAGCTTGATCTTCACCTTATTTAAGGAAGTTACAATGTCTTATATTACTTCAACGCTCACCGTTTTTCGAATAACCTATTAACAAAACTGCAAATCTTACAAAAACTTGCCAATTTAATCAGCTTTCGAATGATATGTTAAAAGTAATAATTCGGTTTCGGTTTCATGGAAAAATTTACTTTTAAATAAACTTTTAAAATTTTATTAATTAAATAAACTTTTTAAATTGAGGTGTTACAGCTTTTATGGTGAAAAACGTGATTTCCTCAAAAAATCCTTTGATTTATCGTATATCTGCAACGGATTGGAATAGGTCTGCGGTATTTTCCTACATTTTTGATCTAGTTTCGCCCATTTTTTTTTTCTTTTTACACTCATTGTAAGAGGTATTCACCCTGTATATACTGATATTTACATATAATCAAAAAATCCCGGAAGTTATTCGCCATTATATCATTTCCTTCTTAGATTATTCTTGCCTAAATTGATCATACGTAAATATTCAATAACATACGTCTTATATCTGTATAATATCTGTATGCAAAAATTTTTGTTTTATTAAAGGTAATTCCATAAATTAAATTCAACTATTTTTCATAAAACTATGGACACTAAAAATATAAATAAATAAAAAATAAAAAGTTGCAGACAAATAGTTGATCTGAAGCAACCTACAATTTCACAGTTTATGTCGTTACCAAAACAATCAATTTTCAATTTTCCTCATACTAGGAACTAAAATATTTTTCTCCAAATTGTTTATATCTCAATGGATTCTAAGCTAACCTCTTAACCCCAATTTGATTTAAACGAAAACGGTTGTGTTGATTAAGAAAATAATTATTAAAAATAAGGGGGCCTCGAAACAGAGAAATAATTAAACAAATAACAATGTTTCAAACTTGGTTCTGGACTTAAAATGTTTTTGGGTAGTTTTAGAAGTAAACATAAATCCAGAGCAGAACTTTAATATAAAGGATACCGTATCGGATGGAGTCGAACCTTTCTGATAGGAAAGGGAACTTGGATAGTGTCCAAGTCTACTATGTCTGAGTAGCTATACTTAATACTAAGAAAACACGAAGTTACTTCCCTATGAACAAATAGTTTGCGCTATCTTTTCCAGTCGTTTAGTAATTCTTCAAGGCACACCTCATTTACTTATGTTGCAAAACAGGAAAGAGTAAATTTTTCCACTTTTATCACCCAACAAATCAACAATCATTCCGGAATATTAATCTAAATATTAGTTTTCAAAGGCAAGTGCAATACAAAGTTGTACAAATAATAATTTGAACATTACTAAATAAATTACTAAGAAACTTTGAAAGTTTATCTTGCCTAATATATTTTTTTTACACCTAATAAGTTTAATAACTGACTAAAATATTATAACCTGTCTCATGCAAAGGAATTAAGTGATAATGATGGAAATGTCCAATTGAATTGTTTTGAGGTGTTTGATATTTAGGTAACTTTAAAATACAAAATGCTTAAAGTTGCAATATAGTTTCGTAACTATATGGAAATTACACCAATAACAGTGACTGTATATCCAAAATTAATTAGTACGCTTAAGCTCTCAGTTACTAAGGTCTCTAAACCAAGTTGTTCTTGAACTTGATTGCCCTGTTCTGGTGCGATTCTAAACCAATAAAAGATATTAATTTATCTCAATAGTTATAAGATAGTTACAAGACATATATAAAATTTGGATTCTGTGGACAAATGACCTCAGTTTATGGCAGAGCTGAATTCCTTATACGACCAAAGACAAAATAGCTCGATTTCTCCTTGACTAGGAGATACAATAGATCATGTATATGTATATCTATTATCTTCTGCTTTTCCGAATTTATATTTTAGAATTAAAATGATCAAATTAGGTACTTAAAGAATTAATTAAATTAAATTATGTCACAATTAATAAAAATAAAAAAACAAACAAGAATGTCAGGGCTTCAAAGATGACTTTTTTCATTCAAACCAATATAGCTCCTAAACGGTAGGCCCTAGCGACAAGTGTTAAATGACAAAAAATATTTTTCATTAAATTTCTGATCAGGATACATAAAAAAAATGTAACACATTGTTCTGTAAAAAAAATTGTTATATCAATGTCAAAACTAAAACCGAAAGATATTGAGCATAAATGTTCGTACATATTCGTAATGTTTAATAATAAAGTGAAAATTTAATGCAAGTGAGCGCTTTTGCTGAATAAATTATATCGCTTTGAGGTCTAAAATAGGCCGCGGGGGTAAGCCGCACTGAGGCTCATCCCAATATTTTATAATTAATGATCCCTAATAACTCATTTTTAATTCATTACAGGGACGATTCCTCATTTATAATTTATTGGTGATATTTACAACTGTATATATTACACATATTTAGTAAATTTGGGGAAAAATTATTACATTATTCAACTTCAATAAAAGTTGTACATTGAAAGATATCCCGGCCATCATCTTTTCAGGTTCCTCGGAATGTCATCGGAAATCGAGTGAAAAGGAGGTTAAGATTCGAGGGGGTATGGATCTTATCATAGAAAAATGGGTTTCTGGTTTCGGTCAATCCATGAACATGATAACAAAGTAAAAAGCATTTTTCGTAGGATTTCGGATTTAAAGAATTAAGTACGAGGACAATGAGATGACTTACAAGGGAAGGACACACTCAGTCTCTCACGGATCTTGTTGGCAATTTTTTTGGAGGTTCCTGGTCAAAAAATATTAGACAAGTATTTTCCGACCAACGGGTCCTAGGAGGCGTGAAAAAAAATAAAATAGCATTAAAATAGTTTATTTTTTATCTCGAGTTTAAAAAATGATATCGACATGATTCTTGCACCAAGATGTTTAGTTTTGATTACAGATTTAAGGAAAAATACAGTTGCTCCATAGATTTTGGTTTAGGTAAATTAAATTCTAAAAAAATGGTTAGTTTTATACAAAAATTGACGTCAGATTCTAATTCAGCACCCTCAAAAACATTAAAAAACGCTTATTCAACAAAATCAAAAAAATATCATTTTTTTCACCCTCTTCGAGGAAAATGGAATTTTTAATTCGATTATTGGTTACATACCTTTTAATCGCCATTCCTTTGTCACGCAATTCACTGGTTGGCATAGCTGGAAAGAGGAGAGTCTCAGATTTTTTTAATGTATATTTTTGTTCATCGAATTTTACATTTATATACATCAAAAGAAAGCTGAGACTCTCCTCTTTCCAGCGATGCCAACCAGTGAATTGCGTGACAAAGTAATGGCGATTTAAAGGTATGTAACCAATAATCGAATTAAAAATTTCATTTTCCTCGAAGAGGGTGAAAAAAATGATATTTTTTGATTTTGTTGAATAAGCGGTTTTTAATGTTTTTGAGGGTGCTGAAATTAGAATCTGACGTAATTTTTTCGTGTAAAAAAATCTATAGAGGTAGTTTTCTTGAAAAACTAATCATTTTTTTAGAATTTATTTAACCTTAACAAAATCTATGGAGCGACTGTAATGTAACTTAAATTCGCAATCAAAACTGAAAATCTTGGTGCAAGAATCATGTCGATATCATTTTTTAAACTCGAGATAAAAAATAAACTAGTTTAATGCTCTTTTATTTTTTTTTCTCGGCTCCTAGGGCCCATTGGTCGGAACGGCAAAATACGTGTCTAATATTTTTTGACCAGGAACCTCCAAAATTGCCAACAAGATCCGTGAGAGACTGAGTGTGTCCTCTCCTTGTTAGTGGAGCTCCAAAGCTCAACTCTGTCTCCATTACTGTCATGTAAATTAGTCTTTTTAATCGTTTGGTTGGTTTTTAACTTTTATGTATGTAAAACCTGTTATCTTTTGTTATTAATTGGGAACCTAGAACGTTATCAAGATTTTGAAGTTGTCTATAGCGAAGGTGCAATAAAGCAATGAGGATATTCAGAACAACCTTTTTTAAATGATCCTTCATTAATGGAATAAAGGATCTGTGTTTTTCACTATTATATAATATAATAAAATAAATATATATATATATATATATATATATATATATATATATATATATATATATATTTAATATATTAATTAAATATTATATTAATTTCGCTAGAGACACATAGAGAGGTGAGAGATATAGAGATTGAATGAGTGAGAGACAGATATTTAGACAATTGTCAGTACAGATATATACTCTATATTATAGAAATGTCACAAACTTTGGAACGCCTTAAGCGTATCTTTATATACCTAAATAAACACAGAGTACTCGCTCAACTGAGCATGGCCGGCAAATAAACACACACGGTTATCGTTTAACGGAAAACACAGAAACTTTAGTGTCCAATCGTATGAATTTTGTGATACAGATTATAACGGTACACTTTTTACTGAATTGTGTAGCTTTTCGGAAACTGAAATCTTTTTTATTTTATTTTCTTTAGTAGTCTATAGCGAAGGTAAAATAAAGCAATAAAGATATTTACAACAACCTTTTTTGAAAGTTTCTTTATTAATCTAATACTTTTGTGTTTTTCACTATGTTTTAACTTGAAGCATTAAATATAATTAAATGATGATTCTTAATGGTATTAAGAATTATTTTCTTCTTTTTCCTATTCTGGTTCATTAATTTTTCAAAAAGTCAAGAGCAACCTTATTATTTTTATACCAACGTTTCTATGAAATAATAAAACCTTTTGTCTATAAAAAAAGAGTTAGTTATTGGGTTATAATAATTTATTAAATATATGTATAAAACATTTAATCATTCAGTCCGAATCTGAATAAGAATATTAAAAAAAATTTCCAATTAATTCATCTTATGATGTTATATTATATGATGTTAGATTATATATGTTTGAAGGAAACGGTTATTAGCTTCTTCTTTTTTTTTAAATTTACAACCGTATAAATAAAAAAAAATAACAAACATCTAGTAAATATGATAATAACGTAGATAATTACACGACAATTGCTTGTGAGGCAACTGTCCACTGGTAGCTTCAATAAAAGGTCTGTATGCGAAGGCAATTTTATTTTCAAGCGCGGTTAGTAGTTCAACATTGAATTTATTTATTTTTTTACATGTCATTTCAAAGGATAAGCGTATCTAAACATTATAAAATAAAATAATGGCGAGATGATCGCGAGATAGGTTTCCCATTATATTATTTAAAATAATTTGTCCATGACATTGATATACATAAAACACAAGGCTATTTATTTTGACCGAGCAAGGTTGCACAGTGTCCTTGTGAAGCTAAAAAAAAGGGATACGAATGATTGAATAAATTAATTATTATTTTCTTTATAAAACTTTTTACTGGTCTGATAAACAAGTATTAAAAGGAAAATCTTAGGAACTAGAGATCATGATGTTTGAACATTTGCCTCCCTATTTTAGCAACAGTAAATAAAATGTTTATACATTAAGGCATAGAAAAACTCTAAATATTTCAATAGAACACAATAATATTTAAATACAGTTGGAGTTTTCATTGATTCACATTAATCATTTAAAGAATAGACAATGTTTACGTTGAACTCATAGTAAAATAATTAGAGAAAATAAGAAATTATTTATTTAAGTATATTTTTTTTAACGTGAATTTTGGATTTCTTATGATTAATACCAACAGCTATTCTTTAAATATGTTAAAAGCATTTATAATACGTTTTTCTGTTAAGTTAGTCTTCGTTCTATATCGTCAGGTTAAGATTGGATCTGGTGATCAAACCAAGATAGTTAACTTTTTTTATTTAATTACCATTGTTATATTTATTTATAATGTATACAGGTTGTGTAGATAGAAGTAGTGCCTTTAATATAAAAAAAAAAAAAAAAACTAAATAAAAAATAAATAAATAAAAACATGAGTTCTGACTTCAAAACGGAACAAAATCAGTTAAAATAGGAAGAAATCGAATATAAACACAAGAAAACACTTCTATTTTAATCACACTATATAAATAAAGCATAATAACAAAAAAATGAAAAAATAGACAAAATGTTTTAAGATACCTAATCTCTATCTGCATTCAATGCTTTACTTAGGAATAAATCAATATATTTTAATAATTTTAAACTTTTAACTGATAACAGATTCTCCAAGGACAACTCGGAAGTAAGTTTCGGTAGAAAATAATTGTTCAAATAATTTTGCCTTAGTTTCCGAAAGGCTGAACAGTTCAGTAAAAGTGTACTGTTATTACCAGTATCACAAAAACCATACAATTGGACACTTTGTTTCATTGGATACAAGTTCCTTTGTTTTACATTACAGGAGATCGTATGTTTTTTTGTTTTTTTTGCCTACTGTGTTCAGTTTAGCGAGTACTCTCTGTTTATTTGGATAAATGAAGGTACTCTTAAAGCCTTCCAAAGCTTGTGACAATTCTATAATATAGATTCTATATCTACTGATAATCGACAAAATATCTGTCTTTCACTCATTCTATCTCTATATCTCTCATTTCTTCATAAATCTCTGAGGGTGTTGATGTTATATTTAAGTTTTAATAAACGTTTACAACTGCGTATCAATTATCAGAATATTTCATCAAAAGAGCTGAAATTAAATTACTATGAAAAATAATTCCTTTGAATGAGCTAGGAACAAGCAACCTATTTTAAAAACTATTTAAAATGTTTGCATTTGGTAAAATAACACAACTACGTACGCAACTTTATAGTTCATAGAAAAACTGATGCGGCAACTACGAAAACTTCATTAGTTTTTTTCATGATTCATAGGAATTTGCTGATATTAGTTACTATGAAAAAGTAATTCTATGAAGACTTCATTAGTTTTTTTCATGGTAAAATAACACAACTACGTACCCAACTTTATAGTTCATAGAAAAACTGATGCGGCATAGGAATTTTAATTAGTGGTTTCGAAATCTGAATATTTGTAAATGGTATCAAAAACAATAAATATAATGTCTGAGAATATAGCACGAGCAGAATGACATTTAGGAGGACGCAAGAGAACCAGAAGAACTGGTGTCTATCCCACCTACCTGCAAACTAAAGGCCAACTTTTTTGTCATCACACACCTCATTTTCTCTTTTTATTATTCTTTTTGTACTAAAGCTCTGACTTTATCCTTGAGCATAAGGTTCTGTAGGATTCGAAACCTGGGCTATTCACCTCCCAATACTTTCACCTAAAAATCAAAATTCATCCATTTTCATTCGCACTTTGATTGTTCTTAAATGAATCGAAATGTGAGAAAACTGGCACACCGGTGGAAAAGAAAAAACTGGTAAAAGAATAGCAAACAATATTTAGTCATCAATACAATTATGAATAAATAATGAATAATGAAAAACAATCTTGAATTCGGAGAATTTTTCCCTCAAATATATCAAGTTACATCTTATAGTACTAATGTCTGGCTTCGAGAATTTAAACTAATAATCTCTAATAATTTATATAAATACAAGCGCGCACACTCATACATACATATAATAATACATAAATCAGAATAAAAAATCCTAATCATATTTACATTATTACATTTCACATATACTCGAAATATTAATGATCGAAGAAATGAATACATAAATTATATTTAAATTTTTTTATAAAAGATGATTTTCAAAAATAAATGGGCAAACGATTCCAAACAGGGGATGCAAGGATGATAAAAGATTTTTTGAAGGAAAAAGCTCTATGGAAATGGTATTGATGAGCTGAGTCGTTGTGTATAAAATGTGGACAAAGAAACGCAGGATTATTATATCATGAATGTAGGTGGTTTTTTTTTAGTATTTAGGGTTTGGTTCTTAATCATACAAGCAAAGGATCTGATATAATTGGGGAAATGCTCCAGGAATTCAGAGAGGTTGGTAGCAGTGATTGTTAAAGTTTTAAGCACTTCATCTAGAGTTCGAAGCGCCGCTGGTTCAGATTCGCTGTGGGTTGGGTGACATTTATTTCCTGGTAGACCCAAGGATTGGATTTCGATCTTTTCATTGTGGCAAGAATAAGTTGGTAACTTTTGCGATAGGCTGCCCTACCTGCTCTACAATGAACAATAGTTCAGGAATATTTAATATTGGAGTTAGATCCCAGCAAATAGAGAATAGTGAACATGACTTATGATAGAAATTTCCTAAATACACAGTAGAAAGCTGAACTGAATTTAAGTGAAAAAACAGCTTGATGAATAATCCCAAAATTTAAAAGAATATGTGCACCGGCAAGTCTCTGTTTAAAATTCTGTTATTTGGTTTAAGTCAGTCTAAATAACCAATATAGTTTATGTTCAAAATTTTCGTTATTTTAAATATATTTTGAAGAAACCTTATCATTTTTGTTAGGATCGTCCTACTAATATTAATATTGGAGTTAGATCCCAGCAAATAGAGAATAGTGAACATGACTTATGATAGAAATTTCCTAAATACACAGTAGAAAGCTGAACTGAATTTAAGTTACTACTACTTAAAATATTTGACTATACTATATACTTACTACTACTACAAAATATTTGAAAAAGAAAAATTTTAAATTTCGGTTTATGCTTTTTAGAAATATAATATAAATCTCTTAATAAAAAGTACACAGAATCAAGAGCAGTATAAAATTTCCAAAAAACGTGAATTCTAAAATATTTGTAAGACAATAAAAGGATCCACTCACCAATTCTTTTTATTTCTGAAAAAAGAATCAATCCTGTGGGATAATTATTTATTTTGACAAAATAAATGCCCTCCTGTATCACATATTTTGTTGTAAACTACCAGGACTAGACTTTAATTGTATTTAATTTATGTAAATTAAGCGATGTTAATTGATGGCCAGACAAATCACAGGTTTTTTTTATCGATTTCGTTTCTACACATAGCGTGAATTCCTGTCAAGATCCTGTTTTATCTCATTAATATTAAATTACTTTTTCGCCAGTGCCTATATATCTTACTATAAATTTTAATGTTAATTTATTCAAATTAAAGAAAAATGGTATCCGTTTACAAAAAGCCTACTTTTCCTTAAATCCAGAAAATTAAATGTTTAGGTTAAAGTTTTCCTTGTAAAATTCCAAATCCTGGATAACTTTTCGAAACAGTATTTTATTGCATTAAATAATAAGAAACCTAAAGGAAACATCGGAGGGTCCGCCCGAGTGGAAAACCCTCGGTAATAAAATATGAAGATGACATCAGAGTTTGGAGTGAACTGAAGCAAAATGCCCTGACCCGGTTTCCTCTAAAATGTAATCTAAAACCTCCAACTCATAAAGCTTCATTGTTTTCTTCACGGATTCTGTCATTTGAATAAGAAAAAGAGATGATCCTGCACATAACGACATATCTTACCGGGTTTCATTGTCGTAGCAATGGTTTCCTAACGCTTTACAGAAAGAGATAATGTATAGTGTATATTCGTAAATCCATAGACAAACTTCTATTTTTAGAATATGAAGTAAGGAGGACACAGAATAATTTCTATTTTTAAAATGTTATGCATATTCTACTCACTGTTTGTAGCCGACAATGTAATAATGAAATTAGTCGTGGAAAATAGCTTTTGACTATTAATATGTTTTAATTTATATTTATTGATATTTAAAACTGTATTAAATATATGCACTAAGTAAATATACGGTAAAATGATCAAAATGATATGCCAATAACTTGTAAAGAACTAGCCATTAACACATCTATAAATGTTCTACTTCAGAAAGTCCCTAGACCACCTTCTTTTCAAACGCTTCGGAGGTTCTGATAAAATAAAAACATGGGAAGGTTATCGGTAATCAAGTTAGAAGCAAGTTCGGAGACTAGTGGGTGGGTGGGTTGACATTTATTTCGTGGTGGACCCAAGGATTGGATTTCGATCTTTTCATTGCGGCTAGAATAAGTTGGTAACTTTTGCGATAGGCTGTCCTGCCTGCTTTACAATGAACAATAGCTCAGGAATATTTAATATTGGAGTTAGATCCCAGCAAACAGAGAATAGTGAACATGACTTATGATAGAAATTTCCTAAATACACAGTAGAAAGCTGAACTGAATTTAAGTGAAGAAACAGCTTGATGAATAATTCCAAGATTTAAAAGAATATGTGCATCGGCAAGTCCCTGTTTAAAATTCAATCATTTGGTGTAATCCAGTTCAAAAATTTCATTATTTTAAATCGATCCTAAAGACACATTATTACTTTGGTTAGAAGCATTCTACTTCTGTACTTTGTGTGTTTATGTATAAAATAATTGAAAAAAAAAATAAAAATTGCAGTTTATTCTTTTTAGAAATATAATATAAATCTCTTAATAAAAAGTACACAGAATCAAGAGCAGTATAAAATTTCCAAAAAACGTGAATTCTAAAATATTTGTAAGACAATAAAAGGATCCAGTCACCAATTCTTTTTATTTTTGAAAAAGGGTCAATCCTGCTAGATAATTATTTATTTAGACAAAAACCAAATAATAAAAGTTTTTTTTTTTTAGGTGTTTCAGTTCCATTTTGTCTATAAATATATTTATCGTACTTTATTGGGGCTGGTATTTTTTTTTGTTTCTTGGTTGGATCGAAATTATTTTCATCTTATCTTTAATTCAGTAGCTCTCGAGTATCGGATATCTTATTGTAAACTGCCATTATTAGACTGTAATTGTATTTGATTTATGTAAATTAAACGATGTTAATTGATTTCCAGACAAGCACAGGTTTTTTTTATTGAAGTTCGGAGACTAGCGAATCCGAGTGGATATTTAGCTTGTCATGAAAGGGAAGGTATCTTTAATAATCAAATGACAGTTACTTTTATTTTACACCGTCACATTCAACTAGTGATTAAAATGAAAAATAGCGACAAAATTACCTACCTAACTATGGCTGAATGGTATCGATTATAGTATATTTTTTTTTAAAATTAAGTGCTAGATATTTTTAAAAAATTCTGCTATAACTGTTGAAGATTCTGCTGACTCAAATTTATACATTTTTTTTTTATTGAGATTTTTAGATGTTTGAGAGTATCAGTTGGCAATGATTCAAATCAGATAAGCGAGGGTTGACATTTATTTTGCTTTTCAACCACCTTATAAATCTTGACTATCATAAACCCTATAGGCAATAAAAAGATATTTGAAAAATAAATTAAATTTCGCTATGAATTTAAGGGCAACCAGTTCTTTGACAGAACTACTTTTTGTCAATAATATACTAAAAGGCCTAAAATTCTAACCAACTGATTTTTTTTATTTTCTCTGATAAAAGTTTTATTCTAGGTGCTTATCCATGTACTTTAAATATTACACATGACAGTAATTAGGATTATTAAAAAGTTTAATTATATAAAAGCAAGCAATACCTATTTTTAAAAATATTAATATTACGAAACTTTAATTAATATGATTCATTTTAATTTAATCCTGATTTTGTTCTTACTATTATTTTGTTGTTTTGTTTTGTTTTTTTTAGTTTGAGGTTTTTTTTTCTTTATATTCTTTTTCACGTTATTAATTGTTTGTAAATTGTTCGCCTTATTTTCTTTTCATCTTATTTTTTCTCATTGTATATATTGTGTGAATGGATCCATAAATGCAGATTAAAATACTTTTTCAATAAAAGCTTTATTTATTAAATTAATATGATTTATTACATCTTTGCAATAGATGGAACATATTTCTCAAGAATTTATTCAAAATCACATTAAACCTATTGCATGCAAGACCATGTTAATTAAAAAGTTCGTAAATTTAGAATTGCTCAAAATGTTTTCTTAAATATTCCTTTCTATTATTTAATTAATTGTTTAGTAATCTTAATACAATTTGATGACCTGGTTAAAATACATAACCAGTACGTAAAGCACTAAAGAAAATTGAATCTTTTATAAGAAAATAGAAAAATCAATTTCTATCAGCGTATGTTATTTACTTATAAACTCTCATTGCAAAAAATTCTATTTTCATAAAATGAAAAAATAATAAACAATTATAACAGTTGACCTGTAAACATTCGTTTGCCTTGCGGAATAGTCCCAGTTTGATGTAACCTGTTATCGAGCTTATGTTTTTAATAAACCGAATACGTTTTATATGACCTGGTTAAACTATACGGAGACTTATACAACTAAAAATGAATGAAACTTCAAGAAAGAAAATGAAAAAATCAATTGAGTCAAATTTTTTACCTGTCAGTTTAATAATTGTACAATGGGAAATTCTTGATTCATTCGAATTTAATACAACGTATTATAAAATATATAGTGTGTAATTACTATAAGCTGTAGGAAATATGGTCTATTGTGAGGCAACGTATTGACTTTATAATAAATACACCGAATAAAAATTTGATTTTAAAAATGATAACCGATATAAAAAATTTCATATAAATATGTGTTTTTTAGTAATATTCTCAACATTTGTAAATGGACAAGTGACCCCGAACAGAAGGAAAATTGAACTTAATTTAAAATAAGAAGGTCCCAGAAGTTCGAACCGAATATAACTGGCCAACGCCCACAAAACTTGTTCCCTGAAGTTAAGACAGCTGCTGCTACTCCGCTATCTCTCCGACAACGGACGCTGCAATAGGAGAGAAAATCGTTCAATAATTCCGCTGGGAAGTTTTTATGGGTCACATGGGGTGAATCTTGGAGATACAGGAATTACAGTCCGTAACCGGGTGTAATGGAGGAAATGGTGCCAAATAAACAGGCACTTCGAATGCATATCAAACAGACCCTGTTGAAATATAACCCGATTGTGAACTGTTGTAGATCACAGGGTTTAGAAAGAGTAAACTCGTGAAAATAAAAAGTATCATGTAATATAAACACATACTTTCAATCTTGTAGTTGACAGCAGTAAATAAAATTACAATATTGAAATACATTACATTGGGGCTAAAAAAAAAGGAAAACGAATCAAAAGTCGCACACCGAAGAAGAACCGAAGTCCTACATAGTTAGCAGGATAAACTCTATAATCAGGGGATTAACGGAAATATTTTGACATTTTTGATAAATTTCTACGAAGTAGCCGTTTTTGGATGGATTTGAATTATATACATATTGAAAGAAAATGAATGTGTCAGAAGTAGTTCAGCAGGGGGAATACTTAGTCCTCTCTTATTCTCCCTTCATATTTCTGAAATTATAGTTATTGCTTTTTTGTTTTTTGAGATAGAAATGTTAGGGTTATAAATACAATTAATCATATCGACTTACTTGATCTTCTAATTTTCTATTGAAACATAACCAACTAAAAATTATTAAATGTTTCAAATGATAAACATTCCGAGGCAACGTTTATTTTTATTTATTTATTTTTTTTAAAATTAAAGTATTTCTTAACAAATGTTTAAGCTAATACCAATTTCCATTTTTTTCTTCTAAATTTGTATTATAATTTGAAATTCCAATTATGAAAAGGACCAGGGCCAGAACTATGATAATCCTTTATTTTCAAAATCAAAATATACTTTTTATAAACTGTAAATACTAAATCTAATGTATCTTTTAAACTTAATTATATAAAGTTTGTTAGTAATAAGTTCAAAATTAGTCACAAGTTTTAGCGTATTTACATATTGTTGAATGTTTTTAGGTTTTAGTTCCATGTTTCAAAGTTTTTACTGTACAAAAATCCGGTGTTCTACAATAAATTTCAACAAATAAACATAAATTGTAAATCTAGCGGAAACTACAGATGGTTTAGGAGTGTGAAGGAACAATTATCTGCTTTAGAAACTTTTAGTGTGAGGCAATGTAACTTGTTGCTCCAAGTTCAGTACGAACACCTGTTAGCCATCTCTAGGCTCAGCGTTGAATTTTAATTGTAGCTCCTCTAGTCGTAACGAATTTAAATACGTTAGAAAGGCCTGTTATTTTTTATTACAAAATTATACTAAGGGTTTTTCTGTTGTTGATTTTTTAAATTATTGATATAGGATTGTATTTTGATGCCCTCCAACGAAATAAATCTACTTATAATATTAAAAAAATATTAAACTATAAAGATAAAAATATTGATGATATTTCAATTTTATATAACCTATATCTATACTATTACATAAAAGGACAAGCCGTTTTTTGTTTGTGATCACTAACCCCGAAAACTACTGAACCAATCTGTACCAAATTTTGACCACATCTTCTTTACAGTTCTAGAATATTTTAGCAAACATAAAATCTACTGATTTTCCATTAATTCGTCATTAAGAAAGCGGATGAAAGTGAGGTTTGAAAATTGACCGATCGCCATTCTACATGAGAGGTTACTAAGGTACAGTGTTATACATATAAAGCTTGACACTGATATTAAAATTTACTTCTTTTTTTTTAACATGAAACTGTTATTAAACAAGGTATAAATATAAGGTGAGACATGAAATGTCTAGCGCCATTCTGCAATATAGTTTACAATGGTAAAATTACTAAACACATCTGCACCATTTTTTTTTTTTTTTTTTTTTTCATTTATTAATATTTACAACTGTACAAAATAATATACATCAAGTAAATGTGTTGATAGTGAATACAATGGCATGTAAATAACTTGTGAAGAACTACTCACTATTAGCAATAAAAATCTACACTAAAAGGTCTCTAGGCCATCTTCTTTTCAGACGCCTTAGAGGATTATCGGGAATGAAGTGGGAAGTAAGTTGGGAGACTAGTGGATTGGAGCTTACTATGGAAGGTTAGATATCTGGTCTTGGCTAAATAAGCAACATAAGGAACATTAAGATCTTTATGGATAAGTTTATTGGTCCCAAGGTAAGGAGTATTGAGGATTTTTTGAAGGATTTTGGATTGTAAGGTTTGGATGGTTTAGTGGAGCCCCAAAACTCAAATAGGTCTAATCACAGTCATGTAAATGAGTCTTTTGTAATTAATTGGGAGCTTTGATTGTTTGTCTAGTAAATGATGAAGTAGTCTGTAACGAAGAGCAGTTTCTTGTCGTTTTAGTCTTGCATGTGGATTCCAAGTAAGACATTTGTCCAAGTGGAGTCCTAGGTAGCGGATCTGATCAACAGGGATTAGTGGGATATCATTGCACCGATTTTAAATATCATTTTTATAGTTCCAGGAAAGTTTAGCAATAGAAAAATTTATAGTAATAAAAATATAAATGCAAAGTTGAGTGGTAGAAACAAGGTTTGCCACACTGTCATATACTTCTATGGTTAGACATTAAAATCCAGTCAGATGAAATAAATAAAATTCAAAATCTCCCAAATAATAATTATTACCAAATCAAAATGTAGATTTTTTGCTTTTTGATATTGTGTGTAAAAATATGAATCATGGGCCTTAAGTGATAAGCATTGATAACTGCATACTTTAATATACGACTTTTATCGATAAACTAATAAAACTTTCAATAATTATTAGTTTAAATTATCTGAGTTCTTTACTTATGAGAGGGGGTGAAGCCGCGACTGGGCATGCTAGTTAACAATGAAGAGGGAGTTAAATGCTGTTGCTATGAACCACAGTGCGGGGGCAGGCTGCCCATAGCTCGATATCAGGTCACATCAAGCAGAGACCATTCCGCAGAGCAATCCAGTGTTTGCAGATCAATATATTATGTTGGTTTATATTATTTAATTTATCATTTATTAAAATAGATTTTTTTAATATTTTGTAATAAGAGTTTATTAATAAATTATATGCTCTGACGAAGCAAAAATTCCAACCCAGTAGATTTTTTGATTTTTTCGGCCGAAAGTTTCATTGCAGGGGTTTGTGCCCCCATAAACGTTAACCAGGGCCTGTAAGAAGTATTAGGATTATCAAAAAATAAAAGCAAGCAGTATTTAAGAAACAATACGAAGCAATTTTAAATTTTTAAAATGTATAATTACTAACATTTTCTGTTTAGATTCTTTAAGTTGTGTATTCTATTTAAAATAAATTTTTGAGAGATATACCCCCATTTAATTTAAAACTGTAATAAATCATAATGATTTAAAATGCCAGAGATGTGGTATATCCCTCAGGAATTCAAAATCACACTAAACTTATACCCCATCGAATGGAAGACGTGATAAACGCAAGAGGCGGATATGAACTTTTATAATTTAAAAAAAATCGTAAATTTTAATTTTTTTGGTAATTTCTTTTAAATAATACCTGCTTTTATTTATTTATTTAAAATAATTCTAATACATTTCATAAAATTCATAATTCAGATAATAGCAGCGCGACGGTTAAAATGTGCATGTACAGTCGTTTGGTTTAGTAAGGATCGAATTCCGAAAAAAGTGATACGTTTTGAGCCGTCGGGTAAACGACCGAGGGGTAGACCAAGACGTAGATGGGAGGATTGCGTAAAGGACGACGAGAGATTTGGGTTTTGGGGGAGTAGGTTGGAGAGAGGTTTGTGATCAACGGCTGAAGTTCGGGTTCGCTAAGCCTTTATGCATTATTATTATTAATAAATTTCACATGCCCTGGTTGAAGAATATGGGGAAGTAAACACTTAAAAAAGAAAATGATACTTTTAGCCAAGAAAATGAAAAAAATGTGAGTGTAATAATTGTACAATTTGAAGTTCTGGCTAAAATGGCTAATAAAAGACTTGTTCTTCTTAATATTCCTTCCTGGGACTCTAAATCTAAATATTTTGAAACACGCAAAACTCCATGTTGGAGTAAAATTCTTGTTTTATAAAATTATAAACCATAATTATCATTACTACTAATTACACTGAACAGGTCTGTGTCTCCAAAAGATGGAACTAAACCACACACTTTGGGAACTTTCACAGTTTTCACTGCGTTCACTCGTCAGATAACTTCATAACTCAAATTCACTATTTAAGAGTATGAAATTAAATCTGATTTGGATCAATATAATAATTCCAATTATATTTATTAAACTAATTATCTTCATTAGACGTTCAGGGGAAATATCTGCATTTCCTGATGCGAACATGATCCCGATCACTCGCTAACGATTATCAGAGCAAGTAATTGCAAGAAATTTTTACGAAAGTGTTCTGGTTTAGAAACAGTAAAGTGAAAGGTTGTGAGCACGAACTTAACAGAAATGCCAATGTGAAAAAAAAAAAAACTTAATTCTAAATAGGGCTCAATTATTTTTCTTTACCTACTACAACAATATTAACTGATCGTATGGTTCATGCTGAACCATATTTCTAAAAAATAACGTATTTTATCATGAACACCTCACTTTAATAATCGTATAATTTTCACAGATAATAACAATTAATTTTCATGCATTTTAAAATCATCAAAAATGATTTATGAATTTTATAGATTGGAATGATGCTTAGTATTCCATATGTTGCAGAATTGGCCCAAACCAGTTACCTAAAAGACCTAAGGACCTTCTAATGTAGTGCTACTAGTGAATAGTATTTAACATGTTATTGTAATCAATTTTTTCTCAAATTTACTTTTTATATATAATCTATACGGTTTTAAATACCTATAAATAGTTTTTTTTTAAATTAATAAAACATAACTTTATTTATATGAAGATCTTTTGGCTATAATGTTATGACCATCATCATGGCAGATGAATTTAATAAAATGATTAAATAAAATTTAGTTGATCCAAAAGAAGCAGATTGTGTATAGAAAAATCCCTTTCCTTGGACCGACTAGACATTATATTTTATTTTCCGCCATGACGACCATAAATGTTCAACTTAAATAAGTTGGCTCATCCCTCTCAAATTTACTTATATATATTCAGAATATAGGAATATAACTTAACGGAATTGAAATTTATTTATTTTATATAAACAGATTTGATGATATTGGCTTCTTAATGCATATAGCAAACACTCTTTGTAATTGCGTATTTTCCTCGATTCAGCCAAGACTGTTTTGTCAACATGATCATGGACGAGGAAATAAATTTACGATATTGGACTTAAGGACCCCAGATCGAGTAGGCTTTTGTACCGTGACCTTTCTGATATCGATTCATCTAAAATTAGTAACAAACGATGAAGTTTTGTACAAAACCTTCTAAGTAAGTGAACGACAAGCTTTCTCGTATATTTAATTATAGTGAGTGGCATCAACTCAACATACATATAAACTTAATTAGTCCACAAAATTTCTTCGGAATCAATTATTGCTTTATTAATAAAGTGTAGCTATTAGAACTTTGAATGTAGATACAAATACATAATACTGAAACACAGCCCATAGATATAAAATCTGCATTAAATGTAGGTGAACAAGGACAAATGTGAGCATTACCTTCACATTCAGAGGTCGAACCCCTTCCAGACCGATCCCACTTTCATCCCAGTACAGATTCACTATTTCCTTTTAACACTCTATTTATTAAAAAAAAACATTTAGGATTCATGTAATAAATTTATTTTAAACGATTGATTATAACAGTATCGTAGAATCATTTTTCATAGGCTTTGAATAGGCTGGTTTATTATTATTGTTGAAGAAAATTTAAAAGTTTAATGAGTAAAGAATATTTGAGTTTTGAAACAGTATTTTTTATTACAGAGTTTAAGATGACAGTGTTGCCAATGACATATGAAGGGAAATAGCATAAATAAAGTTAACAAATAATCCACAAAATGACCTATGGCTTTTTATAAAATAGATTTATTAAAGTCGGAGTAGTAATTAAAATTAGTTAAAATTTTAAAAAAGAGTTTTCAATTTATTCTATAGTGTATTCAATTTATATATAAAAAATTGTTTTATTTTTTTTTAATAACAATTTATTGAAATTTACAACTGTACAAAATGTATACATCAAGTAAATGTGCTGTTAACTATTACAATAACGTGACAAAACTTGAAAAGAACTACTCATCAGTAGCTCTTTAATAAAAATTCTACACTAGAAGGTCTCTGGGCCATCTTCTTTTCAGACACCTCGGAGGATTATCAGGAATGGTATGGGAAGCAAGTTGAGAAATTAGGGAATTTGAGGGGTTATGGAGCTTACTATAAAAGGGTAGATATCTGGTTTGGGATAAATCTGCAACATATGGAACATTAAGATCTTTATGGATACGTTTATTGGTGACAAAGTAAGGTGCATTGAGGATTCTTCGAAGGATTTTGGATTGTAAGGATTGGATATGAGATGAATTGGAGGTTTAGTGGAGCCCCAAAGCTCAACTCCGTACGTCCAGATATGTCTAATTACAGTCATGTATATTAGTCTTTTGTAATTAATTGGGAGCTTTGAACGTTTGTCTAGTAAATTTTGAAGTAGTCTGTAACGACGGGCAGCTTCTTGTCGTTTTAGTCTTAAAAAATGTTTAGGATTTATGTAATAGATTCATTTTAAACGATCGAAAATACTTAAATATCTCTTCCAGTATTTAATCTTATCCTATTAAGTATATTAAATGAATCAAGCTATAACTTATTATAGCTATATTATTTTTATATCACAAAAAATATAAAATATTTTGAAATAATCATTAAATCAAGAACAGATTTTATTCGTTATTCGTTTATTCACTTAACATTCATGAAAAACCAGATAGTCCTTAAAATACCAGGTTCTATAATTTATTTTACTTTTTGATATTTTTTTAAGATACACTTGTAACAAAATCTAATTCTATGTTTTTGAAATTTTAAATAATTATAATTACTACTCAAAATAGTAATTCAATAAACCTATTATATCGAAATGATAGTCCCAAAGCCAAAAAACAAAGTTTTTAAAATGATACTAAGTATTTAAAATAACACTATCTTACAATCATTTTGCCTGGGAATCATTTTTTTTCAATCAAAAAATTGTATATACTAATAGTTGTAGATCATTACATTTTGTGCAAGATAGGGTTTTTAAAGTAATAATTTGCCCATTCCTACTATGAGATATGTCAAAAAAACAAAAGTAGTTGGTTGATTTTAGATAAACTGTGTTAAAAATGCAAACAAATCACGAATAATACAGGGAAATTAGCTCCGAACTCAAAAAATTAAAAGGTCTGACTGCTGCATATTGTTCGCCACACTCAGCTTTTTAGTTAGGTTTGCTATAAAAGCGCGTTTTTATAGTTTTTTTAAACTATATTTTGTTATTTTTTAATTAATACTGATCAAACATTGAAAGTTTAATGAATAATGAATATTTGAGTTTTGTAGCAGTATTTTCTAAAATATAGTTCAAGATAACTGTGTTGCCAATAGCATATGCAGGAAAAAAGCATAAATAAAGTTCACAAATAATCCAAAAAATGTTCTATGGTTTATATCAAATTCTTTTGATAAAATAGATTTATTGAATTCAGAGTAGTAATTATAATTTTTCCAAATTTTAAAATAGAATTTTCCAAAGTAAGTTCTTGAAATTATGTACATATTCAGTTACTGATAGGTTCTAGAGACAGATAAAATTCTATTTTTAAGTCTTCTAAGGAGTTAAAAAAAAGAACTTGTCAAAACTAAAAAAAAAAAAAATACTGCTCTAATCATTGATTTGAGATATAATCAATTTTTATATTTAGTCCACATTTTAAAATTTATTTTTTAAAGCTGGTTCAGGTTTCAAACCAGATAGACCAAGCAAAATCAAAGATCAGATTTTCCCTACTTTCTTATAATTTAAATAAATTTTTATAAGCAAATATTCTGCACAAGAAAATGGCGTTCTTAAAAAAAATCAAGAAAATTAAATTTGTATTAAATGGACACGAAATTCCAAAATCTCTGACGGAGTAACGATTTTATGGTGACGTCAGAGAGATCTCTGCATGGCAACAGTTTAAAACTATAGCCAGTAAGTAATTTTAAAATGGTAATTCATGATATAACGCTGATCTTTATGTGCTTATCTAGCAAGTTCATGAAACACTGTTATGTAACATGTTTTATAACAGTTACCGAAGACCCGTGCTTGGGCTTCATCGAGGTGACCTCCACGTGGCCTTAAACATCGGTGCAGATTATTCTATTTGTTCAGCTGCTACAGATCGAGAGACTGAATTTAATTCCTCAAATATGAAAGATATCTAAATATGTACAGTTCATTGTAATGGTATATTTTTTAAACATATCTTTTAAACTCTGCATGTACAATTTATGAGGCCATTAATAAATTCTATATATTTTTTAAAAAAATGGTCTTTTAAAGATCACTAAGGACATGCTTCCCATACTAAATCCATATCAAATATTGGATCGTATGGGATTTCGGGTACACCATTACGTAGAAGTGTCTGGTAAAGGACGTTAAGGTATTATTGTTTGAAAGTTGTTCATTGACAATGCTTTTTTTTTTCACAATAATAAGAGTATATATACATGGTGTGCAAACAACTATATACAAACCAATTTTCAAATATTTTAAATAAGAAAAAATACTTTTTTTGGATTGAAGTGAGTACATATTTATTCCATAGTTATTTTTGGTTAATAATATTTTGACATAGGTTTTATTTTTTTAAATCGGTTATGATAAAAGTGGCACCTATTTCCAGGTCATTCAGTAGGGAGTTATTCGTGGTGACAGAATATTGTGAATGTTAGTTTTTACGAACATGTTATTTTTTTTTTTTTTTTTTTTTTTTTTTTCGGATTCCCAACAGAATATTTTAAGTAAATATCTTCTACAAAAAAAAAAATGAAAAATAAAAAATAGAAATGTGTTTATATCTGAAAAAAACATTGTTAAAGTCAGTCATTGTAATATCGCACATGTATCTCAAAAGTAACACAACTTTAAAAAAATTAAAAATATCACAATCTTGTGTGTGATATCGAAAGTGTACCTAAATTATCTTTTGATCCAAATCTCAAATGAGTTGTATCAGGTAGGATTTGAAGTTAATTCTGTACATATCTGATATTACATAGAAGAGAATTGAACTAAACCGTGACAATAACTCAAAAATACAGGTTTTTGAGTCGTGTCACTTGTGAAATGCATGTGCGATATATTAAATCAAAATAAATTAATTACTGATTATTACTCTGTCGGAAATTGGAAAAATTGGATATTGTTAAAAAATAAATCAGTTTCAGATTTTGCTATTTACAAATTAATATCTCGAAAATAGACTTGAATATATTGTCATTTTTTATGATTTACTCTCCTCAATGGATTTTCCAATTGGAAAACTGCCATCATCGTGGTGGATAAAAGACAAATAAATATAATATTAACTATTAAAAGAAGTGATTATATTTTTTTTTTCAAATCTTTTACTACGAGAAAAATCAGGATAAGAATATATTTTTTTTTTTAAATAATCAGTAAATCCCTTATAAAATATTGTAATGGGAAATACTAAATTTAGAATTCCGTAAAACGTAACACAATGAATTCCTTGCTTTAGTGTAACAGTAACGCTGAAGGTGCTATTTCAATAGATCTGTTGCATAACCTAATTATTAGCGAAGGATTGAACCTAGAGATGTAGCTTTGCAGTTAAATGATATAAGAATTGTTCTTTTCTTGGCGATACTTCCTCTTGCTCACTCCTTACATAATCTGAAATAATCTAAGCTTATATGTAACAGTAGATTGTATATCTTTGTTAAGTATGTGCACAACATCAGCGACTGTTGAATGATTACGAGTTAATCAGAGAATTTAAAAGTTAAAAATGAGAGAATCATTGAGGTTACAATGCCTTGCGAAAGTACTACCAGTCTACTTAGATCCATAATCTTTCACAGTAATAATAAAAATAAAAAAAATCTATTATTTTATTCTTTTATAATAGTCCAGTCAGGTACTTACCTGAAAATGATATTTTAGTAAGTTGTATGTACACGATCAGTTATTAAAATCTCAATTTTTCGGTCTTGAATATCTTGCTACAAATTATCTTTAACAGCCTAAAAAAGCGAAACTTTTCAAGAAAAAATGTCATAATCTCCAAAAAGAAAAATTCTATTTTTCAGTTTTTTACTAAATGCCACATGTTCTTTTTAATACAAAAAAAACAGCCTAATAAAAAAATATAGTAAGATAAATTTATTTAGCGAACTAACTATTTAAGCGCTAGTACGTGTTGAAGATAAAGTATGCTATATTATGTGCTAGTAAAGAACTTTCCATTTCTTGCTCCATTTTCTCACTTCAAAAATTTCTTCCATCATGGTATTTTCCATTTTCTTAAAGGAGAGAGATGGAAGAAAATTTAAAAAACGAATCATCAAGTTTCGATCTTTTGTTAGATGGGTCCTCTTTTTCACTAGCTGCTGACTGGAATATGTATCCTAATCACTTTCTCGTATTCGGTTTTTTCCCGTATCCGATTCTTCGTCACCGACATATATGAGAATTTACTACAACCAAAGAAATATTGCTTCATATTTCATATAGTAGGGAAGAAAATCCTGTGATACAGTTAGATGTTATCAAAAATCTGTTTAACAATACAAAAAAATCCTGTGAAGTAAGTGTTTGGCAAAGGTGATAAGAAACTATTATATTTCGGGTAGGACGAAGGACAAAAGAACACACCGTTCGCCATCTTGTAGCGCCGTAACAATATTTCGTTAACCATTTCCTTTATTGTGATCCGCCGAGGAATGTCTTGTACGTGAGGTTATTTGGCCGCTATTTAATTACCTAAGAGCACCTCCCATAGGGGGCAGAAACGCCTTCTTGATAGACATGTTTTTGAAGGATAAAAAGATACTTAAGAATAATTTACGTAAATTATCTAGAGTATGTTCAGTGAGAGAGTCTTTATGGAAATTAATCATTAATGTCTTCATTAGTAATTAACTAATTATTGAGAGTAAGCAACAGTTTGAAATACATTTAAAGAAGTTTACATATCGTCAGCACTATGTAAAACTAACGAATGTGAAAAATCACTTTATTTTTTATTCCATTTGTTTCCACAAGGCCTTAAGGTAAAATTTCAAATCTGATCGGCACTTAGAAGACCGAAATCAATAATATCATTTTTGCAAATTTCTAGCAGTTTACCACAGGCAGACCTTGTAGGACACATCGTTAAACGAACAAAATAAAAAAATGGGTTTTTTCACATTTGTTAGTTTTACATAGTGACGACATGTATTCACTATTTATTTATATTTACAACAGTATACATTATATACAAGTAAATTTGAAGAAAATGACTAGAACGACGTGCCGGTAGCATGTAAGAATTACTCTTTAATAGAACTTCAGTAAATGTTCAACATTAGGTGGTCTCTTGGTCATCTCAGACAGCCTCGGAGACTTATCGGGTATTGAGTGTGAGGCAAGAGGGGAAACTAGTGGCTTTGAGTGGGTATAGATTTTACTATGAAAGGATACGCATCTAATTTGGACCAAATCAGAAAAAAATAAGATGTTTATGGATAACCTTGTTTGCAGCATAATAAAGAACATTGAGGATTTTCTGAAGAATTTCGAATTTTAAGGATTGGATAGAATAGAATAGAATAGAATAGAAAGAAAACTTTATTCTGGGACAAAGTCCTTTAAGAATAACATTGAATATCACAAAGTAAGATCATAAACTGGCCGAGAGGCTTTAAAAAATAAAACAACTTAGGTAAAATTAAATACAAATTGGTATGAAAAAAAAATACAGAGAAAAACTAGAGAAAGAAAAAACTATTAATAAAAAGAGAGTGAAAAGATAAATATACAAAAAAGAGGTTAATATTGTAAACAAAATTGCAGAAAGAGGAAAAAAAACAAACAGAAACTTAAAGAAAAATAAAAGATAGAAAATCCAAAATTAGCATTACAAGAAATCAAAACATTATCATAGTTAAACTATAATTTTTGCTAATGTTTTATGTCTGACGGTCTTAATAAATAAATTAGACAATTACATACATAGTACATATATCCTTATAATTAGAGAGCGTCGGGTTGGAGGGAAAGAAGATGGTGAAAGAGTAGTGTTTTGAATGTTCCAAGGGAGGAAGCATTGCGGATACAGGGGGGAGGGAATTCCAAAGATTAGAGGATCGGACAAGGAAGGAACGTTGGAATGCAGTACTTCTGTGGGATGGAGTATAGAGATCGGAAAGACGAGATCTTGTATGCAGTGATTTGATAGCAGACTTGAATTTCAGGTTACTGTAAATAAAGGGAGGGTGACGGGTGTTGATAACTTGGAATAGGTAGGAGCCTAGAAAGTATTTTCTGCGGAAGGAGGGGAAAAGCCAATTTAACTCAGTATAGAGATGCGAAACATGGGAACGTCTCGATGTTCCGAAGACAAACCTAATGAAGCAATTCATGATGCGTTTTAATCTGTCCTCAAGAACCATCGAGAGCCCGTCATATATCACGCAACCATAGTCAAATTGGGGGAAGATAAGGGAGGATACTATTTGATCAATGGTTAAGCCTAAATTTTTAACAGAGGAATGGAAAGTTATTGGATGACCATTAAGGAATAATGTGGGAAAGTTGGCATTTGAATGGAGAAGGGAGTGTGATCCTATGGCAATTGTTTGAGTTTTAGCTGCGTTTAACGTTAATTTGTTCAGATTTGCCCAGGCACAGGTTTCGTCTAGGTCTTCCTGAATTTTGGCAAACGCAGCTAACATTTCGGATGGAGGAAAGGAGAAGTAAATTTGGAAGTCAATGGATACGAGAACAATTGGAAGGTCTAGGTTGAGACCCAAAGCTCAATTCCGCAAGCCCAAATAAGTCTAATTACTCTAATTTAAATGATTCTTTAGTAATTTATTAAAAGTTATAAATGTCTGTATAGTAAATGTTGGGAATTAAAAATATATATATATATTTTTGGATTACGTCATATATTTGGAAATGTTGCTTCGAGTAAGCGTGTAATCATAATGTAATAAAATTGAATATAATCCCCAATACTTCTCATTATATCACAAATGAACTTATCCATAATGATCTAGATGTCCCATATGTTGCAGATTTGGCCCAGATATTGTGGTAGGCATACGTGGAATGTTGGTACGTTTAGTGCCAAATATTTCTTCATAAACATTGTCTTTTATTAATTATAATTATATAGTTTACTAGGCAATTTAATAAGATAGGATTATAATACTGGTAGCAATGATAGAAAATTCATCCGTATCCATGTATTCGTTTTCTGTTTTTGGAGGCTGTGTTAGGAAATTTTCTTAGTTAGTCTTCTTCGATCCATTTTCATTAAATGTCCATAGAACGTGTATCTACGTTTCCTCATTGCATTACTTAATTTTTCAATATTTTGTACTACTTTTCAGTTTAAAACCTTCAGTCTTTCTTGGTCCTTATATTTTTTTGAATATCTTTCTTTCCTTCTTTTCCATATTTTCAAACTCTCTTGTTTTGTTGAGAAACGAACATTCAGAGGCATATAAGCTTTCAGGTTAAACCACTATTTTATAATGACGAAATTTTGCTTTAATAGAAAGATTTTTTTTTATTATATATATATATATATATATATATTTATATATAATTTTTGTAGTGTACCAGAAAAAAAAGAATTATCGCAAAAATAGCTAAAAGTAACTTCTTATTCAATGGCAAACAATGACCTGCAGTGTCGACAAACATGAAGCTGGTCACCGTGAAATCAATAAATAGGCCAGACCCCAAATACGACTACTGCTTAGAATAGAGATCTCTTTAAATACTTATTCGTATGTAAATCTTAACATTTTTTTTTTTTTTTCCATTTTACTTAAATTATTCTCTATTTCCTAATAAAATTTAAATTTAATTAGAAAATAAAGAAAAAAATAAGTTTACTATGAAATGGTATTCATTATTCGAGGATGGAATACAACATTAGAAAATAATTCTTACACCAAAAAAAGGCTGAACTACTCTCATGAATTTTTGGATAATTTTTTTTAATTTAATACGAGGTTGGTGGATCAATTTTAGTATTGATACGAATAACATGAAATATATAGTAGGCAGTGGAGAAATTATAGTATCTGTAATTAATTATACCAAAAAGAAACAAAAAATAAAAGCAGTCTTACAGCCAAGGCATTCTTCCAAGCAATCCAATCATTATTAAATAAGTAATCTATTATTGTTTAACCAAAAGAACAAAGTAACGAAAAATCGATCTCGTCGCCAATTTAACCTAAACCAAAAGCGTTTTCATAACATTTAAAAAACGTAATAAAAAAGTGTAGAACAAATCCATTGTCAATATTAACACCTTTTATACAATATAGATGGCTCCTGTCAAGGTTGTTGTTTCTTTGGCAAAGAAAAACACAAGCAAGTCACGGTTGAATCAGAGGCGCGTAGAAGAAGTTAACATCACGGATTACTCGTTTAGAAAAAAAAAATGAAAGGTTTCTCATGCTGTAAATATCCCTAATAATTTATTCAATTACGTTTAATATTTCTTTCACTGAATGATTTATAGTTTTTCATTAAAAATAGAAAAGGTTCCAATACACTGCTAGGTCAACTGAAAAAGAAACTGTTTACTGTAGCCTTTAAAAGACAATACAAACAATTACACCTCGCCGAACTATATAACTTCTACTGCTATTCAATGATGACCAACAGTTTATCAAATAACAATTTATTATGGAATAACGTTTGCTAAAAAAAAAAACGAAAGGAAAAGTTGTCAAAAATAAATTAATATTCTTTATTGCCTTTGAAATTACTAAAAACTTCTTATGATTTGAGAGCCACTTCTGATATAAGAAACCAAAATCTCAATTATACCCTTGCTTAAAAAACAGATTTTTCTCGAAAACAGAAAAGACTTTTTTTTTTAATGCCTCTTAAAATTAAATATGTCCCTTTGTCATCATTCTTGTTTCACTTTTCATCGGACAGATATTTAAGTGAAACAATAAAAAAGAAAAACTACTAAAAATAATTTAATGTGGAGATAAACGTCTTACTTGGATTCATATACAAGACTAAAACAACAAGAAACTGGTAATCGTTAGACTATTCCAACGTTTACTAGACAAAGTTTCTATTAAATCACTAAAGATTCTTCTAAATGGCAGTAATTAAACAGATTGGGACATGTGGAATTGAGCTTTAGGGCTCAAATAAATCTTTCAATCTTGTATCCAATCTAAAATTCTTAACCTCATATATCCTCAATGCTCCTTACTACATCAAAAATAAACTTCCATTCATCCCAAACCAGGTACCTGTCCTTTGATCGTAAACTCTGTACCTCCTCATATCCACTAGTCTTCTAAACTCCTTCATGCTCAATTCCCCATAATCCTTCGAGACGTTATAAAGAAGATGGCTAAGACCTTCTAATGTAGAACTTACATTGAAGTGCTACTAATAAGTTATTGACATACCATTGTAATCAGGTTCCACACAATATTCTGTTTGTTATGGGGTTTTTTCCTACTGTTTAATGTACAACTTTAAAATGTAAAACTTATTCATTATTGTATAAACCTATATCAATCTTCTAGAGTATAAGGACGGAATATTATTTTTTCAATTGTACATTTAAATTGTAGATATGTAAACAAAGCTTTATTGTTATTATTTTTCTACACATTTATTTGTATGTATTATATATACAGTTGTAAATACCAATAAACAATTTTTTTAAAAAATGGAGATAATATTTAACGAAATAGTTTGGACAGATGTAATACATTTGATACACGACACCATCTTGGACTGTAGTACAAGGACGAAGGATTTGTTATGAGTCACAATATTTATTTATGGCGTTTATAATGGACCTGAATTCACTATAGCAATATATTTAAACAATTTGACTGAAAAATTATGGAAAATTTATTTGATTATGTTATTTTTTATCACTTTAATTTGTTGTTATTATTTACTCTACGTATTTGCTTACGATATCAAACAATTGTTATTTTAAAATAGTTTTGCAAAATTATGAAAAAGAAAAACAACTAATTATGGCCATATTGTCATGGTCATAGTTATGTTATATTACCAATGACTAGAAAGACAGTTGCGAAAAGTGCAAGGAAAACTGGTCGGTTACGCACTAACTCAGAAGGACAAGTTTCATAAAATAAAAATAGAAAAAAAAAAAAAGAAGTTGGATTTGAATAATTTGCTAATTATTACACAAACCTTTCTCGATAAGTCTTTGTTTACGAAAACATGATGTAGATTACTGATCCGGTTTCAGTAACAGAAACGCCTTATATTAATTTATGTTCTGCTAATTAAATTCCAACCGTTGTTTCGTACAGTTACAAATGCAGTTATGATATTACTTGCAGGTGAGTAGCCATGACAGCTCTGAGCGAGCGGTTTTGACAGTTTATCCTAAACTGACCAAGGATTACGGGATCGTTTATGACTCCAACAGTGCATAAAAATATCTCATATCTAGGCCATTAGGTGTAATGTTCAAAACTGCCATATTTTTTTTTTGGTGGAGGAGAAAAAGTTTCAATATAATTTAAGTTAAATAATATAATCATATTCTTAGAATTATAAGATTATTACAAACAATTAGTAAATAAAAGCAAACACTATTTAAAAACACAAAATTTTTAATATAATTCATTACAGTTTTACAAGAGATGGGGCATATCTCTCAGCATTTATTCAGAACCACAGTAGACCTATGCCCCATCGAATGCAAGACTTAATGAACGCATACACTTCACCAAATTGAATGTTCATTTTTTCTGCTAATAATTAAACTATTTTTTTAGTGTTTAAGTTTACTTAAATCAGGGTAAATAAAACATATTAGAGTTATTAAAATTTAATTAAATAAAAAAGTATATATATATAAAATTTTAAAAAATTAAATAATGTGATTTATTACAGATTTGATTATTTTTTTTTTTAAATCAACTGTATCGATTTTTTGGCTTGTGCATTTTTATTCGACAAATTATATACCGTAATTATAATTATATATCGAATGATAACAATAGATCTTTAAAATAGTATCAAAATCAAAGTTTTTCAAAATCCTCAATAAATGGATTTAAGAAATAAATATTGAATGAAAAATTAAGAAGTTGAAATATTAGAATTTTTTATTTATTCTATTTATTTATTTTGTCTATTATTGTCATTAAGTTCTCCCTACACACATTTTCTTACCCCCAAAAAAGATCTAAACCTAATATGACATGAAAGAACCTTTCATTGGAACGTTATCAATTCATCTGTTATACTACAGGAACAGTATTTAAGATACTCCAAATTTTTCTTTAATATAATAATCATCTGAAAGAAATAATAGTGTTAGGAATAACAAGCATAATTAAAGAACAATAAGTTAAAACATTTGAGACAGTTACAAAATTTGGTTAATATCCAAAAAACGGCTGTTTGAAGAATAAGTTCGTAATTTAAGAATGCATATCTCTCAATTGATGTAACTTTGGCATTACAACTTTAACATCCGATAATAACTGAGTCAACCGATCCTTCAAAAAATGAATTACAGATATATTCTTTCAACTCATCAATTAAAATATTTGAGCAAAAAGTTTAAATAAACTATATTTCGACTAAATTCTGTTATGAATCAAGATGCAAACATAAAAGCCCTATGTTCTGATTCCTTATTAGTTCTTGTACTTTTTTATTTCAATTTTATGTTGTAGATTGAGATTTTTATATATTTTTGACTTTATTTCACGCCAAGAGTGATAGCAATAAACAGGAATTTATAAAGATAATGAGGGGAAAATAAAATAAAACAGCAGTCACTGTAACGTCCGAAACGTTAGCATTAAAATAAAGTACTGTTTTATCAACAATTAGTTATATTGGATGAGTCCTGTAAAATATACATATCATCCATTAATCTATTCTTATCTATACTTAATATTTAAACTGACTTTTGAGAAATAAATTAAAGTAATCTAAACCGATTTTATATGTAATTGATAAAAGTATATAGGGTTTGCATATTACAAACTCTATAATATGAGAATTTAAGTGTCTGATTGTTGATAACTTTGATTTGTAAAAACAAAAAAGATGGGAAAAAAAGACATAACAAGAAACATAATCAAATAAATAATTGCAAATGATATAGTTAACCAATTTTGCCTTCTGTTACAAGAATCATCTAAACAAATATACTTTTTTTTTTAGATATATAAGATTTTTTTTTTATGATTGAATAATTAGCAATTGCTATTATTTCTAAAGGTAAATAAATTATGAGTAAAATTTGTTTAGGTATCAGTAAAAGGTAAATATATGAGAACATAGAAGAAAGAATTAGACGTTTGATTTCGGCCATTAAAGTCTCCGCTCATTCCGAAGGATGCAACAAGGATTCAAACAAAGGAGGGTGTAAATTGCAAATCCAATTTGATTCACTTTCCACGAAATTAACCAAGCATTCATTAATTACCGTATCAACAGTTATCGCCTGAGGTACTTAGGCCAGGCTTTAAATACTCAAACCTGCTCCGGAAAGTGGTTCTATTTCGGTTGCTAGGTGGATGACGTTCTAAAAATACACCGAACATATAAAGAAATGGCAGAGGGAGGCTGAGGTCAGTGAATTTTTATAACCGGTTTGGACAGGCGATCTGCCTCTGCGGTCATCCGTCTTTGCCACCAACACAGAGCCAGCCGCTGCGCATATCTAATGATTGCTCTTTAAAAAGGAGAATTTCGGCCACCGAGTTCATAAGAAAAAAAATTGTAAAACTCTCCCAAACAGTCCCCAAGACTGAGACCAACCAGATTATTGGTAAGGCGACACTGACCTGCTTTGATCCGAAGACAGACGACACCACAAGCCGAAGACTAGAAGAGAGGAAGAGCTTCGAACATGACCACGACCAGACACCAACTGCAGGACCTGCCTGGCTCCCCACTATACCTGACGTCACGCTTGTGAACGGCCAGTCCCGATCAGAAGGATATCCTTGCAACTAGCTTCAGGATTGGCTACTGATTTTTGCAAGCTAATTTATAAACAAAGAAGTGCTATAGACAAAAATAAAAGTTCTTAAGCAATGGAACTATTTCTAAAAATTTCCTCAACTTATGATAAACATTTCTTTCGAAGTTACCCGATTCGCGATGTATTTAAGTTCGATTACTTCTGTTTTACACTTTTGTTCCACCCTCACAAACACCTCATTCAAAACGTTTTGGAAACAAGTAGTTTAAAATTGAAACTAATATTATAGCAGCTTTAAAATTTAATAAAATATAATTTTTTTTAAAAGCAGCGAAAATCTTCCATAAGATTTACTACATTTGACTTTACTTAAAAGTTTGATAAATATTTATTATTTAAATATCATACTAACTTTAATATCTTATCAAAAGAAACCTAATTAATTTAATGAGTGACATACTTGAAAGTGAAGAAAAAAATCTTTCTTTTTCCCCACTTTTTCTATTATTAACTTTCGAATTTCTATCTCCTTCTCATGCCCAAAAGTGTGTATTCATCATAGGATAGATCGAGTTTGACACCTTGAAAGACAATACACAATTTTAAATATCTCCCCATGCATAATCCTTTCTGATCCGTTCCTATCACAGGAAGTATTTTATCATTTAATTCCTTAAGTAAATATCATTTAGGTATTTCGTTTCGTTGTGTGTTTGTGAGCCTCCAGGCACCAAATCACATAGTTTATATAGTTGATATCCCAACCTATCCTAACACTTTCGTCACCAAGTTTGCAGAGTATGGTGCATAAAATCCTAGTAACTGTTGGTATAACTTCCCTTCTAAACATCACGTATCTTAAAGAACGTTCTCAAAATTGGAGCATTATAATAAATACCAACTAAACGTTTTTAAATGGAAACTTTATTCACAATACCTTTAGCGAGATGTACATACCCAACATGCATGAGCTGTAATGTAATTAAAACCGTGAAATAAATCATTTCCAAGAGCCCAAATCCTTTAGAAACTTCCAAATGTCAATGGAAACTACACTTTGAACAAACTACTAAAGAAATCCTTTAAGATCTGCAGAAAATGATTAGTAATGTTATCCCTGAAAGATTCCTAATTTTATCATTGAGTTTAATGTCACATTGATAATAAAATATCATAAAGAATAATGTCACAGCACAGAACAATACAATACCTAAACTAGGATTATGACAATACAATACCATGGAGGAAAAGTAATGCATGATCAGCTCAAAATAAGGCGTAGATAAAATTAAAAATACAAAAATAATTTTACAAAACTGTTTGATACATGTATGATATGAGTGCATTTATTGATAAATCGCTTTGATGAATATTTTTTTGACAACAATGGTAATTAAACTGTTATGTGATATTAAACGATAGTCCTACCATTGCAGGTTGTCATCCCGTCATGAAGTCCCACTTCAAGTTTAATTCCTCTGTTTTGTCATTACGCTTTATAGACCTGCCCTCTTCCCTTGCAAATTAAACCAACTGGCTTTATGGCCTTTATAGCCAATTATAATTTAGTTGGAAATTTTGTCTTTCCTAATGAATAATTTGCAAATTAGTAGCTCAAGAACCTTTTAATTATCACTGAACTCATTTTGTAGTAACTGTAATGACAAAATAAAATAATACAGGCCTACAAATCAGTGTTCTTACTAATTTTAATTCATTAACTAAAATGGAAGAAATTTTACTTTTTAGTATATCTATACCAGAGATGGGCAAAAGTTCGTTTTTTAGTCAATGAATGATTCATTTTATTGAAATATCGAATGAAAGATTTAATTATGATTAAATTAGATTATTGTACTGGTCATTGAGAGCAATCAAGAAAAAATATTTCCCGAAAGAAATAAAAATGAAGGTTTTACATACCCCTGCCATCAACCATAGTTAATAACATTCTATAATTGATAGAGATTTTGTCATTTATATAGGGAAGTAAATTATCAATTTGTTTCTGAATGTCTCGAACTAAAGACGTTACAGTTTCATCTGTTTCTTTCGTATAATTAAATGAGATAGGCCTACAAAATCTGGTCGATGACGGACATTCATTTTTGCCAGACTATTTGACAATTCTCTGAATTTATCAAATTAATCGGTACTAAACAGGCAATCAAAATAACCGAATCTTCGCTGAAAGTTTCAGATGAAGAATAACGTTGTTTATATTGTGATTGGTTACCCGCCCCATCACATCCCCACTTAATGTTTAACGTTAACCTACGAAAGTTATCATTCCCTATTTCACCACCCACGACTTGTAAAATCCGAGAAGAAGTATGGTCAAGTAAATTTTGCAATTCGATATTTGCTCCAGTGTCACTAACCGATATGGATTCTTCTGGGGGATAACAATCTTTTTTTAATTTTTGGATCGCCGTCTCCTTTGGTAGCCAAACATGGACCCTAACGAAACCCCAAACAAGAAAACTGATAACCTGGCAAAGAGCAATGGAAAGAAGATTGACCTTAGTAATAAGTAATAAAGATAAAGAGGAAGGAGAAGGTTCAGAGTTGTGTCATTGTACTGGTCTGAACGACATAATTCACCATATCAAAAAACAAAAATGGAAATGAGCAAGGCACATATTGAGAAGAACTAATAAAAGGTGGTCAATGGAGGTGATTATTTGGATACCCTATCGCTACAAAAGGTGAAGAGGAAGACATATGAAAAGATGGAGTAACTTCTTTAAGAAGAAGGCCGGACCACTATAGTGGAGAATGGCAAGAGACAGAGGTACTTGGAAAGAGAAGTGGATCCAGATCGCGAACTTGGCTTCCCAGTAGCCTGGTCATCTAAGGAAGTCTAGATCTATACTCCCTGAGGGAAGGCCCATGTTCAAGCTCCCATAAGAGTTTTATTTGTAAATATTTTAATAATTGTAGAATTATTCTTATTGTATTTATTTGAATTTAATCTTTATTTTATTGAGTTTTCATAATAATAAAAGGCTCATTATTATCATAACTAAATTAGATGATTGTTTACTGCAAATTAGTTGTCAAATATTCAATCATGATCACATTTTGCCCAACTCAGATCTATAAAACTATCAAGTGAAAATTCTACTTTTATTTACAGTCTGTTCAGGAAATGTGAATGAAAATTTTTAATTTTATCTTTTCGTCACTTATATAGGGGAGGGAGGGTAGAAGTGGATGTAGTTCAAGGGTCTTCAGCCTAGATGTAAATATTTTAAATTTAAAATAAATTATAAGATTTTCATCTATTCTAATCGGATCGTAATAAGTTCCTCTGGTGAAATTGACTGAAAGATATCTCATGGAATTTCTGAAGCCAGTCAAATTATTACCAAATTTGCAACAATATAATCGATCACAGAGAAGTAGCTATTGGGACGAAAAGGCATATTGGTGTATATATATATATATATATATATATATATATATATATATATATATATATATATATATATATATATATAGGCATATAGGTAAAATCTTGAAAATCCCGATCCTTAGATATGGAAGTGAAACAAGGAATTCAGCCTCATCATTACAACAGAAATGAATTTTTTGAGGAGAGTGGTTGGAAAGGCAAGAAGGAATCGCTTCACAAACAAACGAATAAGAGAACAATTTTTGTTGGCAGAAATAAAGACCACGCTGGAATTCCCATATCTTAAGTGGTTTGGCCACGCCTGGTGTATGGAAGATGAAAGGGAACTACAAAAAGTACTGGAAGTTTGAGCAGCTGGAAAAGACTGCGAGGACGTCCCAGGATTTCCTATAAAGAGAATATCCAGGGAATGGAGCCAGAAGATGTAAAACATTCCAGCCGAAGAAAAAGCTGTGCAGGGACCAGAGGGTATAGCTACAGTTTTTCTACTTATCAATTGTATAAGAGGAATACAGAGTAGAAGAGAATAATAATAAATTTTTCAACGAATCATTTGGTGCTTTTTTTGTAGGGGATCACAGCATAGACCCTTAGCTGCGTAAGTTATTACTTATTGAGGATAGTTGAAAAAATGTCTTATTGGTCCTAAACTCGCAAGCATTTTAGAGGTTATGATGTTTTATCTTAGAATTTCTTTTTTTAATAAAATAATTTAGTTGAAATAATACTCATCAAGATGGCAAAGGTAGTTCAATAGATATTACTGCCCTCTTTTTTGCAGATATTATATAATATAGATCCGGTCTAGATGTGTGTCTTAATATCAATTACGCACTTAAAACAAATATGAGCAGTTTTCAATATTTTATTTTATATAATAAAAAATTTTAGAGATAATGGGCAATAAACATGAAACGAAAAACCAAAGCATATATAAAAAAAAAAAAAAATATATTTTACAGAAATTTCCCAACTCTTTACATCATTTCTCCAGCAATCTCTTGATTCATACCCTGCCACGTCTGTACTGAAGAAGTTCTTAACTCCAGTAGGTATTGAACAGATGGGTGCAAGAGTGTTGCCTCACAATACGGCAAAGCCCCACCTGAGCTCTGTTGGATTTGAACCAGGGCTGCGTGCTAGTTACCTTAATGTCTGTGTATCCTCATTGTGTTGGATAACATGGCTTGCGGATCTCTGTGTTTTCCATCAAAGAAATTTCATCAAACATTATAACATTTCATCCATTTAACCACCCCTGAATTGAGCCCCCGTAACATCACACTCACCAGGCTTTAATCCGTCTATATGATAAATAAAGAGTAAAGCAATACTCTGGAAACAGAAAGTTGCTCCATTTCTTTTCATTACTCATAAGATTTTACCCAGAAACGCCTAACATAATCTATATAGTAAATTATTTTAATTAACTTTAGCAAACTTTCTAGTAATAGTTTTTGCCATTGTCAGTTCTGAAGTCGTACCAAGTGAGTAATAATAAATTCACTTTTAATATTAAAAAGTGATGGGTCCGATTTATGTAACTAACGCGTTGAGAGAGGTTTCCAAAGTTTCAGAAGGTCTAGGCTTCAATTCCCATCTGGGATAGTTAACATTTATTTCGTGGAGGTAACATGAAATGAATCTTGACTCACTACCACTCTGGTTAAGGCTGTGTAACAACCGCTTTATCCGTCAGGTAAAGTGACCAATAGGCTCACGTTCTGGACCATTTAGTTTCTCCCATCAATGCCAGTAACAGTGACAGTTGAGTCATAGCTGGATTACTTCTTAGTAGCGTAGCTATTTGTATTTATGACTGAAATATTGCTATTTTAATGACAAGAAAGGTTTCAAAAGGTATCTACGTCTTCTTATAGAATAAAACAGTTTCCATTTAATCTAATCAAATATCGAGCTTGAGAATGTAATTTATGCATGTCTACTGCTCTATCTCAAATTTATTAATAAAAAAAAAAAAACTAGTGAGTAACCTTATTTTGACGAATAATATAATGCGACAAACGATCCCATTAGAATAATGTATAAGTTGATGAAACCAATTCACCCCTACTTTCTGAAACATTGTTATAGTTAACACATCAGTCACAAGTCATGTTAAATCAACTTAGCACCATCAGCACGTCTTTGCATAACCAGAAGTGTGCAGTTTCCTAGAATGAAAGTGTTAAGGGGGTTTCCCGTCTTCTGTGGTTAACATTAACGTTTTTATGAGTTACTGCGACGACAAGATCTTATTGGATTTTACACCTATTCCATATTCATGAATGTTTTGTGAAGTACATGTTTTTTTTTAGTAAATCTGTTTATATAAACATTTATTTAAATGTATTAGTGGAACAGATATAAAGCAGTAAAAGCCGAAAAGGCTGGAATAAACATAGAATAGAATAGAAAATAAACTTTATTCTGGGACGATGTCCCCTAAGAATAATATAATGTACATAAATGAATACAATAAGTCTAGCTTTCATAAGATGAAATAAAATAAATTAACAATCTGGTTAACTATTTACAATTTTTAAAATAAAGAACAAAAACAGACACAGATGAAATAAAAATTACAAAAATCCAATAATTGTAGGAGAAAAAATAAAAACCTATTTACATCTACTTAATGCTTTTTTTTTTTTTTTTTTTTTTTTTTTAAGTCAGGTTTTGCTAGTCAGTATCATTCTGGAGGGAAAGGAGGTATTGAAAGAGAAGGGATTTAAATGTGGACAGAGATGGAGCATTACGGATATTACAGGGTAGTGAATTCCATAAGGAAGTAGCACGGGAAATGAAGGAGTGGTCAAATGATGTACTCTTATGGGAAGAAGTATACAGGTCTGAGGCGCGAGATCTTGTAGTGCGGGAGGATCTGAACTGGAAGATGTTATAGATGTAGGAGGGATTCCGAGAATTAATGGTTTGGTAGAGGAAGGAGGCTAGGAAGTAATTTCTGCGGGATAAAGGATAAAGCCATTTTAACTCTGTATATAGATGTGATGTGTGGGAGGCTTTTGGAACCCTAAAGATAAACCTAACGAAACAGTTCATTAGTCTTCTTAGTTTACTCTCGAGTTCCGCCGTCAACCCACCGTATGCCACCAGCTGTAGTCAAAATGGGGTAGGATAAGGGAAGAAACCAAAAGTTGACGAGTAGGTTTCGGAAGGGAGTCCTGAGAAGAATGGAATAGTTTAAGGATGGATATAGCCCGTCGAGAAATTTGAGAGATATGAGGTTTCCATGAAAGGGTTTGGTCGAAGGCAATACCAAGGTTTTTAACTGTAAAGTGGAATTTAATAGGTTGGGAGTTCATAGACAGGATCGGGAGGTAGGGAAGGGATCTCAAATGGACATGAAGTAGAAATATCAAAATAACATTTCGCGAACAATTTATAATCAGGAATTTAATTTGTAATAATATTGTTGAGACAGGGGGACCCATTATCGCCTGTACTGTTCAATCTTCCCCTAGAAGCATCGAGCCGAGGAATAAAGATGAACCCAAGGTAAACTATTTACAAAAGTCTTACACAACACATGGCATATCATCAGTGGTTATCACAGGTAGAACCGAAACCGCATTGGCCGGTGGTGTTGAAGAATTCAAGATAGCAACTCTCAATTTGGGTCTCGAAATAAATACGGACGAAACCAAATATATGAAAACCTCTAGACAGACCGAGGGAAGAAGAGATGCGGTTGATTTGGGGGAGGACACGTTCCACTGCTGTAGTACATTTAAATACCTGGTAGGAGTTGTGAGGGAGAACAATCTGGACGTTGAAATAAAGAGCGGTATGGTTGCAGGAACCAGATGTTTTTATGCAATACAGAAATCTCTCTATAGTAAAACCCTCTCAAGAAAGGAAAAACTGTTGATTTATAAATCTGCAATAAGGCCAATAGTGATGTATGGCAGTGTGACGTGGACTCTAACTAAAAATACCGGGAGAACACTGTTGTTCCGGGATAGAGGAATATTAAGATTGATCTTTGGTGTTGTAAGAGAGGGGCACAGATGGTGGATCAGAAGCCATGCCGAGATTGCACTATTGTATGGTGAGCCTCTGTGCTATTAAGAAAGGCAGGCTTAGATGGTTGGGACACGTTGAAAGAATAGAGCACAACAGGCTGCCAAAGATAATGTTTAATGGTACACCGGTAGAAAAAAAAGAAGAGGGGCAGACCCAGGCGCAGATAGATTGATGGCCTAGAGGAGGAATTGCGGAGGCTGGGGATACGGAATTGGAGGAACCTAGCGAAGGACCAAGAGGAATGGAGAAAAATGGTGGCAAAGGCCCAGGTAGTGCCCAAGAACAAACAAATAAATTTGTATACTTATGTTATATTTCATTAAAAAAGAAAAGGAAAGTAATAAATATTTGATTACTAAAGTTCAATCCCAATGATACCTTAGATCATTCCATATGAATCTCCCATCTTTAGAAAATTTCAGATTTAAAATATCGGGCTTTACCCAAAGTGTAATGTGTGAATTTCTCGTTGTGACTGATTCCTCACTTTTTGAAGAAAGCTATTTGTTTGTTTAATATTGGTTAACTTATTTGTGTCATTCCAACTAAGATAGATAGGACGGAATATGTACCCCGAAATAAAAGACAATCCCTTGACTGATTCAGATTTGGAGCCAAGTGAAAACGTTACCGTGTTGAGTCTGACATCGATAAGGGTGGGATATGTGGAAGGTAGAAGGAAGACTAGAATTTAAAATTTTCAAGAAATCGGCTCTGACTAGGAAAGGAAGTGGAGAAAGTACAAGTTTCATTGAAGTGTAAATGAAAGGAGATGCATCTACCAGCAATGCCCTCTTGTTTATATTATTCAATAGTACCTTCATAGTCTTAAGTATAGTGATCATACACGTTTTAAATCCCAATGATACAGATTTTCACTTGAAATCTACTTCATCTGTTATGACTTATTGACTTACTGTCATACGGAGCTAGATATTAATATATGTACAGCCAAAGGCACTAACATAGGACACCTTCAAAGATTTTGTAGAGTTGGTAGCACTGCACAGTGTTCATTTTTACCGATCTTAGTTATTAAAATTACTTTAGTGGAGAAATAGAACTAATTACACTAGAAGTGCTATATATTGTTATAAATAAATAAATGAAATGAAGAGATAACAGATTCAATGAAATTTTTTGATGGACAATTATTTTCGTAATATATTTTAAATAAACCCATAAAATAAGTAAAATTCACAAATAACCTCCAAATAGTATTTTTATTTTATTTTTACAAAGAGAAGTGATATACATATATACATAATAAATTATTAAACATTTAAAATAAATTAAACAAAGAATGCATTTGAGATTTTTTAAAATTATGGAAACAAACAAAACAAATTGGAATATTAAAAAATTAAATATCATGTATTTTCTTTGGTATCAGTACGCTCACTTTTGTCGCTTCGTTCTCTCGGATTATCATTTCCCATGGACAAAATCATGTTTAAGGTCTCTTCTGTCAAGGGGTGAAGATAATAACTACATAATTATGTATTACAAAACTATATCCAACAGTATCGATCGGTTCTAAAGAATCGACTTTGTTTCGTCGATTCTCGATACCGATTGTTTTCTCAAAAATCGGTAGAACCAAGAATCGACATTTGGAACCGACACATCCCTAGTTGTTAGTGCTGTGCTTGTGTACGAAAATCCAAGTTTTGGTAGCGGCAAATATTTCGAAATTTTCTACGAATCCCCAAAATATCTACAGCACAGTTGGTTTTAAGGAAAATGTTTAATGTTCAAAATTAAACTAGACAGTTTGAATAATTTAAAGTCTAGACAGATTAAATTTAATACAGTTTGAGCAGAAAAAAAGCTCTGTAGCTTAAAAGAGGACTGAGGATTCAGGCATTTAAATGTGGAATTCTCTCAAAAGGTGGCAGAATTCTTTTTTTTCTGCCTTTGCTCTATACGTTCTTAACAATGACGTTTAGAGCATAGTTCATTATAAACTATTTTAAAAATTATTTAGTTAACAATAAATCTAACACAATACAGTGTTATTATGGGCAATGCTTCTTTACATAAATAGGTGGCTAAAACATTTCTTTGCAAACTAATTAGTCCATTAGCGTATATACCGTACGTTTCTATTTCCTTTACTTTCTTTTTTTAAATATAAATATAAAACTTTTATAATAATTAAATACACTTTTAACTATGTAAAACATGCACTTTATAAAAATCTCCAGTTAATCCAACCTTTTGGGCGTTCCGCCCTACCCCTTGGTCGGATAAGTGAGGTTCTACTATATTCAGTTCCTATTTGCTTGGTTGCTTCAAATTACATTTTGAAATGATACAGTGTCCTTTATATGTAAAATTCCGCGTAATTAATACTTTTTGGTCATTTTTAATAATTATTACTTCAAAGCCTTTACAAGCAATTATAAACAAATAGTTTTCAGTGATTTTATTCCAAGGGATAAAAAATGTAATTAAAAATGTTGTTTGCTCTGAGAACGGCTGTTGTTTATGAGAAGAAAGGCTATAAAAACCCAATTAAGTTCTATTACCTCCATAATGGGGCTAAGATAGCGGATCCTTGAGCTGCCTAGATCTGGCGGAAGCAATTTTATTTTATCGAAGCCTATTTGATAAAATCCTCCTATATTAATTTACACACTTCCGCTTTAGTCATTAATGACATTTTAATGAATATTTGGGAAGATTATGATTTAGGCCAACATATATTTAGTAATACAATAAAAATCGAGTAGGATGATATTTAGGGATTTTCAAGTATTGTTCGTTATAATCGAAATTTCCTACAACTAATATTTTGTTTATTCAAAATAGTTATTTGTATTTGAACATCTTTGAACCAGATTTATAAAATGTATCTATATGTAGATCTATATGTTTTTTATATAATTGAAACAATTTATTTATTTTTCAGTATTAACAACTGTATGAAATATATAATGGGGTGTATAAAAAAAAATTACCGTTTCTTAAACAAATATTTGTATTATTATTTCTTAGATATAAAATACAATTAATACTCAAAGTATAGTCCATTGTTATCTACCATCATTACCCATCTGCTAGCCAATTTTTCTATGCCACGCTGATATCATTCTTTGGGATGGCTGCCATGCAATTGTTGGAAGAAAATGGGCTATGGATCGAAACAAGTAGTAATCCGAAGGTGCGAGGTCTGGACTATATGTTAGATGAGGCAGGAGTTCAAACCCATGAAGTTCTGTAAACTTTTCTTTAGTTCGACGGGAAGTGTGTGGACGAGCAGGTCTTTTTCACCTTCCCCATGGAGAGAAGATAGCGACTAACAGTATCTTTCGACACAACCACACTACCTGGCAAATTCGCGAGTACTTGTGGACGGATTTGATCCAACAGCTTCCTTCAGAACCTCATCAATAGAGACCGGATTTCTGTGTTATTGCACATTTATTTCGCTTTGATTTAGCGCTCTCTAACCCAAGTAGTTATCTCATTTATAACCTAAGGATTCTTATTCTTAAATTTTATTTTGCACGAAATTGCACAAATTTGACTGTTTGATCTTAATTGCACGAATCCCGTTTTACTGCACGAAATTGCACATTTGAACCAAATTCATCTATTTTATTCACTTAATCATTTATTTTTTGAAAATTTTACTTACGATTATTAGACAACATTTATAACAATTATTTATATTAAATTAATTAACTAAACGATAATTAGTTTTAAATTTAAAGTAAAAAGTCGCTTAAATCAAATGTATTTGCGACCTACGAGTTTTAAATGATCGTATTGAATTAGGAGCTTTGAGGATTTAGGCAAACATTGAAGATCGACGTACTTCCTAGAACTAAGACGTATCCTCAGAATATTTTACTCCCCGCTTTCCATTTCATTCCCCACTTCTGATTTAGCACAAAGGGCTTGTTGACAAGATTTTAAACTATCAACTTTGCAAATGCCAAAAACGTCCGCGAGTGTGTCTACAAAATTTAAACAATGGACCAAAATATCCAGAGCTGATATTTGTTTGAAACTCTCGAAGAAAGCTTAAAACCAATTGAAAATGAAAAGGGAAGATGTTTATTTTCAAAATTCGAGTAAATCCTTGAGAAAAACTACGGCTACATTCGTTAAAAATAATTAAATTATTGTATCAACGGAAAGGAAATAGAAGCTGATAATCTGGATCCATCCACAATCGCATGCTACAAAAATTGTCCTGTTACGTCCATAGATGTAGAACGTTCCTTTTCTTTGCTAAAGAACATTTTATTAAGTGACAGGTGGCATAATTTTATTGAGAAATATTTTGAAATTTATAATGTCGTACATTTTCACGAAACCTTTAAAAACTAATTTATTTTTCAAAAACATTTTATTATATTTTGTTTCCACGTAAAAGGAAATTTTAATAAAGATATTTTATATTTCTTTTAATTAACAATATTTTTCCTTATCTCCTTTCAATATTATCTCCTTTTTTCCCCAAATTTTAAAGTATTTCAGATTAAATTAACACTAAAACGAAACGTTTGTCGAAATCTCCTTAAGTTTATTCAAGGCTGGTTAAGTTTTGCATATTTGTGTAAATAAGTGGATTGCTGCATTTATTAAGTTTTTAAATTCACGTTTTGGGTTTTTTACTGCACGCTTTTGCATATTTTGAGTTTTTTACTCCACGATTTTGCATGTTTTGAGTTTTTTACTGCACATTTTTTTTTTTTTTACTGCACCAAAATCCCGTCTCTACTTATCAATATCCATTAATGGCCGCCCTTCTCCACTTCTAAATTTTTCAAACCAACGCCACGCATTGCGCTCTTTAAGGACACCTTCACCCTCATGTTTAATAATTTCACAAGTTGCTTCAGCGGCTGTGAAATGTTTTTTCCAGTAATGTCTTAAAATACGAGAATTTCGTAGGACACTGTCATGTTTATTTTTTGAAATTACTAACTGAACTGATATGAGGCTTTTTTTGAAGAAGTCCAGTGTTATAAGCTTAGAGAATTCTCTAAATAGATTGTTAAGTATTGGTAAGTAATAAATGGCATTAACATATTTACAGACTTGTGAACTCTGGAATTTGATAAAACGGTCATTTTTTTTTTTTTTATACGCCCTATTACATTAAGTAAATATGTGGAAAAATAATTACAATACTTGTAACTATTTTGTTTCATTGTTTGGAGTCAATGAAAAATGTAAATAATTCTCCGATGTTTCCTCATTTATCTATTTATTCACTTTTGTAATTTAATAAAAAAATTATTTATTGATTTTCACAATTGTAAATAATTCATATATCAAGTAAATGATTGCAATGACATATCAATATTACGTAAGGACTACCCATCATTATCATTTCAATAAAAGCTCTACATTAGAAAGTATTACCAGACTGGTGGTTATGGGCCTTATCATTAAATGAAAATCCGATTCGGGCTTAATCAGCAACAAATGGATTATTAAGATCATTATGTCATTATTGAAGGTTATTGGTGACATAATAGGGAGCATCGAAGATTTTGTACCGTAAGGATTAGAAATTGGATTGAGAATTGGATGGTTTAGTTAAACTCCAAATAGGTCTAATCACTGATGTTAATGAGTCTATACTAATTAATTGGAAAACTAGAGTGTGCTTGGTAAATATTAAAGTAGGCAGAACAATAAGAAACTATCGTTTTAGTCTTGTATGTAGATTTCAAGTAAGAAATTTGCTCAGATTAAAGACGGATTATGTTCAGACTGTATATTAGTTATGTTCAAATGGGATCAGTCAAGTATTATTATAGGTTACTGCAGCAAACAAACCCGTCAAATTATAATGTTAGGATGAAGAGTAAATGGTATTTGATGAGATTTGTTTGGATTCATTTTAAGCCTCCAATTCCAACAGAATCTTGAAGGTTTGTGCAATGAAATTGCAGTATTCTAGATGCAATGAAAGTATCATTTTTACTGATTTCACACGTGTAATCACCGTAAATGGTAGGGTAGACGCGCCTTCAGTTGGCGAGAGGGTGTACAACTCATTTCGTACTAAATTTTTATCAGGAGAAAAATAAATAGGTGTTAAAGAAAGCGTTGAATAAATGTTTTTAGAACGGTGTTTAAGATGAACATTCGTAAAATGGTAATAGCGTACCGGCTCACAGCAATGCCTTCTGAAGCCTGCGCCTTCTATGAGAACGTTGCTAAGGTGAGGTGAGATGTTAGCTGTATAAACTGTGCTAAGGATAGGACCTAGGATTCCGAGGAACACTGGCAGACTGAGTGAGTAGGTATCGAATGTGAAGCAAGTTGGGAGACTAATGGATTCGTGTGGGAGTGCTGTTTACTATGAAAGGATTGGTACCTGGTTTGAGCTAAATTAGCAACATATGGAACATTAATGTCTTTATGGATAAGTATATTTGTGACAAAGTAAGGATTTTGGATTGTAAAGAATGTAAACGAGAAGAATTGGATGGTTTAGTGGAGCCCCAAAGCTCAACTATATGTCCAAATAGCCCTAACAACTGCCATGTAAATGAGTCTCTTGTAATTTACTGGAAGCTTTGAACAGTTGTCTAGTAGTGAGGAAAATCAAAATTATAACCTAACAAAGACACGTATTTACATATTTTTTATAATTAACACATTTAAATAACTCTGGGGAAAATACAGTGTTTACTGTAACATATTGCTTTAAACTGTACTCAAATAAAAAACGACACGAAGGAAAACTCTATATACTCACTACAATAACAAATAAAAAATAAATAAATAAATAAATAAAAGACAAAGATTAATACGCTGTAAATGGATCCTCCATACATTTTACCTTTGACATTTCATGGGACCGGAGATTTTCAACCGGTTGTTCCTTACAGTTATAATTATCGTCATTAAAATCGATTTGTACAGAAATATAATTATTTTCATTTAAAAAATCTATTTCTGATAATAATGAGATGTTTAACCATAACATTTCTTGTTATCTGTGACAACCTGGTAAATTTATAACATCTGTAACTCTTGTGAATAGTCAATTAAGTGCATTTGGTTTGTTAATGCTGTTTGTGAGTTTTGGGTTATTGGTATCATCAGATAGCTTTTTTTTTTTCTCTCTCTTTATTTGTGTCTAATGGACTAAGTTACAGGTTATTTCAGAGATAAATCACAATGAATTTGTAAATCACTCTAGAAACAATTGCGTTTTTACTAAAATATGATTTTCACTCCACCGACTATTCAAAAGTACCACAGATATGTCGAAAAAGTGAACTATTAAATGTAATTGCTATAAATAGAACCAAATAACGGCAAATAATTATCAGAATAAATGAAATAAAAATTTCAACGACATTCTTCAAGCAATGACGGATTACTTCTTCTATCAGCTACCGCTTACGTTAAGGATAGACAATACAAACATGTCGTAAATAATGATTTGCGTAAAATATTTAGCGTAAAGGATGATTATCGGAATGGAGAATATCGAAGGCTGCACAGCACTGAGTCGCGTGATCTTTGACGATTTGTGTCGTGGTAATAAAAATAAAAATTAATTTATTGCACAAGATTTAATCGAGTCAAGATCACTAAAAGCACGTAAAAAGATTGTTGCACATTTGTTATGTATTCCAACTATGATAGAAAGAGGGTTTATTCTTTAGGTTATGTAATTTTTCTGGCTAAAAACTTTGGATTATGGATACAGTGTTATTGCTATGAGTATGAGACTTCTGAAGTTTTGTAACAGTAGGTTAACGATGTAGGTTTCAGTAATTAAAAAAAAAAAAAAAAAAAAAAAAAAAAAAAAAAAAAAAAAAAAAGAGAGAGAGAGAGTAGTAGTATTATTAATAATATTTAAAAACCAGACGAGATAACTGACGAGATAATTCTTTTCATTTCTTAAGAAATGAGCACTTTTTTGTAAATTACCAGGTTTGATCGTATTTTATTTTGTTAAACTATATTTTTATAGTTAAATTCTATCTATATTTTATATAGCAGAACCCAGAACCCAGCGACGTCTCTCGTCTTTCTTTTTTTTTCTTTTTAGCAAAGACAGGAGGTCCCTCATCCAGCTCCTTTTCAGCCGTCATTGTTTCTTTCTTATGTATTTGTGTAGTAGCCATGCGAGTGTATTGTGATGTCCATGTAATTTATGGTGGTATCGTTTATTGTGGGTCCATAAATTGTGGTTACTTTCGCATGCAAAGGAGAGTCTATGTAAGTAATGACGCATACCTACCAGGGTGCGTTTGTAATATTCCTGAATGGTTTTACCTGGAAAATTCTGTGATTATTAGTATTTTTAGCTCTTCCGTATCTATGAAGCGTATGTTCAAACAGATTTAAGCAAGTAATCATGTTTGTTTAATTTGCACAGTTGAATACTAGGAGAGAAGTGAATATAAAAGTCAATCTTAGTTTGAGTGTTTTCACTTTTTTTCTTGATATGTGATTGAACTCTTGTTTCAAAAGTGATCCTTGCTATCCTTTTCTTGATTTATACTGAGGAAGTTCCCAAACCATCTTAGTTATTTTTTTCTAAGATGTTTTATACTGGCTGTACTTAAAGGTTAGATAGTAGAGTCGTATTGCGGATCTTTTGGTGTTCTCTCTTCGTGTTCTTTTGACTTTTCTAAGGTCTCTCATCTCCACTGCCCGGTGCTCTTATGTTTCAAGGTGTGTCCAAGTCTTCGAGGAATAGGTTAGGAAGGGTAGGAACGTAGACTTGTCAACAGATTTTCGATTTCTTCGGAAAGCTGAGGAAAGCTCTTCAGATAAAATGAAAAATTCTTCTAGCTCCTGCTAGGCATTGTATAATATCCCCATTAATATACCTGTTTTCATTTAGACTTAAAATATTTAAAATTATGGAATTGTTCAAACATTTGTCCTTTCAATCTTAGAATTCTTATTACTTTCCGGTGTTGTCTTTGCATTGTCATAATATCTAAATATACAAAAAAAAATAATAATAATAATATATACAATAAAAATAGTAATGAACTAAGGTTAAGTTTTTAATTAAAGTAGCACCTTAAATACAGCCATTCTATAAACATACGCCTAAGCATAGCGTCCCCTCACTCTCCCTCAACCGCGGAGAAAGTAGGATTCCAGGAGATCCCACCGCTAATCTCTCTTAACTACATTACTAATTGGAAACCTTTAAAATACTGAAATAATCCGCTTACTACATTCCTCCATTCTTGAATTCCAGATACTTACTACTGATTTTATATCCTATCTCACGGAACTCCTTTGAAAAATCCATTATAATCCGAGCTGCTCTGCTCTGGAACTCCATTCCCATTCCTATTCGAGAAAATTCCTAGCTGTCTACTTTTTAACACCATTTATTTCTTCCATCTCCTTACTAACCAATCTCCCGCAAACATGCAAATAGTTTTGTAATATAAGTTTGTTACATATAATCGAATAACAGTATTTAATTTATTTCCATATTAAGAGCTTTCTTATTTCATGATGTACCGATACCTTTCTCTGAAATTAATGCACCAAGAAAATAGGATCATTTTATTACACTTTTTTTTTATTCTCAGAGGACAATGTGTCCCAGTATTATGTTTATTTTTCATTTTTAAACTGCAGTTAAAACTTTTAACGCGCAAAAAAATTAGAGTCTGAGATAGGCTTGCTAACTGATGTACAGTCTACCCAAAACCTTTCGATTTAGAGACAAATAACTGTACCAGAATTACTTTATACTGCACAAAAAAGAATATAACCTCCTAAATTATTTCAGGTTAAAATGTCCATAAAAAATATAAATATATATTTTATTTTCAATACTATAATAAATAACTTTTTCCTCCATATTTCAAAATATCTTATATTCATAATTATCCAAATGTTATTCTTAAAAAAAGAAAGTTATTAACGATGATCTTGTGTATTTGGTTTTCAATAGTATTGGGACAGGAGAACGTTTTTATTTATTTATTTTAAATATATCACGGCGAAATTTAATATACATAGGTATATATATAACTGATATACATATAGGATAAATAGCATGGCCCTAAAAACATGATAGGAAACGAAATTAAAAAATAAAAGATTACGATTCTTGTTCTCCTTGCAACTAATACAGCACCAAAATACATACACTTACTAAAACTCCATATGGACTTAAACATCACAGATTTATAGATCAGCCAAAAAAAAAAACTCACAAAGACAAAATACAAACATTTCAATCACAAACACTGTGGCTGATGGCACGATCTTAATGGTAATAGAACACTGCATACAGATTTACACATACCCACCGTAATTGACCACATAAAAAAAAAAATACAGAATATTTCACTAAAAATTGTATAAATATCCCAAAAGACTCATTAAAAACATGGCCACAAAAATTAATAACGACAATCCTAAAAAAAAAATAAAAGAGTGAAAATGAATTGGTTAAAAAACCTCCGTAACTAACAAACAACCTAAAATAAAGTCGAGAGGAGGTACCAACGTGTACTGGTCTCCTTAATTTTTTACATGTCTTATTTATTATATATTCAGCACATTCGTTAATAGCTTAAATACAGGTGAGAATTAAAAAATAATGTTAAAAAAAAAAGAAGAAATGTTTAAAGTATACAAACATGCATATGTAGAAAAAAAATATATTGAACATGTTCCCTTGAAGCCATGTGGTTCTCGATAGATGCCAACGGATCTAGGAACCTTTAGAAGTCAACGTTTATCAGCCCGATTCCCCTAAATATCTAGCTATTTAAGTAAAAATACATACATTAACAAATTTATATAGATAAATGTATTCCTAATCATAAGTTCCTTATTCCACCTCTTTCTTGGATTATTAGAATCTTACCTTATTACGGTATGAATAATTTTCTTAACTTCGCTACAAAAAAGGTAATTTCAATAACATACAGTATTGTTGCAAGGAATATAATAGCATCATATACCATATGCAAAATATGTTTTGAAGCAATCCTATTTGCTTAGCCAGTGTACTGAATAAACAAAGTAAGTATCTTTCTGTTTTCTCCTATATCTCCTTCGTGCTATGTTTGGTGGCATTTATGATAATGAAAAGTTGCTCTGATGGATTACTTTATGCTATTGTACTTTCTCACAACTAGAGAGCTATTTTAGTTAAAGTAGCTGGCATGTACAGCCATGTACAACATACTAAAGTGCATTCGCTAGGGGAGGACTTGAGTGGGAGGGCGGAATCTTTTAAACATTTTGCTTAATGTATCCGAAAATGTTAAGATTAGAAAAAAAAAAATCTTACTATAGTGTCTATAGTTCTGGTGATACAGATAATGGAAAAAAGGAAAAATGAAAAAGTGTGTATATTTGGCTTAATTTATACCATTACTATTGCAAATAAATATATTATCATTATTAATGTTCAAATATCAACTACCTTATCTTAATTACTCTTCATTTTATAAAATAAACAAAATACTTTTCTTCTTTTTTATTTTTTTTTATGCATTGTTTAAATTTTACCCAAGTCATATGGCTTAGTAAGGCTCCCTTAGGGAACATATGGTAAATTATACAGGCCAGTTGAATTAGCAAGTATGCCAAGTTTCAAAACTTCAGGATTTATTTGTCCTGTTCTACAATTTTTTGGCTGGTTTGTCTGTGATTTTATTGATTTATCAATTTTGTTTTCCTTATTGTTTAAAAAAAAATAATTATCTTATTATATTGATGTTTGGTTGATTATTGTGGCTTAACGTCCTTATATACTCTAACTAGGAAGCACGGTCTATGTCCTCCTATAATCTATATCCTACAGATTACAAACCTAATCCAGCCAGGTTACCTATTCTGAAAGGTCTAGATTCATTTCATGGCTCCGCCACGATATAAATTGTGAACCGCTCGCGCGCAGATACTCTAGCCCCAACTCGCTCCACCCTCCCCCCTTATAATGCTGATTCCTCGTTACTGCAAAGTTTGCTGCTTGTCACAGAATATTCTGTCTTTCAGTGATTACTATAATATTAGAATCTAATGCCCGGATACATAAGGAAATGCTTATTTTTCTGTTCCTTATTAATTATTTGTTGTTTTCAAAAACATGAGTTAATATCTGTGAGAAATTAAACATGCTATCTTATTAGCAGTCTTTTATCTGTATGCCAACTCAGCAATCAAATAAAAATTTTCAGATCTATTTTTGGAAGCTTTTTCTGTAGAAATTTATCATACAAGAACAACTGTCGTCCATTTTTTTTTTTTTACTACTTTTTTTTTTTAAATATTTCAATAACTGGCTGACTGAGCAATTGATACAGCCATGGTTTAAAAATCATATATACACGTGATCAGCATTGTGGAACCCTGTTGCATTGTTCTGAATCTAACACAGATGAATATTGTGCCTAGAGTTATTTACTTATTTATCTGATTAACAATTCAATATACGGTGTGGAGAAGAAACTTACAAATCTAGAAGTTATTATAACCTTGATAGTTATTATAACCGGAATCGCTCAGATATTTCTACACCCCTTCATTCAAATACAGCTTTTATGTTATGTTTTTTACTTACTTAGTTCAAGTATCACAGATCCTTAATTTAGACATATCTCTGGGGAGTACCAGTACAATCAAGACCTCCGCGTATGTATCGGAAGTAGAATGGATTTCCAAAAGTTTTTAATCTACTTAGAAATATGCTTTAAAAAATTTTTTTTCTTTATTTTTGTTTAAAAAATCATCTTAAAGCGACTTTTTTTTTTTTTTTAAAGTATCGAATTAAAATATGTTACTTCTTGTATGCCTACAGGACAGGAAATTATTGGTTTACGACGGAGGGTAAAGGTTGTTTGATGAGATTTATGTAGATCCTACGATTTCGACACAACTTGTGATATGTAATCGTAATATCTGCGATACAATGAAAGGACCATTTTTTACTGATATCACACATCTATCGTCTTTCTATGAGTCGATGAGTCAGGATATGTCGGGATGTCAGCTGTATACCGTGTTGAGTATGGGACCTAGCATAGAGCCTCGAGGAACGCCGATAAACTGCGTATATGTAATTTTAAAATCTTCTTAAGACAAGTATTTATATATTCGAATAATTGGCACGTTTAACTTATTGAAGTTCTAAGAGAACGGATTAGGTTAAATATGTTCAACAGGGATTACTAAAATATTTTATTGTGAAACATTAATAAAAGATACATTTAGGGCAAGAAATGGGAGGAAGAGTAAAGGCTATTTGGCAAGATTTGTTTGGATTTATTTTAATCTTCAAATTTTGACACAATATAGAAGATTTGGAAGATTTGTGATATCAAATTGGAGTATGTTAAGATGCGTTGAAGAGATCATTATTTAACTCACGTGTGTCATCATTATGCAGGATCTGAGTGATTTTTAAATTTTTTTTTTTTATAAATAAATAAATAAATTAGAACCGGTAATACTGAAATTTCCACTTCAAGCCCAAATCTTTCAGATTATCATTAATGACATTGGAGAAGTAACCAAAATATCTAAAATATTTTTATGAAAAAATAATGTAAAAGGAATGAAATCCATAATTCTAAAAAACTGGGCACTGACCAAAGTCCTGTACAGCTTTGAATTAAACAGCGTTTGAGTTACTTACTGCCTGCACATAATTTTCTTGGTAAATATCACTGATGGGTGTGTCATCACATAAATATCATGAAAAAGGGCATGATAAGATTGTTCTTTTATGTTGTTTTTTTTTTCATAACTTCCAAGATTTCACCTAATATATTTTCATTCATGATTAGCACTTGAAGATAATTCCAGGATCAACAAGTAAGGCGAAAGTGCAGGAAGCGTTATTGATCTAGGAGACCCTGCCACGGCCTACACAACTTATTCAACACCACGTGTAGGCAGTCAGCCTGCCAATTATTTGCAGGCTCTTACTTCTACAGAACTGTTGCAAAAATAATTTAACTGTTAGGAGTGAAATGAGAATCTAAAATTTCCCAACAACTATGACGTGATTGCCCAATATAAAAAAAAATATTTATTAAGAATATCACAATTTATTAAATTAAAATTAATTTATTTAAGAATTTCTGAAACTCATTGGGTAAAATGTTTTATCATAATTTTCGCACATGGAAATTAGATCTATAATCTCAGATTTTCTAATTAGAGGGAGAGAAAGAGATACGCTTTATTAATATGAAAATAAAATATTGTTGCCTAACTAAACTCCCCATCACAACACTTTGAAATACTTAAATTTGATAAAAACGTATTTTATTTTCATAATAAAGAAAGGTTCTGAAGTCTATAATAAACATTCATAAGCTAGGCATAAACAATTTTTATAAAAATAAATTACAGTATTCCTTCCAATTAACAAAAACGTTAAAAACTTACTTTTTAAAATTTTAATTTTTTAGAATTTAAACTATTAAATTTTTAATTTATATTTAATAAGACATATTCCCCCCTCTGTCTTGAATGACTGCTTCCACTTGGCATACTTGTCAATAACGAAACGAATGATAAACATGGACTAAAGGAAATTTGAAAAAAATAACCTGAAAATCCATTGTTTTTTATTAACAGGGAATAGTATTGATGTGCCAAATCATTAATGTCTCACGTTTAATAAATATTATTAATATGAATATAAACCAAGTATGGATTAAGGTAAAAACCAGGAAAATCTCTAGAATTATGGGTGTTGCAATACTTTTGACGAGGAGTTTATATTACACACAGCTTACTGCTCTGACTAATGGAAGATAACAATATTCTAATTAACAGATAAGCGTAATTCGTAATTCTAATACCATAATATTGCAGTATAATTCTAATATATAATAAAATATACAAGATATACTAAGACAAACCACTTTTTCCTTCTTAATTTATTGCTCTCACAATCGCTACTTGTCTCATATTTTATCATTTTTTTAACCTTCTTCCATCAATAAATATTATTCCTACCTAACATATACGTATGCACTTATAAAAAACCAGATGAAAAGTAAATTTGTGTACATATATCTGCAACAAAAATAAATAAAAGGATCAGATTGTTCTAGATACCATGCAAGTGGTGCAGGTGGTGGATAATGCCCAGGGTGTCCAAGATTATATTTTCGGATACCATCGCAATATTCCTCGCTTCCATACCAAGGTTCTCTAAAAAGCTCCTTGTTTTGCTTGGTATATTCTTCCTAAAAACCTAGTATATCATATTTGAATTATATATACCAATTCAATAGTAAACAATTAATTTTTTAATCAGAATTCTATGCGCTGAGCAAATAAGGTGACAGATGAGGTTCGCACAATGGTAAAGAAGGATCAATACAATTAGGAATTGATAAATTATTTTTCGCTTCTTTTTTTTCGGAATTTTTATTCGAAGACTACTATCACCAGTTAAACGTTTATTAACAGTTCTAAGAAAGGGAAGAGGAAGGACTTGTAGCAGATAATAATCCAAAGAGTAAACAAATTTAAAATCTTTAACTCTTTGAAATGAATAAAAAATTTCCGCATTTGAAAATGTGAAAAATGTTCACTCTTTGGATCCTTACCTGCAACAAGTTCTTCCCCTTAATTTGTACATTTGCTCAGAGTTCTAACAACTAGTGTGATAAATCGTTCAATTTCGCTCGCATGAATTACTTGCTTCCATTAAACAATGGAAAATATAAAACAAATTTTGTCTCAACAGGCATAATGAACATAAAATCTCATAAGAGAAACTGTTTGCTTTCTGAAAAACATAAAATCAAATATTTAATTTATTACTACGATTAGAAATTTTATAAAAAATTACAAGTTTACTATTAGCGACAGTATCATGGCTTCTACTTTGACGAAAAACTTTCACGGAACCCTCAAACTAGAGTTAAAAGGCAAGAATTTAAAAGGCGCTTCAGCCAATTGGATACATAAACTTCTAAATAGCAGAGCTTTCCTTTGAAAACAAACTCCTCATACATAAAATCATCATATTTAGACCTATGGACTTGAACTCTGAGGTTCAGCAAAACAATCAAATATCAAACGTTTCAATCCTTACAATCTAAATCCTTTCGTTCTATTGTAAAAGCTTCATTTTATGTCTCCAGCAAACCCCTACATAATGGTCTAAATATAATAATAGACCTGATGATATTCTCAAAATTCAATCAAAACCTATCCAACCACACCTAACCTCAGGTTTATTCATTATTCAGTTCCAGAAATCCATACAACTGAAAGCGGTAGCAGCCCCGAGACGTATTATAAATATTTATTGTATTGGAGTTCTGGCAACAGCCAGTTCCTCCACTGAAGGCCTGAGTGACTGTGTCATGTAGTGATCTGCTGTATTGTGGCATTTACTCGTTCAGATAGTAAATATTTTATGATAGTATTTTTTTTCTTTCTCTATTTTAGTTTATTTCATTCTACTTTTAATATTTTATTTCCAAATAACAGGCTTAACAGTCAAGAAACTGCTCGTCATTTCCGACTACTCCAATATTTACTAGACAAGCGTTAAAAGCTCCCAATAAATTAGGAAAGACTTATTTACATGCAAGAATTAGAACCATTTAGACATACGGAGTTGAGCACTGGGTATCCAGTAAACCTTACAATTCTTTTCGTATCCAATCCTTACAATCCAAAATCCTTCGTAAAATCCTCAATGCTCCTTATTATGTCACAAACAAACTTATCCATAAAGATGTTCCATATTTTGCTGATTTGGCCCAAACCAGATCCTATCCTTCCATAGTAGACTCCAAACCCACTCGAATCCACTATACTCCCTAATTGCCTCACACACAATGCTCTATAATCCTCCACTGTAATGTAGAGCTTTTATTGAAATGCTACTAGTGAGTAGTTCATTAAATGTTATTGACATATCATCGTATTCATTTTCCTCAAATTTACTTGTATATAATTTTTAGATTTGTAAATATCAATAAATAGATAAAAAAATATTTTATTTTTTATGTTATTAATTTTATATAATATATAGTTAGATGTTGTTTTTCGTTATTATTAGTTTTCTACTTTCATTGTACATATTGTACGCATGGATTCATTGTCATCCATATTACTCATTGCCCTTGAATGAGGCCGCTTATAATATTTATTCAATAAACTGCTTAATTTTTATTTATTTACTTTTTTTATTTTAGGTAGGTTTAAAAAAACAACACTGTTAGCCTTGAGTATGGGCTGAACCGTCGCTTCAAGGATCAGATCAGAATGATTCAATCACCACTAAGATCAGCTCCTTGATCAAAGATAAACTGATCACGTGAAAATGTAGATGACCTGGGAATTGAGTCACAATTCACTCAAAAAACTAGCTCACAAGAGCTTCAACTACTTTCTCATGAGTCACTGATCACTCCTGTAAAAAGAATCATTTTAATTAATTCCGATTACTGGTTGTTAGTTATAAAGAGCTGAGCAATTGGACCATAGTTCCTAAATCTAAACCAAAGCCAGAGATTACATCATTCACGCCTACAACTGCCTAACTTTAACGTCCTTGTTGGAACCGTCATGTTATCCTCTCTCTTTTCTCTGTTTTGTTAGCCTCTGCTAAATTCAGACTATATCAGATTTTATTTGTTGAAAAATGGTTATTGAACAAATTATGGAAAATTATCAGTCACGGTGGGAATATTAATATCCTAAACAGAACACTCAGTGAAGATCATACGAAGAACCAGAGAAAAACCGAGGTTATCCTCTTTTTATTGATCTCACGCTTTGTTATGTCACATCATCCTATAGGAAGTGTATTTTCTTTTCATAAAATTTAATATAGGTGAGATGATAAAATCTACATAAATTTAATAATTTAAAAACGATACTAATAATCAAATAAAAAAAATAAACAGTTGTAGTGTTTTACAGTTGATCTCAGGAAATTACAACTGACAAAATAGATACCTTCCTCAGCTAAAATAAGACCTGGACTAGGGAGTCTGGCATCCTGTATCCACTTCACTCAACTATCACACTTCCGTTACTTATTATTTATTATAACAATCTGATATTAAAATATTAATAAATTAGTTGATTATTTTGTTTTGACTTTTTGGTTACTATCTCCATTCCTAAAAATAACAATTAATGATTAAAAAAAAAAAAATGCCAAGGTCGTATGCGGACTGTGACGGCAATCCAGCAAACGAATACATTAGAAGGTAAACCAACTTTTAGATGTGGAGTACAGTTGCTTTCTTCACATTTCGGCGATCAATTATACTGTTGAAAATCTCATTTAATACTTGGTTGACCTATGTTTTTGGATTTTAAACAGTTTTAGAAAAGTTGTCTTAGGAAAAAACAATATTTCTTGAGAAACTAATTATCAATTTAGGAAAATGGTTCCAGATTTTTATAAACTTTAAATTTGATTTTCACCAAACTCAACTAAGTTTGAGGACTGTTTTCCCCTTCATATAGCTGTGATAATATTTATTGATTCGTTGTTATTAGTATTGTTTAACTAATAACTAATAATCGCAGAGTTGAAGTCACATCACTTGCCACTTTCAGAACTTGGTGTGATGTTTAATGATTATTATTAAATATTTATTTTGCATGCTGCTTCCAACAGATTCCTCTTTATTTTTTCAAAGTTGCAAATGAATCAAGTTTTTAATTTATGATTACCTGGCTTGAGATACTATGGTTATTAATAATATTCGACATGAGTTCTACAGTAAGTTTTAATGACACCAGGGCGATGACGAATGATTCACCCGAAATATTTTTACCAGTAAATATATGCTTATAGAACTAAATCCACTTTTATAAAAGCCACACTTGCAAATCAATGTCCTCGTACAGTACTAATTTATGAAGACTTGTTCCAGCAGATTGTTTATTTAGAGTTAATCCTTCAGGAATGAATCGATCCTTAGTCAACTTCAGCTCATACAAACTTGCAAAGAAATTTTCATTGATGGAATTAACTACAGGTCTAAGAAGTTTACATAAGCGCTCTGGCAAGCTAAGGTCATAATAAAGGGCCTACGTATCGACGGGAGACTTGGAAGATTTACTGCCAGAGTCTGAGAGGACATCCTTTCTGTCCTTTGAAAAGCAAACTCGAGTTTTTCTTATGATCTCGTCGTGGCTAGATCGTGAACGCGCCTTTTCTTAGTCTTCACTGAACTCTCTCCGAAGGACACCGTTGGTCTTCCTAATTTTCCAGATGATCTGCGATGTTGCAAGTGAAAAAAAAAATCTGAATTTAACCACTTTTTGTTTGGCTTCTCAAATCGCTATTTATACAGGTTTTTTGAGCGCCCAGTAATGTTTGATTCATTTGTAAAAAATGGATATACTGTCTCCTCGGGGCGCTTCTACTCACTTGGATAAAATCCTCCCCGTCTGTTATTCTCTCTCCACTCTGATAAAAAAATTAAAATTGAATGAGCAGTCCTCTAGTTTGAAGGGGCAGGTCGGGGCAACTGGTATTAGCAAATTATCATTTTATTTTAAGCACAATAAATTTTACACACATTTTTGCACATTTGTTGTAATTGACTTTCAAAGTCGACATGCTCAAATTTAGTAACGCATAATTTTATGAAAAAATATTAAACTTGTGCACTCACCTTGTGTGTGATCACCAATTTTCTGTAAATAAAGAGCTATTAACCCTCTAAATACAGACTCGATGAGTAATCAAAACAAATCTGAACGATGAATTACTAATACTGTCCAAATTTGAATCTTTGTACATATTCGACAAACACCACCCATCGACAAACGGATAATAGATCATGATGAGACTTGAAAAATATATTTTTGATAAAACCCTTTTCTACTATTATGTAGTAGTTGTTGAACAAAGGAAATAGCTATGAAAGATAAAAAAAAAAAACTAACTTTTCGGAATTTTGACCACCTGCGTGCGTCACTTTTATACAATTAAGCACTGTGCGTCAGTCGTAGAAAAGTAACTGTTGATTGTAACGATTGATGGTCCAAGTGTAGGAGGTAAAGACGTACGCAGGAGGTAGTAACTCAATCCTACCAAGTTCCCGAACTTTCTGTTGAGTTGAATGTTATCAATAGGGTCCTTCATTACTCTTCCATCTGTTCCACCAACCAGAACTCCATTACTTGATTACTACCGCTGAGTATCTCGAAGCTGCAAATATGTCTTCTACTCTTCCTAATAGAGCTGATAATTTATGGAGCAGCCAACTAGTACACATACAAAGCATAAATTATTATTGTGTTTCTTTTTATCTTTCTTTTTTTTTTTTTTTTTTTTTTTTTTTTTGATTAGTTTGTTGTAAAAACAGCTGATCAGTCACGGAATACATTAATACTGCCACAATAGATCCAATTGTCAAGTTCACAAATCATCCCTTAGATCTTGAAACAACTTATATTGCCTTGTTTCATGTTAATGCCTCATTATTTTCCTTTTCGTTTGGTTGACTAGTAGTGTTATCATAGATAAATTTAGTCAAATAAGTCGAAGAGCTCTCAAATAGATTTTAAAATTCTTTACTAGTCTATTTAATACTACTCTATTTTATATAGGAAAGTGGAATGTTGTCGATCAACGCAAAAGAAACCTACAGCCCTCACACTAGACTGAAGAAAAATAAATTAACCTTAGATGCATCCTAAAATCTATCTGGTCTCAGGATGGGAATCTTCGTAGACAGAATACTTTTACCACTAATCGCATACTATTTTTTACTTCTGAAATCCGGATATAAAACTGGATAATAGTAGCATTTTCAATGTAATGTGAACATTCAAATAAGAATTTAAAAATACTTCTCATAAACAGCTGCCTCGAGACCTTCTGTAAAATGAAAAACAGGAATCCTGGTCATTGCAGGATTCTCTATTCAATATTCAGGGCTTCTGTGGTTATAACTGATAATTGTAATCAATCTTCCTTATCAGTAACAAGTAGTGATGGGTATCCTAAGAAAAATACAGTTTTTTTTCATATTGACGATTCTAAGCTATAAATATTGATATACAGTATATCGGTTATTATAAATATAGATATTACGATATATAGGGATTTTTTATATTTAATTAATACGATCTTAAATGTTCCTGTCATGTAACAATTAATTTCCTGTTTATTTTATCATTCTACTAAACTTATTTTACGGCTTAAATAGGAACAAAATTATTGCAATTTTTTTTTAATTTATAAGTAGTTTAATATGACATGTGTACGACCTGCAGAAACAACCAGTACCAGTCCTGCCAGCCTAATATTAAAAACTTTCCCTTGTTTGAACAAATTTTGTTACTTTTTTTTTTTTTAAAATACATATAGTTATAAGTTATGGAGAAACCGATATATTTTAATTTCATAGGCAATATAATGTAGCCTTTTCGTCTGAATATGTGACGGTAAAGATGACATGTAAAGAATATAGAATAATAATTACGTCATGTTGCTGAACGATACCTCATTTAAAACTTAATTGCTATTACAAACAATGATTATTCAAGCAACAAATTAATAAACAGCAAATAGCATCTATTATCTAAAATATATTATACTCAAGTTTGCTACAATTCATTGTATAATTCTATCACCCCTGTGAAGAAGGGATTAAGTCAAATTCCCTTACTTTTCAGAGCACGACTTTGAATATTGGATTAGGCTTCGAGAATCAGAATTATGTGAAAAATGTTTCATGTTTTTATTGAAACACAAAATATTTTTCATATAATCCCGATTCCAGAAGCTTAATCGAATTCTCAAAGTCGTGCTCTGAAAACTAAGGAATTTTTTCACCACTTTTTTCACTCTGGTGATAGAATTAGTAATTTATTTTACAAATTCTTTCTTAAGAAGTTAATAATTTGTAAAGTTTGTAATTTGTAATTTGTAATAATTCGAAAAGTTTTGGGATTCACTTAATATTTAGGGGATAGCAAATGTAGAATAGGATAAAATGCTTTATATGGAAGGATTCATTGATATGTCTAAGCAGTTTTAATACTGTATTCTAGCTTCAAAACCAACTTTTATTACTTTAATTGTTTTAATCACAAGGAAAAAATTAATGGGTTGTATGCGATGAATAGAAATAAATGGAAGGCAGAAATTGAAAAAGCCAGGGACCGCTAAAAGATGCGCCTGATGAGCTAAAAGAAGAAGAAGAACCCTAAGGAAAAGAAATTGATGTATAATAATTTAACACCAACGTCAAAGGTTTCAATTCGAAATCGACTTTTTTGTATCATTGATTCTCGATACCGTTCCTTTTCCCAAAAACCGGGGGAATCGATAACCGGCATTTCGAATCGATACATCACTAAAAATTAGTAAAGATTAATTTTAGCTAAGACAGGACCACACTTTTGGGGGTAAGGTAGACACTCTACCGAGTGTGAGAATCATCCAGAAGATTTCAGTATAAAACATTTTAAAGCAGAAGAAAGAATATCAGTAACTATAACTTGCAGTTGTAGAATAGAATAGAATAGAAAGAAAACTTTATTCTGGGACAAAGTCCCTTAAGAATAACATTAAATAATACAAAGTAAGATCATAACTGGCCGAGAGGCTGTTAAAAATAAAATAACATAGATAAGCTGAACACAAATATGTAAGAAAAAAAGATACAGAGAAAAACTAGAAAAAGAAATAACTTTAAATAAAAAGAGGGTGAAAAAAATGAGTATACAAAATAGAGGTTAATATTGTAAATAAAATTGCAAAAGAGAAAAAAAAAAAAAAAAAAAAAAAAAAAAAAAAAAGAAAAAAAAGAAAAATAAAAGATAAAAAAATCAAAAATTATCATTACAAACAATTAAAACATCATAATCAAAATATAATTTATGCTTATGTTTTGTGTCTGACGGTCTTAGTAATTAAATTAGACGATTACATATATAGTACATACATCCTTACAATTAGAGAGCGTCGAGTTGGAGGGAAAGAAGATGGTGAAAGAATAGTGATTTGAATGTTCCAAGGGAAGAAGCATTGCGGATACAGGGGGGGAGGGAATTCCAAAGAGTAGAGGATCGGACAAGGAAGGAACGTTGGAATGCAGTACTTCTTTGGAATGGAGTATAGAGATCGGAAAGACGAGATCTTGTATGCAGTGGTTTGATAGCGGACTTGAATTTCAGGTTACTGTAAATAAAGGGAGGGTGACGGGTGTTGATAACTTGGTATAGATAGGTGCCTAGGAAGTATTTTCTGCGGAAGGAGGGGAACAGCCAATTTAACTCAGTGTAGAGATGCGAAACATGGGAACGTTTCGAGGTTCCGAAGACAAACCTAATGAAGCAATTCATTGTAAGATGATAAGAATGAAAACCAAATTGATAATAAAGTAAAGAATTTCGATAAAAAAGAGAATCGGGAATGCGTTAATAAAGAAACTTTTCTATGATAGAGAAGTGGGAAAGGGGACTAGAATGGCTGTAAGAAAAAGTTATTTCAAAAGGTTTGTCAGGTTTTCGTTACTAAAACAAAAAGCTTAGTGGCTCGACAACCTGGTGGTCCGATGCTGATAACAGGAAACTCACATATTTCCTCCGCTGAACACCATCAAATACTAAACTGATCGAACTAAACCTTGTATTTTTCCTTCCATCCATTTCTAGTTTTATATTCTCTTAGGCTTTCCAGGCATTTCTTCATTTATTTTTTTTTCTTCTTTTTTACTCCTCCCTGATTTATTCATTTTCACGATTATAAAAATCAATTATAAGCACAGACTTGGACATAATGATTTTTTTCAAATATATATTTAATTAGTATAAACATAATATTTAAATAAATTAAAACGAGAAATAAATCATTATGTATAACTTACAGAATTTATAATAATTTTTATTTTATTGCTTGTATCATTACGAAGGTTTATTGGCGACACCACCAACCTCTCACCACACACCTCCCTCCAACCCATCAAAACCTAAATCGCCAAAATCATATCTAATGCAATACTCCCATCTACCCCTCGGACATTTATCCAATACCTCAAAACTGATTACCTTTTTTGAATTCGTTCATTATCAAATTATACTTTACATGGACATTTTAACTGTCGCGCTGCTATTATCTGACCTTTATTTAGCGGATATATCTCCCACAGTTCCGCATTATGGAGCCTTCTAAATTCTCCCGTATGTTCGTCCTTTAACACAAGTATTCTAAGCTGTACTCTGTTTTCGTAACCTTTTTTAGGACTTTTTCTTCCCTTAAAGTAAGCGGCCACGTTAATCATCCGTGGGAATATCCTACTTCTTCAATCTCTGGAGGGAAGCAGCGAACTGAGTACTTAAGGTAACAAGAAATGACAAATCCCTTTTGCATTTATTTCCTGATTAAAGTATAGTTGACTGTTATGATGAATAGAGAATAAGATGATCAGGGATGCAGTCAAAGTAACACCACGTCTAAGAAGGAATTCTTTAATACGTGCCAACGTTTCGACCTTCGTTGCAGGTGTTCTTCAGGGGTACCGTACCACACTTGTGAGGAGGACGATGACTCATCGTCATCGGAGTCATCGTCCTCCTCACAAGTCACAAGTTGTCTTATTTAATTTAATAGTGTTCCCTACCAATACTATTAAATGATAGATATAAACTATGTTAATTCCTAAATTCCTAGAGAGTAAAGTACGGTTCTATTGAAAATTCCCAGATCATAGAATTTCCATTGCCACCAGTCATTTAAGCTGTTAAAGCCCAGAGTGAATTACCTTTAGAATGGTCGTTTAGGAAATGAAATGGGCGGGCTATACAGATATTACAGTGCTTGAAGGCAGGGTACTAACCAGCCAGGGAGCAATTTCAGCTAAATAGCAGTAGTGAGTGCCAATACAAGTCCAAGAACACCCTTTCAAAGTAAAGAAGTCAATACATTAAAAGTTTACTCTCTTTTACTAAATAACATTCACATAAATGAATGATACATATTGTTTTTTAAACAGAAGCCTATATAATTGAATGGCTCCGCCGAAAAACGTTCTGAGTGACAAAATTTCCGAAGTGGCGATTTTAAAGTTTTTATAATGTATAATAGTGTGACTTAGTATGATATAGTGCTCCATTATGTTATTATAAATATAAATATAACAATTGAATATATGAATATAAAATCTAACCTACAAAACTAACAAAGATTATGATTAGATTATGATTTTCTTTCACTGATTACTCAAACTTTTATGTTTGTCACATCGAACGTTTTTCGGCGGACCCATTCAATTACATTGACTCCTGTTAAATTATATAATTGCATATTGACTGTATTTTTCATTAGCTTTTCTTACAAGTTGCTCATTACAAATCATTGCGCCCAATGACTAATTACCTAATTTGTTTACATCTTCCAACCGAATTGGGAGAATCATCTTTGAGAAAATGCAAAATTAAAAAATAAAGAAATATCTCAATCATGGTTTGAGTGAAAAAAAAAAATAATAATACTAGAGATATCACGTGTCATGAGACTCCAAAAAAAAAGAAGAAAAATGTAGAGTTTTAATTTAATCGCTATAGTTAAAGGTTCAGCAAAAATATACTAATTAAAAATGACAATTCTAATCAACATTTGTCCATTTTAAGATGTCTTTCTTCAACCTACAATATATATAACTATTTATGTAATATCATAAATAAATATAATTTCAAAGTATAAGCTGAAGGAAGCTCGGAAGGAGGAAAGAAAGATAGATTTGGGAATCATCTGCGTAGAGGTGATAGGAACAGTGCTTAATTGAATTAGGTAGATCGTTGATGTAGATATTGAAAAGGAGAGGAGAAATGCTGGACCCTTGAGCAATACCAGAAGTCATAGTGAGAAAAGTAGATAAGGATTGTTCAGGTATTTTAACTGCTTGGGAACGGTGAGAAAGGAAAGACTGAAACCAGCGAATGGAACTGAAGGAGAAATTTAAAGATTCTAATTTGGAAAAAAGGATAGAGTGGTCCAAGAATCAAACGCTTTAGAAAATCCAGAAGAATCAGTACAGTCAGTTTTTTATCGTCTATTGCAGTAAAAACATGTCATTTGTGATTTTGAGGAGAGCAGATTGTGTGGAGTAGCCGGGTCGAAAACCTGATTGTAGGGGATCGAGGAGATTGGATTCTTCAAGGAAGTTAGATAACTGAGATTGTACTAATCTTTCTAAGGGTTTAGAGAGGTTAGATAAGATGGAGATCGGGCGATAGTCTTTAGGAGATGTGGGGTTCGATGTTTTAATTATAGGATGAATTAGGGGGCTTTTTTCCAGGGGGTAGGGAATACTGAATTTTGAAGGGAGAAATTGTATATGAATAAGAGGACTGGGGTGATTTCGGGAAGACACAGTTTTTATCAATTTTATAGGGATTTCATCTATGCCGGTAGAATTGGAATTGGACTTCATTATTGAGGAAATAATTTCAGAGGGGGAGATGTAGGAAAAATAAAATTGCATCGTTGTATGCAGGAGCTGAGGTAGAATGGGAGGAAGGGTGAAGAGAATCGGAAGAGCAGGAAAGAAACAAAATATGAATTTAGTTCTTCGGGAGATACAGGATAGGCAGATGGATATGTGCGTGAATCAAGGAGGGAAAGTTTACGGAGGAGATGCCATTTCGATCTGGAATCAGGAGCGGAAGAGAGGGCTTCATGGAAAAAGTGGATTTCGCTCGACGAATCGAGGCTTGTGTCAAGTTACGAAGCATCCTGAAAGTTTGGTAGTCGTCAGTCATCCTCGTGCGTCTGAAATCGTCTACGTGCTGCATCTCAATTTCGTTGGAGCTGTTTGATTTCTGGACTTATCCAAGGAGCAGGAGGACGACGAAAGGAGGAGGATTTGAGAGGTGCATGGATGTTAAGGATATTTAAGAGGTTTGTGGTGAGGATGTTTACCATGGAGTCAATCGAGGAGGAGGTATAAATTTCAGTCCAGTTCTGAGCTTCAATCTCTGGAAGGATCTTTTCACGGGTTAGGGTTATTCTATATTGCGGAAGACAATAGTTTTCGGGCGGAAAGAAGGTGCTTGGATATTGTAAGATATTTGGATTAGATCATGGGAGGATAGGAAAGGAACAGGTAACTGAGAAGAAGAGAGGAGGTTCTTTTTCTGAGTCAATAATGAACAAGTCAAGCCAGGTATCAGACGACGAAGTGTGGTGGGTAGGGGAGAACGGAACTATAAAGAGATGTAGGGAAAAAAATAGGTTTTCAAGAAACAGCTTATCACGAGAGTCAGAGAGGAAATTGGAATTCAGGTCTCCTGAAATAATGATATTGGAATAGAAAGGAACACAGTTGTATAGGGATGTTTCGAAAGATGAGTCAAAAGGAACATGAGGAGGGCGGTAAACTACCACGTATAGGAGATGGTGAGTTTTGTAGGAAATTTCTACAAAAAGGAACTCGATTTGGGGTAGGTCAGTAGGATTTGAGCGGTCAAGGATTCGGAACTTGAGGGCATCATGGACAAACAAACCCACACCTCCGCCAGTTCGACCCACTCGGTCATGGCGGATAAGTGTGTAGTTAGGGAGGGAAACTAAGGAAGAGGGAATGAAAGGTTTGAGCCAAGTTTCAGACACTGCAATAATATGGTAGGAATTTCGGGTAAAATATTGAAGGAATTCATCATAATGAGCGGATAAGGATTGGGCATTTATGTGACAGGTAGTTAGGATGTTCGTCATTTTGAGGAGATAGGGAAGTGAATAGTATCTGATAGGAAGACGCAAACTTTTAGGTAACTGGTTGAATACCTATAATAAAATTTAGTAAAAAAATATAGTAATATAAGGCAACAGTTAGATTCTATTAAAATATAATATAAAATAATAAGGATAATACTATTACAGTAATGAAATAAAAATGAAAAAATGACAATAGCTAATAATAAAAATACGAAAATAAATTTAGATTTACTAGAATAAAAGAAAATTAGTGTAGAGTAATACAAAAGTAAAAATACTAATAGATATAACGAGAACCGTAGAGCAATATACATAGTCCGTGAAAAAGTCCGCCGTAGGCCGATAAGAAGATGAGGACCGGTAAGTCAGAACGCGTCGAGGTCTTGTTGCTGATCAATGATAACCACTGGGTGGCCATCATCTTTACGGCATCGCACCCTCCCGGCGGCGAACCAAACGTATTTGATTTTTCCCGCTAGCCTCTTCTGTCTGGCGAGCCAGTACAAATGTCTATTTGTGGGAGTCATCTCCTCGCCGAGATATACGCGGTGAGAGTCATTCTCCTGCCACCCCATATCCCTCGTCGAGAAATCCCTCCTAACTTTTCTTTTTTGTAAGAGCTCATCTCTTAGAGTCTGCCTCACGAAACGAACTATAACAGGTGGAGGTCGAGTATCCTCTTTCCTTGGTCTACGGCGCTCAATCTGGTCCATGTCCTCTATGCTCAACTTCAGACCCAGACCTGCCCCTACGCTTGTCACTATGGCCGCAGGTGTTTCCCCCGATCGAATTGGGATGCCGCGAATTTCTATAGATTTGCGGAGTAATCCTTGTTCCGCCCTGTTCAGGCGAATCCCAAGCTCTCCTACTTTTGTTTTTAAATTTGAATTTTCCATGGTCAATTCCTCCATCCGCTTAGATTGCGCTTCTAAATGCTTTTCAATTTTAGTAAGCCTGTCATTTAATTCAAAACTAAGCTCACCATATTTTTCGATAGAAGATTTCAAATCTTTTATATCTTCGTTGACCTTCGTGCCGAGCTGGTTAAATGCCTTAAGTAAATCAGAGCATGTTGGTTCATTTGATGGAGGACTAACTGATTTTTCGGTAGACGACTTTTCTAAACACCTTGTACAGCACCATGTTTTCTTTGATGATTTTATTGCCTCAAAATCTTTGTCCGTTATTTGACTGCATTTACTATGAAAAATAACACGGCATTTGAAACAGACTACGATATATTTGTCGTCCCGAGAGATCCGGGATTCACAAATAGAGCACAGACCCATTTTAAAGAGCTATTTAAACAAAAAACTAAAATAAATAAAAATATATTTTTATTCAATGTAAATATTGACGTAAACGCAAGCGCTGGTTTGAAACAGTCTTAATACGCTAGGGATTGAGATATTATGACTCACTGTAGCACAGACGAATGTTATATTATATATTGTTACTTGATCTTACCTCGATTATGTTGAGAGTATTTAGTCAACATTCGAGAATTTTTTTTGTTATACTGTTGAATTCAAAATGACCTCACCAATATAGAAATGAGCATTCATCGACTTCAGTTACATAACATGAGAGAAAAAAAAATTCCGATGTTACAGTAATAGCATACAAATCTTAAAAATTATAGGAAATTTTTTTCATTGACAATTTCCTGGTTATATAAATAAATAAATAAATATAACACATACCATATATTAAAAATGACCTCATTAAAAATAGAAACCCGCATTCATTGACTTCAGTTACAGAACTACAATCAGAGGGAAAAAAATCCGATATTATAATAATATTATAAAAATCTTAAAAATTAAAGGACACTGTTTTCTTCAACAATCTCCAGTTACTACAAAAATAAATAAATAAAACGAGAGAAATGTTATAGTAAATTATTTTGATTTAACGCTGTTTTTCTGTTTGAGCTGTAAGTTTATAGGAATGGGAGTTATGAAAAATTGGAGTTCTCTGGAAATATATCGATGTTAATACAATTAAACCAAAAGTATTTTAAAAATTCGGAGGGTTAAATGACAACTGATACTTTCTGCGAATTCCTCTCTCTCTCTCTCTCTCTCTCTCTCTCTATATATATATATATATATATATATATATATATATATATATATATATATATATGGAAGCAATATATTATATAATCAGTAAATATTTTATAATAGATATATATATATATATTGGAAGCAAAGGCATTATTAATCAGTAAATATTTTAACTATAATACTTTGATTTCTCATTCCCTTATGCTGTCACAACTCAAAGATGAGTATTTATTTGACATTGTAAAAGATTTTGGGTTGTGCTCTATATATTAGGAAAAAGGGCAACGAATAACATTAATTGCAAAGAATCCATTCTTACAATATGTACCATAAAATTAAATAAAAAGAAAAATAAGTTCTCTAACTATACAAAATATATAGTAAATATAAATTTAAAATAAATTAGAAAATAAAAGTATAAAGAATATAAAAAATAGTAATAAATAGATACTTATTTAAGCATTCCGTTATGGGTAGTGGAATATGATAGAAAGAAACAGGAGGGCAGGATGTGCGGCGGAAGGTAAAAGTGAAGTGCATTACAATTCGTTTACTTTAATACCGTTGTTGCACCAATCCTCTATCCATGACAAGTTGCTTTGGAAATGATGGGAAGCCATTTCAGGATCAAGACGGGTTGATAGGATAGCTGTGATTTTACGATTATTTTAGGGTCACTGATATTCATTCTCACTCCCAGAAATTTTTTTGTTGGGAAATTTTGGTCTACTTAATGCTAACCGTGGTTGATGATTCATCCTCCTCTTTAGGTCAAGCCTAGGAGTACTTCGTTTATTTTTTTTATTTTATGAACTGATAATACTTTAGCTTATTAGTTTTCCAATAAAGATGATTCCATTTAATTCTGGCCTTGTCCATTAATTGAAGTTTTGTGGTAATTTATTAATAATAATCTTTAGTAATTCATTTTTTATTAATTTGACTTTAAAAGCGTGACTTGAGACCCATGAAGGGGTCAAAGAATGTAGGTAAAACTCATTCCCTATAAAATCCAAATTTCTTTTTAGAGAGATTTTATTATTTATTAATGTTAAAATAGGTAAATTTCTCCGCTATAAACGCAAATATTTTATTCAAGCTTAAAGTGGTGTCTAAATGATTCATCAATCTAATCTGATTTTGGAAACATTTTTTTACCTGTATTCAGTGCTTGTTTGTTGTTTTTTTTTCGGTAAGTAATAAAAGTAATGTCGATAAAGTTCAATATTCTATCAGGTGCCAAAATAAAAATTAATTTATCTATTTTGATAGCAAAAGAGAGAGAGAGAGAGAGAGAGAGAGAGAGAGAGAGAGAGAGAGAGAGAGAGAGAGAGAGAGAGAGAGAGAGAGAGAGAGAGAGAGAGAGAGAGAGCGATTATATACTCTATCTGGATAACAATATATCAGTCCTATGAGGAACTGCTATTTAAAACGATTACAGTACTAATGATTCTACTGTTTCAATCAAGAAGGCCAAAACGTAATTTAGAAGCTAATTTTCAGTGGCTAGTTTAATAATAGTATAAAAAGGTTTTACGAGATAAGAGAATCAATTTAGATTTACAGGAAAGATCTGCCGTCACAAAAGATGAATTACGACCTAGCTTGTATATCTTGCAGTTAATTACATTACATTTCCAAATCGTTAAACATTGTTACCAGCGATTCAACATTTACTTGCTAGTGTCTATCCGAGTTTTACGAAAGCATTTTAAATAATTGAGAATCCTTTCTTTCAATATTGAGGAGTTTATTTTATGGTGTTTATAATTTTATCTAAATTATTATGAAAAAAATAAAATATTCAACAATTGTATTTGCATTTTCTTATGGTTAGTGATATCAGCGAAGCGAAATTACCCTCTATTTAATTAGAATCTTTTGTTCTAATTGTTTACTTAACTATATTGATTTTTTTATTATTTAGACTTATTTACCTAATTCCTTAATATCCGCTCCTATCTCAGTAATAGAGACTTCAAAGTAAATCATAACTTTTCCTATTCTTCCGGCGTTCCTCAAGGTAGTATCCTAGGTCCCATCCTCTACATGGTGTATACAGCTGATATCCCAACCTATCCTAGCACCGTCCTCGCCACGTATGCTGATGAAACATGTGTGTTAGCAGTGAATAGTGATCCTTTCCTTCTCTCCCAAATACTCCAGTTTCATGTAATAAACTCTCAGGAATGTTGTCGAAAATGCAGAATTAAATCCAAACAAAACTCATCAAATAACCTTTACCCTTTGTCGTCGACCTACGACTTCATGTTCTACGGTATCCTTTAATAATATTCTTCTGATACCTTCTGAATAGATCCACTATCTAAGACTTCAACTGGACAAACGTATAATTTGGAATCCACATACAAGACTAAAACAAAGAAAACTGCTTGTCATTTTCGACTTCTTCAACACTTACAAGACAAACGTTCAAAGCTGCCGATTTACTGCAAAGGACTTATAGGTCAGTTATCAGACCTATTTGGACATACGGAGTTGAGCTCTGGGGCTCAACTAAACCTTTTAATTCTTCTCGTATCAAATCCTTGCAATCAAAAATCCTTCAAAAAACCTAAATGCTCCTTACTTTGTCACAAACAAACTTATCCATAAAGATCTTAATGTTCCATGTGTTGCTTATTTAGCCCAATCCATATACCTATTCTTTCATAGTAAGCTCCATAACCACTCCAATCCACTAGTCTCTCTAGAAGGGAATTTTTACCAAATAGAGAATAATCTTATAAGTTATTCACTCTAAAGGACATATTCCAAATATCTGAAACCAGCTCTAGATTTAAAACGTCTCTTCAATTCAACCAAACTCATTAAATGGTCAAAAGACCCAATACGTATTTATAAATTCATGAAGAATCTCATGAATTCTTCTCCGTTCTTTGAAATATTCTTATTACATGAATGGGTAGATACCTTGAAATATGAATTCCTGGAATATCCAGTATACTGGAAATGATTGGGACGTACCCTTCTTTTGTTCCAACAAAATCGCATATGCCTTCCTTATTTTATATATAAAATCTTATTCAATAATAAATACTGAATGCTATGCTATTTATAAAACTAATCGTTAATTTTTTGTCATGTCTGATCCTCTACATTTATTTTTTAAAAGTGTGTAGGTATAAAAACGAATCTTTAAATCACAATATACGCTAAAGTTTTCATTAATATCATCTATTCAATATACGTATTTAATAGATAAAGTTAAGAACAAGTTAAGTTTAATGCCAGTTTTAATTGCTACTTTGATCCTCTTATAATTTACAAAGTCCACTCGCTTATTTACTTTGTCTGTAAAAAAAATATAAATAAACTGTTCATCTCATTAGGAATATACTTCAAAGGAGACGGTATTTTGTCTTTTTCCAGCAAAATTGTTTCTCTCTACTCTGTTGAGACTTTTTCCTTCATTTAATATTTATCGTTTAAGTCTCTCAGGATTTTTTGACAAAGTTATTCACTTCAATTGTTCCCAAATAAATTTAGTTATTTTAGAGTCTTTGTAGCCCTAAGTTTACTAATATCGTAATGCTCGATTTCTTTCTTGAAGCAAATAAGTTTGAAATTTGCATATAAATTAAATAGGGAATGGAAATTCATTCAAGTCTAAAATATAGCATTGCTTCTCAATATATGGCCCTAATTATTGATAGGATTACAGTACATTATATAGTACATACAGGACACATTATAGTTCAGGAGCTGACAACTCTAAATATTTCATGATAGGTCACCCATAAAAACCAAAGCTTATCTGAAAGATCATCAATTTTTGTGTAAGAAAAACCACTGATGCCTTTTTCAAACACGGGTCAAGATGGTGACAGCAAGTAAAATAAGGTTCCAGAAGGCCGTTTTCAGAAAAAAATTGCTGAATTTTTTTTCTCAGCGGATCTTAATCTTTTTTGAAAGGCTGTATTCAAATTTGAAGTTTGATACAACGGCAGCCGTCAACTTAATAAAACTCCCAAAATAGCGGTTATTGTCGGTTTCTAACGGTTTCTAAGAAAACGAAGGGTTTTATGAAGCATGGCTTCCTATATATATATATCTATATTCCTATAAAGGAAGTTGTAGCTGGAACCAGTGTCTACGAGATTAATATTCTGAAATGGGACCATTTTTCGCGAAGTTATGGTCTTGGGAACATGGCAGAGATTGGCTAACTTGCGATCAGTCCCACTTCTCCGCGAAAACACGTTTATTGGTACTCCTTTGGCTATAACTCCAAATATATTTGTCTAATTAAAAATTTCTACTTGAAATCATTTGTTTCACCCGACCATACAGAATTACTAAAAAGGGTGTGTGATATAAAATCATTTGTTATGCATTTTTTTTTAAATGTTATTAATCAGATTTCCGAAATAATTTCGGCTTAGTACTCCTTAAATGATCGCTAGAAGAAGGAAAATGATAGATCTATTAAACCAATGTACTATTAATAATGGATTTTATTTCATGCTTAATAATTTTATCATTACACACCCTCCCTGTGTGCGATATATAATTTGAAAATGAAAATATTTTAAAACTGGTGAATTTACCAATAAAGTTCGTAAAATCAAATAAAACCACCAAACTGGTTTGAATCAGTTCGATGGAAATGTTTATTGAAACCCTCCGTGTGATGGGGAACGCTAAGCTCAGAGGACTCCAAGTCCTTTGTTCTCTCAGCATCTTCAGTATTACTTAGGCTTCAGCGCACAAGAACTTTCAACCACTCCTATTCCCACTTTGTAACCCTTCAGCATTCAAGGATGGACATTCCTTCACCAACTAAATAAAATAATCTCCATCTAGCATTCAACTCTTTTTTGCAACTAAAACTCAGAAAATAAATCTGCTTTATTTCCTCTTATTTAAAATATCTATTACTAGCATACTCCGTTGCTGCTCCGCGCGCTTTTATGAGTAAAGAACTTTAAACTAATAATTGAAGTTTTATTTTGTAGTAAAAATCATGTATTTTAGAAAGCATGAAAAAAAAATTATCTCAGTTGAGATGAAGAATCTAAGCATAAAAACATGGTACATGTTTTTCGGATAGGTATATATTTACATTCGGATAGGATCAGTATGTACAATCATTTTTCTGTTATAGCTAACACAGGTTTATATGTAAATAATGTAGTTCTTACTGGTGAAGTTGATATTACGGGCCTTCGCCAAATCTGTACAATAACCACTACGTGTTATACAGAAAAACTCCAATTATACGGATATCCGATTAACAGTATTGATTTTAGGGAAATATAAACATATATTTTTTATTACATACATTTTTTTTTTATAGTTTATTTATAGTTATTGTAGGCCGTGGTTTCTGGTTCACGTAAAATACAATAGGTCCTGTCTTATTAGTTTTCATGACAAAATGAAAGACATAAAATTAAATAGACCAAGCAGCAACTACCAGAACTGCGTCTCAAAATTAGGGGCCGAATAACAGTCAAGATCTGATTAAATGTACTCTAATAATTTAAACGTGAATTTCTAGAAGCATAGCACATCCATCCTACACGGGTTTTGCCCAGCCTGGATCCCATTGCCGTCGCGAGAGGTCTCTTTACAAATTTAAAGAGTTATGACACCTAAAAGAAAACATGTATTAACTTTGTCCGAAAAACTTTCCATTGTATAATGTCTTAGGAAAGGCGAATTTGGTAAAAAATTGGTGGATAAGTTTTGTGTCGGAACATCCACAATTTCCGACATGTTAACTAAACTTTGTTGTTACATACATATAATTTTATAAACAGTCACATTTTTTATTATTAAAAAAAATACATTGTAAAAACATTACATATGTCTGTAATTTTTATTTCAATACCCTAATTTAATAGTAAATCTGATTATCCGGATTCTTGGGCATCCGGATCGATTTCGGCCCCAATAATCGGAGTTTCACTGTACAGTTATTTTTGTTATTAATGAGCCACACTAAAGTAATATTAATAATAATAAAAATAATATTGTAATATCGACAGAAGGTCTGATCCCGACTTCCACTGTAGTTGGTATTGAGGGCTTGAAATTGCCAGTGCATGTACTTAGACAGGCTCAACATTACTCTTGGACACGATAAGAATCGTTTGAAAATTTTTAAACTTATGAAGAAAAAAAAAATGAACCGAAGCTGAAGATGGTTGGACTTGTCCCCCATCTCAGTTCATAAACCTCAAAACGAGAGATTACAAATATAATGATACTGTTAATATTGCAATTATTAATAATAACATAATATTAAAAGTATAGGTGACTGTTAAGTATAAATAGAGAAGGTGATCAAGGATTCAGTCAAACAGAAACAACACGTTCAAGTAAAAATACTACAGTTGTGTGCCAACGTTTCGACTTGTCTTGCAGCTCTTTTTCAGAGCGAACCACACTCGAGAGGAGACGAACAATGACAGCAGTCATCTTATTAATCCCGATAGATCGGCCGATTTTACAAAATTCCATGTATTTATCTCTTTTTTAATAACAACTGGATTGAAAATAAGTATATTTTATTTAAAATTTCAAGCTCTACCCGTAACACTGTAACCTCTCTTGCAGAACGGCACTTTTAATAACAATTTAATTGAAATTCATTAATTTTTATTATTGCTAAACCTTTATGAATTGTTTTGTAAGATTTATATTCCGGGTCGCTAGGCACTCCCACATTTCATCTTATAACGAGATACAATGGCTTAACCCGGCTTACCGAAGGGCAGTCTACTCTGGGTGCTTACCTATAAAAAAAGACAAGCCAAAATGTTATTTCTAATTAATATTATCTTTTATTTTTAATATAAATACACTTTATTTATTATTATTATTATTATTATTTATTATTACGAATTGTTTTAAAGATATTTTTACGATACATGGTGCGTTCCGAAAGCTATAGTTACGTTGATATGCTTTAGTTTAGTTTGATGTTATAATAATTAACCTGTTATTATTTCAAACTATTTCTACAGTATAATTATGAGGAGCAATACGTCTCATGACAGAATAATAATTATGTTTCAAACTAATTAAAAATAGCAATAATTATTTTATTTTTAAATTAGTGAATAAAACTCATTAATTACTATTATAATAGATAATTGTGCTATTACATATAATTTATAAGTTATTTTTAATCCAGACAATATAGAAAAAAAGATTCATTTCACAAATTCTTATTATGTCTTTTGGTTGAGGGTTTATATCTGTGGCACCTGTGCATAGTGGGCTAAGTCGAATTTTGCGTATTTGGAGCTATCTACATCACCGGAATCATAATTTTTTTCTCTTTTCTTGTATCTAACAGGCTAAGTGTTCCGTTCACTGCAATGAAGGATATTCCTTTGTGAAGCGTAGGCTGATACTCCAATTTTGAACTTTTACTTGTGAAAAGCGAGTCAAGTTTACGAAACCTCTTTTGCACAGAAGGAACAGCTACATACTAATAGAAAAAAAGACAATGAAAAGGGAACCATGCATTGGGGGAAGGTAAGATGGCTTAAGTATAACAAAGATAGCTGCGGTGTTCTCTACTACAAGTCGACTCTCGATATAAATGTTAATTTTAAAACAGTAAGTTTTTTGAAAAAGGCAGGCTACAAAAATTAGAGCCAGCAATCAGATATGTTGAATCACTTCCGGTAGCGGCAGAAAAGAAGAAAGATCTGTTAGATCTTTTTCCCTACATTTAGGCGATTATACGAAGAGCTGAAATCTACGTCTAAGCAGGATCTAAACCCAGATTTAGGTGAAGAAGAAGACAAATGAAAGAAAATTATAGGTGTTTTTTTTTTTCAGTGTTTTAAAAACTACTAAAATAATTATTTTTTCTTTAGTCATGCTGTTTATGTTATATTATTTTCTATTATGTAAAAAAAAAAATAAAATAAAATAAATTTTTGAAAAAGGAAAAATATTATTTAATGTATACCTAATTTTTCTCAACTCTGAAAATTAGTTAGGCACTTGGGTTTCAGAGGTCAATCACGTTAACACTAATCACTAAGCCCATTTCACACAAAATCGATTACTGTAATGCGGGCTAAGATTTTTTTGGAACGATTAGTATTAAATATTAGAATATTGGCAAGAACTGAAAGATACCTAACCAACATAAGTAGAAATGTACTATGAAGAGTTTAAGCCCCACAAATTTGATTTTTTTTAATTGGACAATTGAGGAAAAAACCTCAAACATTCAATTCAGTTTTCCTAAAATCGCAATTTTTGCATCTAGCCCACTATGCACAGGTGCCACAGATATATATATTTATTTATTTTTTTTACCCCAAAAATGTAATACGCAACCTATTGTGTTGGAGTTGCGCGGATCAAATATATGACAACAGTTTCCTGGTTAGAAATTTAATGTAGAATATGTTTTGTTTAATAACATTGTCGCTGGGACCTACCGTTTAGTAGCTATATTGGTTTGAATGAAAAATGTCCGTCTGTAAACTCAATGTCTCACTAACTGGGAGAAACAGTGTATTATAGACAGATCCATCCATCATCAATTGTTTTTCAAGTCAGGGAAGAATTCCTGCATGTGTCATATTTTTATGATTTGTAATAAATTGATAGAGTTTAAATTTTTCATAGTACGTTGCTGTACTTTAATAATTATCAATACTGTTTCTTTACCCAAGAATCGGAAAGAGTAATCAAGCCGATTTTTTGGTTATAGAAAGGACACATCGATATGGTTTTCAGGGCCATGAATGGAACTAATGAGTTTCAAAGCTCGAAGACACATTTCCAGCTTAGATTTTTTTTTTTTTTAAATATATGAAGCTAACGTGAGCTAACAATTTTTTTAAGTTATGCTATTAGTGTAAATAACGCTAATGGCATCGACTGGTTTCGTTGGTTTACCTTTTGTTAGTCTATCTTGTCAACATGTCATTTATTTGCTTCAATGCTCTTAAAATAAATGTTACTAAAATTCATAATTTCCAATCAAGAAGGGGTTTTTTCATTTTTTTAAAAATTTCAATATGTTTCATATGCAAAATCATAAGACGAGCAAATGTTGTCCAACACACGGTTAGTCCTCACTGCAACCACACTTAAATTGCTTTAATTTACGCTTTCTGTTCTTAACTAACCTACAACACTTCATCTTCGCCTTGAAAACTTTTACTAAAGACGGTTAAATTTATTCCAGAGACATATTTTCTTCAAAAATAAATAAAGACACTTAGCAAAGACATAAATAAAAAAAAATATTGTTAACAAATAACAAACATTGAAATATGTTAAAACGATAGAATGAATGTTTCAACGTAAAAAGATTTTGTTTGGTGATCCAGAGTATTTCAGGCCACACTTTTTCCCTACCCTACTAAGTACGAATAAATGACCGGAAAATCGTGAAATACAGCTCTGAAAGCAATCACCGAACTGGACATCACAGCCTACGGCTTTCTCAATGAAAATTTATGAACAATATTTACAATTCTGTAGAAGACTAAAACACTATACTAACCATATAACACTATAATAATCACATTTTTGTCGCTCTTCTTTTTCAAACTTTTCTTCAAGAAACAATTAAAGGGTTTACTGCAAAAAAGAGGTAGCTCCACTTATTAATTTTTCGTAAAAAAAATATAAAACTATTTTCAAAATCGAACAAACTTGCTACAAACAAACACGAGAGGCAGTTCCGGTTTTTTAAGATTTATATGTTAGCTAACAATTAGAGCTAAGTCACCTAACAAAACAAAAATATATACATTTATTATATTATATATTATATTCATATTTTTTTCACAAGTTTTTTTATCCGCTCCAATCTTCAACTGGAGTTAACTTCTATTTGCAGTAAACCCTTCAATTATTTTAAATAGATGTTTATTCAACCACTGCGGAATTCGGAAGGCTTAAGAACTGCCGAATATGCATTGAATAATTATAATTAAAGTATATCATCAAATATTAATAAAGTTTTGTATTTTATAATCACTACTAAGCTCTGAACCGACTAATAAATTTGGAATTTCAAACCGTGCTTGGTCTGGCGTTGATTTGTATTATGAAGATGTTCCGGGGCATTAGGCAAATTTTTAAATACATCGGGATCCAATCTTACGAAATTTAATGAATACAAATTCTAAAATACTCTAATATATTTATCGAAACGCCTTCTTTGAAATCATCGATAAAAACCGAACCTTTTACATAATCTTTATAATCCTCAATATCATCTCTGGAAAATAACTCGTATCTTTTGTTCCTGTTTTATTTGTTCTGGGAAGTAGAATATTCGCATTTCTTTGCCCATGACCTCTGCTGATCATAGAAACATATAGTACGGCGCATGCGCCCCCTATCAGCCAGTATCTTTAGCAGGCCCATCTTCCTTTGAGATTAGTCATTAATAGGATTTTGATCTGTTTTTAAGTGGTCTTCTCTATATTTGTTAATTTTAACGGTAAGTGATCAGATATTTTTTTTTTAGTGTAATAAATTTGTTTTGATGGTCATTTATTTTAGATAATGAATTTATTATATAATTATTAAGATATACAATATTATCATTATCATATATGCTATTTATAAATTTAATGACATGGCGGAGGTCGAAATTATTATTTTTTGTAATTTTATTTTTAAAACTGTTATATTCATTCTATTCTTAATTTACATTGATATTTTTAGCGGCGTTACCAAATACAGGACATAGTAATTAATATAGTTACACTGGCAACCACCAATATAAAAAAAAATATATCTAAATATATCATACTAAAATCCACCGTGGCTGTTTCGCACGCTATCATGAATAAATAACTAATAATTTAATTTTAACTAATAACTGAAGTTTTATTTATTTATGAAGTATGATATTGAACATTATTTCTTCAATGATATTTTCAAGTATAGCAGAAATTTTTAACCTGGTTTAAATTGCACAGATAAGGTGTTTGAAGATTACGTAAAGCTTAATTGGACATCTAATTTTTAGTTTTAATTCAGTAGGTAATCCAAATGGACTGAGACTATTAAGAAACTTGTAAATAATGGAGTGTAGTATTAGTTCTTACAACTGAAGACCTATGAATCATATTTTTTTACAAACAATATCAAAAGGCATATGATCGATATTTTGACTTGGTAATGATGCTTATTTAGCAGAATTAATTTCATTGATTTCATCTGGTCGGATTTTAATTTCTAATCATAAAGGTATACGACAGGGTGGCAAACTTCGTTTCTGTCACTCAAATTTTTATTATTATACATTTTATTACTGCCATAACTTCCAAGAACTATGAAGTGTAGTTTAAATTTGGTACAAATGGATAAAGTAGTTTTACTATTGTTAACTTAATTGCGGAATGGTACCAACCACATATCGGGAGATTTTCAAACTAACTGAGTTCCACAGGTTCCACTACATACTTAAATATTTTTTAATAATTTTGTAAATTTTATCAATTTCTAGCTCTATATAACACCGTCCTTTATAACCTATCTTGAATGGCGCTCGCCACTTATCGGTTGGTTTTCAAATTTCTCTGCGTACCACATATTTATCGCTTTTTTAAATAGCAATCTAATTGAAAATCAGTAGATATTATTGCAGAACCATCCTGGAACTATAAAGATGATGTGGTTAAAATATGGTAGAGACCGGTTCAGTAGCTTTCGTGATTAGTGATCACTAGCGAGAAATTGTACATTTGTATAATAGTATAGATTCACAATACATAATTATGTATCGTAAACGGTAATTTATACTCTCATGCCATATCTAGCTATTATAATTGTATTCTTTTCAATAAACCAAACCATAAATATAATTTATAACAACTTATGAATATAATAAATGTTTGAATTTTATTTCCTGAAATTTTTTAATATTTTATTAAAAGGTTTTAAAAATGAATTTCAAGAAAGTGAATGGGATTCCTACTCTTCAATAGTTTGGATTAAAAATTTCGTTTGAGTATGAATACTAATGCATCATATCATATCGCACATGTATTTCAAAACTGACACAAATCAAAAATCTGCAAAAAATAAACATGTAAATTCGCAGTCCCATGAAATATCGAAAGCGTACCTGAAGTATCTTTTAATCCCAACCGAAAATGAGATGTATCAGTTGAAATTTGAAGTTAATTCGATACATTTTTGACATTTCATTGAAGACTATTGAACTTAATCATGATGATAACTCAAACACACATTTTTGAGTTTTGTCACTTTTGAAAAGCATGTGCAATATGTAAACAGTTGCAAGCAACAAAACTTGGTTGAAGATTAATTAAGAAACTTTACCATTCAGCAACTACAGAAATATTAACAAAATTTAATTTATATATATGCTTATATTATATTTTTAATTAATATTTATAGGTTTCTGCTTTAAAATACAGGAAGTTAACTGGCCTTAATTTTAATTAATATACAAAATAATAATTATTAGTAACAATTTATATTTTATATATTTGCTTATACTATATTTTCCTTACTTTTTTAGTGTAGTTTTATTCTACTCTTTGCATCATACAGTAAAATACAACTTTAAATTATTTTCCTGAGTTATTGAAAGTTTTATTTAAGATTTAACTAATTTTATGTTTAGGTTATTTGTGTTATAGTTTGAAACTATAATAAAATATTTTTCTGAATATGCTAGACTGTGGAAATAATAATTTGTCCATGTGTGTGGGTTTGGTACCGACGTTCTGCCCCATAGACCCAGAGGGGAGAAAATTATCGAGTGGATGTTTGTTGTCCAGAATAGGTCAAAGTTGAGAGTATCGCTTTTATTAAGTTCTGTGGTGTTTGCTTGTTATTTTGAAGATTCATGGTAGTGTACAATCATTACCCGTGAATCGATTGCCTCATTGAATTGCAAATGATTTAAAAAAAAAAGAAGACAATTATATTTAAAAGTGCATAAGACTTTACCAGACTGTTACAAATTATACAAATGCTTTGCAGAGATATTTATATTCATTTTAATATAAAATCGGAATGATAAGGTGGACCTTAAAAACACGTTCAACGATCAATGTATATGGAACAGGCCATAAAACTTCATAACAATGTCAGAAGTTGGGCTATAAAAAAGTCTATAATACGACTTGGTTTATTGCCGGAATAAAGAGCAGTATCTCGTTATTCCACAGACGTATAATAAAAAGGGGGATACACGGACCATTTTCACGGATTCATCAAATATTTATAACAACGAATATTACACACATATTTAAAAATTTAGTAACTTTAAACTAAGGTTACTAATTATTGTCAACTTGTCCAATTATATTTAGATTAAAAGTAAAAATAAAATGAATACTTTCAACATTAATAATGAAAGAGCCTGATCATAAAACAACACTAAGTTTAAAAAAAGGGGGCACAATCGGAAAAAAATAATTTGTAGGTATTTAAATAATAATAACAAAAATAAATTAAATTTGCATACATTTAAAATAAATTATTTTGACTGTCAATTCGTAATTGCTCGGTTATTTCTGCAACTCTCACCACGACATATTCCATTACTAAACTTTTGTTAAAAACACACATACAGTAGAAGTTGCCAAGGTGATAGCACTTGTTGAAGATATTCATTCTATCAGTAGACCAGAAACCAAATTCTGAGAAGACCAGAAACTGAATATTTGATCCTATAGAGCTTATGAGATTTTTGCTCTACTGTATTTCAGTAGTGTTCGTGGAAAAGGGGTAAATCCACAAACTGTGAAGCGAAGGCTAGTGAGATTACAGGTTAGAAGGAAGAAGATTAGCTCGGGAAACCCCACTAAATCGACAGCATCGAAAACGTCGTATGGAATTTGCCAGGAATCAGCTATTGGGCTGAAGACGACTGGAGGAGGTTCCTGTTTACAGATTTTATCTTGGCTCAATAGATGGACGCCTTGGAGTCTGGAGTAGGCATGTTGAGAGATATGCTCAAGCCACAGTCACTATACAACTTTTTGGGATGGTTCAGCAATGATATGGCCTTTATTTAATGAAAAATTAAATTTAATGAAAAATCTGAACTGCACAATTTTGGAGGGATGTAATTTGAACGCTAATTCATTCATAACAGACTTACTTATTCCAGGACGACGTTGTCCCATTTGCACCATTTATTGGGAGTAACTTCATTTTGGAGCACGATAATACAAGCCCTCACGTGGCCAGGTGTGTTAGGAAATACCAGTTGGAAGTTATAATCGAAGTTATAGACTGGCCTTTTAAGAGGAGAATCAGAGAATATTGGTAATGTCATCAGCATTTTAATCTTAAGCATACAAGCTTTATTGACTGCAAGTTGAGAAAATCTCCTTATAACGTGATTTAGTTTAGTTTTCAAAATTTTAAAGTTATTAACTTTCTCAATAAAACCATTAATTTATTTATTTAATTTACTGTCTAGAAGTAAAAAGTATAACTTATTATCCCACAAATATGTGGAAACAATAAAAGATGAAACTTAAGTACAACTTTTAAAGAAGTGTCAAAGTGTCTCGGATATTCAACCTAAAGCTTTCAATAATAATTGGATTTTTATATCAAACCGGGTCACTTTAAAGAGAGCTTGATTTCTCTAAGCTCTTTTAAGTTTGTTTTAATAAGCTCTACCATGAAATTGCCACTATCTATGAATCAGATTTAATATGTGCATGTTACTTTTTGTATACATTGTTCGCTATTACAAATGATGAAAATATTTATGCAGATAGGTATGTTATGTTTTCCTTCATTTTCATATTATAAAAAAAAATATATATAAAGAATTGTAAAATAGTTGGAGAAATGTGATTTGCTGTAATGTAAATTAATGCTGCTAACGAAAATGCTAAAATAATGCCAAAATCTCAATATTAGGTTCGAATCCCACCTGGGTGGGTTAAATTTATTTCGTCGTGGACCCTCGAAATAAATCTTTACCTTCCCACCCTAGCTAGAACAGGTAACCTGTTGGATAACCAGTCCTCTTCATGTCCTAGTAGGAGTACATAATGACATTAAAAACCTATAAAAAAAAAAGAATCTAAAGCTTTTGTTTGTTCTTTCTCTAATTAAAGTTGCTGATAATTGTTATCTTTTCAAAGTTTAGGTAGTAAAAAGCCACTATAATACGAACCTCTCCATCTTTAGACTCTTAGATCTTAAAAGCTCAATGGAAAGCAGTACATTTTAGTAGCACTATAATATAATGAATTCTAGGGCCTGACAGACCAAAGCACGCAATCGATTTTTCTCTCAGCTCGCAATAATTCGATCTTCCGAACAAATAGCTCCTCTCTGTTGAAACACTCAGACCAACTACCATGCCCAGTCCCCAGGTGGTACCTCCCCTGAGCATATCCTCATCACTTCAAGTGTCGTTCTGTCCTAAGTTATATAATATAACCATTATAACTCGGAGAGAAGAGTCTTGGAACCTGTCGAAAGTTGTGACAGAAAGATCGACATCACCTGGGCCTTGGATTTATGAGTACTGGATCAGCTTGGTCTTCAATATTTTTAATTATTATTTTCACAAAGTAAAACTGTTTTTCTATCCATACTATACTTCTCCTTGATACAGTATTCTTCTTGAAAGAATAAAAATGAGTTGGAAAAATCTTCAGTTATGTACTTTATCCGTTGAATTTAAGATTTTCGTAAGCAGGTGTTTTTACTTTACATATATCATAGATTTTGTTTTATCCTACTATTAATGTTTCGATGTTTTTTAAAGGTTTCTCTTAAAACTTTGAACTATCGAGAGTCGCCTGTATTTGCATACCGAAAAATAAAGAAAGAAACTAAAATCTTCCTCATTTAAATATTGAAAATATTTGTTATCATAAATAAAAATATTCTGACCAATTTAACAAAATATTGATAACAGTATTAATTAGCCCCTCCTACATACACACCCACGTCAATGGTTCCTGTCTTATCTTCCCAGCTCCGATAATATTTGGACTTTGGGCAGTAACCCTGATCAGATAAAATCATGGCGATTCTATTATTGTTTTCTTATTCATACAAAAAAAAAATTATAAAACAAAAAAATAGGTCTAAATAAAATATATAAAGAAATGAATCATGATAAAGTGTTTTATAGTATCATAATATCATCACTTTATCAATATATTTATTTCTGTAGTAGAGGGAGTTCTTTTCATTCAAACATCCATTTGATCCTGCCATAAGCAATGTCATCGTGTGGTGGACGTTGTCTCCTCCGCATTGGAGCGCGGAATGTACTGCACGGGAGCCTTTCTTGATGTAGAACAAGCTTTTCACCGAGTCTGGCACCCGGGACTGCTTTACAAAGTCCGTAAATTCCTACCTTCAACATATTTCCTTATTCTCCGCTCATACCTCAGTGATAGAACTTTTAAAGTTAATCATAACTTTTCCTATTCATCTCTCTTTACCCAATCTACAGGTGTTCCTCAAGGAAGTATCCTAGGTCCAATCCTCTACACGGTGTATACAGCTTGCATCCCGACAAATCCTAGCACCATCCTCACCATGTATGCTGATGACACTTGTGTGTTATCAATAAACAATGATCACTTCATTGCTTCCCAGACACTCCAATCCTATATCATACACCTTCAAGAATGGTGTCAAAAATGGAGAATCAAAATAAATCCCATCAAATAACTTTTACCCTTCGGCGTAAACCTACGACTTCCTGTCCTACAGTATCCTTTAATGATGTTCCACTAATCCCTGTTAAACAGATCCGCTACCTAGGACTTCATGCTCCTTACTTCGTCACAAACAAACTTATCCACAAAGATCTTAATATACCTTACGTTTCTGACTTAGGTCAAACAAGATATCTATCCTTTCATAGCAAACTCCACAACCATTTAAACCCATTAGTATCACAATTTGCTTCTAACTCCATTCCAGAATGGCGCCTCGGATAGAACCTTTATAAGTGCTACCAATCGGTCATTTTTTTCTATTTCATCACATTTACTTGACACACATTTACTTCAGTAAATATTTAAAAAAAAAAATTGTTATTAATATTTACAACAGTAAAATCGATACAAATAAATCAGATCAATTTACATCAATGAAAAGAAGATGGCCTCGGGACCTTCTAATATAGTACTTCATTACATAAACTTTTATAAGTGCTACCAATGGGTAGTTGCTTTAAAACAAGTGACGTGTCATTTTTATCAGTATCATCATATTTACTTTATGTATTATATTTGTATGTATAGGTGTAAATTTCAATAAATGACCATTAAAAAAAAAACAAAAAAAAAACCTGTCATATCTATGCAACTTGATACTTTCATGTAAAGTTAAAAAACAGCAACCCAAAAATTAAAACTTTAGTAATAATAATAAATTTATTGAGTTGGTAAAGATACTATGGAAGTTGAAATGGTGTAAGCAAGACAGACCATATTGACACCTTTAATAATAAATATATTCATGCTGTAAATTTAAGAAAAAAATAGTTCATGTTGATATAGACAGTAACCTTTCCCCGACGTCAAGCTTTGTTACAGACCTCTAACTTCCATACTCAGATATCTTTACTATAATTTAAAAAAATCGAATGAAAAATTGAAAATTTTTTAGGACATATTATATTATAAGTGCATTTTTCTCCAACTTCGGGAAAAAGTCATTGTGTGTTGATATTATCATTTCCCATAAATATAAAAAATCATCAAGTGAAAAAAACTGCTATATATGCACGTTAGAGAGTGAGAAAATTCACTATATAACAATCTGAGAACTTTTTGATGAGGATATTCCGGGTTTTTTTTTTTTTTTTTTTTTTTTTTTTTTTTGCTCCTGAAAAAATTTGATTTTGTTACTTAATGGTTTTTACCTCCAAGCATACGATATAATAAATGTAGCCAAAGAGAATTCTCCCAAAATGCCATTCATTAATGGCATTACGAATACTCTGCCTACAAAAACCAAGGAGAAAAACATCTTCATTTTTTAATCTTGCAAAATGTTATGTCATTAAAAAAATTATTGCTATCAAACAAAACTGAAATTTTTGGGAGCCAGAAAATTTTAACGTATTAAAACGTTTCTTATAAATTCGCTGTTTGAGCTTTTGGCAGGAAATATTTGACTTCCTGCTGTTCTTTATGGATTTGAGATGTGGTCGCTCAAGTTACGTGGATATCAAATCCTTAAGGGCATGTTATATAATTATAAATTGCGCTGAAAATTCGTAAATGAGATAAATGGGTCACAAAATTGCTACATATCGCGGAAAATGAGTGACCCTTTGAGTGATAAATATAATTGATGATAATATCAATGATTCAGCGGCGCAATAAATTTACATTTTGGATTGGATAACGAATGTATAAAAAAATATATCGTTGAACCGAGACTAATTGTAGACAGCCCCTGAGAGATAAAGTGAGACGAAGATAGGAACATAAAATTAATGTTGATAAGTCCAATCTTGTAGGTTTGTGTTTCGAAGAGGTTTGGAGGAGATATCTATGTTATATCATCAGAAATACTGTTTGGTTTTATTTTTATCAAATATTCGGATTCATTAAGCTGAATTCTTGTACCTCCTTGTATCATTAAGATTGAAATTAACATAAATTATGTTAATCTAATTTGATTGTTTGTATATTGGAGCTTAACGTCCTTGTGTTCTCAAAACACGGCAGAAAGGATTGGTTGTCCAACAGATTATCAAAATATTCTAACAAGAGTGGAAAAGGTTCATCTCGCAGGACTACCACTATTAGTATTAGTCGACCCAGGTGGGAATTCAGCCTACGACGTTTTATATGGGATCCTTGGACTAACGCCATATAGCCATCGTTCCCCTCGAAATATTAATTCGTCAAACTTTTATAATCCCTAAATATAAACATTTCTATGTATATTTCTGGCACCATCATCAGTTATTAGTACAAATACCTAATCTGCTGGATAAAATACTGGGAGTTTTGTACTCTTCAAAGATAAACTGCTGTAAGTAAAATAGAACGTATCTCCGTTAATGATTTCTCTTTCCATTTTAAAACGTATTTTAATCACAATTTCCAATTTTAAACTTGTACCATTTTCTATTTAAATTCTATTTTTATCACTCTTCATCGATCTCATGTTTGAATTATCCTGAATGTAAATGCATCATTCATATGTTGAAACAAAACTGGAGTTTATATTGTTAAATAATCTCAAGATTAATAAAAAGGCATATTTAACCCCATGAGATTTGATAACACAAAATTGCTCTTAAACGTTTGAACTCAACTAGAAAAGCCCTCCAGTCAGCGAATCACCAATGCGATGTATACGCCTGAGAAATGTATGCATTTTCTTGATAAATTAAAGCAAGTTTACACATTAAGATGGTGCGTTTACCCAATAATAAAATAAATAAGTGAAAATTGTCTCTCACGCTGTCCATCAAGACATATCATTTATCAACTGTTTATTTGCGTTCTCCTAAAATGCCGAGAATCGCTCTTGCAAAGATGAAAGATCTTTTTCGAATGAATGTACATGGTTTTAATATTCACCTTGCCTTTTTGTTTTTTATAAAATAATTTATATAATAATAATAAGAAAATAATTTTCTTCCAATTGTTTCCCTTTTTAACACAAGTAATTACTTAAACTTTAGTTTGTACTTAAGTATAAGTATATATTGCATTTTTCTAAATAATGGAGATAGTGGGATATTTTGCTATTTCATTCCATACTTTACCCAATATATTTTGATATATATGTCCATATTTTTCACTTTTTATGGTATATTGTTTGCAGCCGTGTTGATGTGATAATTACAATGATGAGATGCGAAAGATAATTTCAAAACGGAAAATTCAGGAAAGATTCAAGCAATATAATAAAATTAGGGATACATTTTCCTATTAAACATTATCTGGATTTAATTTGAGCAAAACTTAATTTTCCAAAGTGGTTACAGAATTTTAATCTCATTCCCTTGTAACACAAACTTTTTTTTATGCTACCCATAACGCAAGTGGATTATACTCGTATTAAAAAGCAAATTGAATGGACTCTTTTAAACCTTCGTTTATAAAGTTATTTAAAAAATAATCTTCTAAAGTTAGAGCAATTGTGTAATCTCTAATCTTATAAAGAAAAATCTATTTATAGTATCCGTTTATAGACATCTTAAATCTATAAGTTGCACAACGTAGGTAACTCACTAGTGACTTGGGGTTAACAGATTATTTTCCTGTGACTTGGCTGACATTTATTTTTATAATTTAAAATAACTTATTCGCATGGTGAAATGTAAAGATTTTTCCAGCCAAACATTTTATTTTAATCGCTTTCGGCAAATGTCATTCTCATTGTAGACTTGTAAGTAACTGATTTCCTTAAAGTTCGATCTCTTAAACTTACTAGCAAAATATCGAACTTAGTTGAGATCAGTTCCTTTAAGTAAGTAAGTTTACACATAAAGATAGTACATTTTCCAAATAATAAAATAAATAAATAAAAATTGTGTAAAAGCAAAAACTATATATTTTTACTAATTATCAGTTTATATTATTACAAGTTTCCAACAAATTGGAGTTTAGAATAAATGGGAATTGATCGGTTTTAGTGCACGAAAACGTAAATGCACTTTAGATGATTTTTTCAAAGATAATAATTACAATAAGAAAGCTATAGTAGACTGTTAAATATAATATAAGTAGATGATCAGCGATGCAGTAAGGAAGATACAAAAACTATTATTGAGTGGCAACGTATGGACCAAGCAAGGCAGGTATTTCTCCCAGACTGCATCCCTGATTATCTTTTTCTTGTAATAATTACAATTGTGTAAATGTGTCTGTCTAATTGATATGTACTATGTTACTATTTTATCACTTATTTTTAAAAGCAACCAACCCCATAATAAATAAGCTAGATAAATAAATTTATAAGTCTCCATTAATAAAATTGTAATTATTAGCTGTTTATAAGTTGATTCCCACCGCAAATTTATTTTTCTCTGTCAAAAAAAAAAAAAAATGTTTTGTGTAAAAAATTAAAATATGGCATTTGCTGCAATAAAATAACAATATATCTACCCCTTCAATTTCAGAAGGATTTTGAGGATAAAAAATGTTGATGAACTCCCATTAGCCACTAGATTCGTTGCATCTTAATCTATCGTGGTATTCAAAATGTAAGGTTGTCAATGTGGACTATGTAAAGTCGTGTCCATAATGTAGTAAGGACTAAAATTTGGCACTTGGCACTTGGCATTATATATATAAATTTCTGTAATCGATTATTTCCTTTTCTGTTTCTTTATTCCGACTATTCTTTGTTTCAACCCTGATGACGGCCATCAATGATATGGTCGAAACGTAGGCAAAAAAAAATGTTTTGTTAATTTATTCTAGTAAAATAAGGCTCCCAAAGGCTGTTTTCAAGAATAAAACTGCAGACCTTTTATTCTCAACGGATCTTTAAGTTTTTTGGGGGTTCTGAATCTGACTCTGAAGTTTGCTACCACGGCAGCCGTCGGCTTCATATCCAAAATAGTAAAAAAAAAATGCCCGAAATACCGGTTATTTTGTATATGGTCGGACTAATATGTCGAGAAAAAAGTGGATTTCACAACCGTACGGGGTTCTCAGCGTTTTGGCATGAGGGGACTTGATCAAAATTTCATATTTAGGATCTAATAGTAAATGAAATCAGTTTTCAAATGGAAGAAAAGAAATTTTCGATCAAACCAATGTTTTTAGAGTTATAGTGATTATTAATTCGCAAATTAATCAATCATAATTGATTTTCGGGCTTCCTATTGCCGTAACATAAGATATTCATGAAATAAAAATCATTTTATACTTTTTAGTTCGGTTTGCTGTTAAAGCGTATTTTTTATTTTTTAAACTATAATTTTCATGATAAAAAAATTATACATTCTTGGTAAAAGTTACAAAAAAAAAGAAAAAAGGAACTGTAGGTGAAGGAAAGTGTCTATTAACAGCAGTTATAAACCCTCCTTTACTATCTGAGTTATTTCATTAAGTTTTTACTAGTAATGACCTACAACATGCAAGTTGTAGGCTAACTTCAATTTGTTTTTAATAAAATTGAGGGAACACATTTAGTCCCTGACTGGTAAAACAGGATTCTAGAATTATTGTTGCTTTGAATTTTTACTTCAATATAACCTACAAAAAATATAATATACAAATATAACTAGACACTAATGACTGTTGTATATAAAAGTTCATGGAGCTAATACATCAAGAAAGGACTAACATTAACGGATTATGGAGGAGGGTGGTTTGTGAGAAAGTACTCCACCCAAGACCCTTACCCTTCATCGGTAATAGTGTTTCAAGTTCCTAATAGTCTAACAAACTAGGAACTTGTTAGGGGTGAAAAAGTTTAACAGAGTAGCTTCTATTCTTTTATAAGATCTTTGACTCGGGGCTAGTTTTATCTTACGCACGATAAAACACATGCGAGTAAAATATTTGTTTGTGAAATGTTGGGACCCAATGTTGACAAAATAAGGAATTTTTCTTCATATGCATCATGCTATTTTAAAAAAAAGGGGGGGGGGACTTGTTTATTTTCAAATTTAAAAAAATAACCTATTTTGGATTAATCTTGTTTTGCATAATATGTTGAGAAAACAGTTTGTTGTACGAACTGTTTTCATGTACTTTTGTTTTTAAAAATAATTATCAAAGTAAAATTATTTTTTAAATAATATTCACAATTTACTCTATCAGATTTATTGTGTTTTTTTTCTTTGTTATTGTTATTTAAAAAAATAAATATAAAGATTATGGATGAAGTTGAGAAATAAAATCATTCATGAAAATATAAGTGGCCCTCCTAGCAATAAGTGAGAGGGTACACATTGATGACCAAACACCTGCCCATTAACCTGCCCATTAAACCGATAACTTTACTCCCAAGCAGAATTTCAAAAATCCCCACAAGCATATAAAAAATATATATATATATATATATATATATATATATATATATATATATATATATATATATATATATAACTACCTCTAAAAAAAAATAGATTATTTTTGTTAAGTGTGTGATTGACTTTATCTAGAAGTCTTAAATTTCAATAATAAATATTTAGCTATTTCCTAATCAAAATTAATCCTCCTTCCAAATACTAAAACGATAATATTTGTTGATTTTTAAAACTATAGGGGTAAAAAATACCGAGCCAAGTATTTTATATATTCAATAGGAGTTAAGGAATTTAAAATAAAAATTCACTTGCATTAGCGATCTTTAAAAACTTACTAAGCTCGCCCATTGTTCAGATAAAAAAAAAAATAGACCAACTATATAGAAGTTTATTATAATTAAATCAAACAAAATATGAAATACTAAGATAATTCTGAAAATGTAAGTAGGATTTCATGTCGAGATTAAGGTTAATATCTCAAGGGGGTCTTAAATAACGCCCTCCGCCAGTCTAAGTGTCTCAGGAGTTTCTGAAGAGCCGTAAATATAAAATGCGGTTTGAGCTTCCAGAGAGAGTTTTTCTTTATTACTCTAATGATTTTTATCTCTATAATTTTTAATTTCTAATTAATAAATGCTAATCGTGATTCATTTAAATAATTATATTAAAAATTCGTATGTAATATATACATATCAAGATAAAAACTGGATTACACAACGCAATTATAGTTTAGCACAGTAATTCAGTTTCTAGATTATTTTTATATTAGTATTTCATACAAATATATAAAGAATATAATCAGAGATTCTAAGAATAATATTAGGACCGGAATAGGTTGATTTAACATGAAATCTCAGAAACCACGGAACGGATTGAAATGAAATTCGATATGTAACTTTCTCTAGAGCCGTAGGTGCTCACTAAGAATTTTAAAAAAATCGGCCTGGATCGCGACTAATTTGCGAAAACTGCGATTACAATTTTCATTGGGTGAATAACAATAGATTAATTATCATATGGTATATGGAAATAAGCTAAGTTAAAAGATAGGTTAGATGCTTAAGCCGCACACTTTGACCACAAATTAAGTTCCTTATAGTTGTAAACAAACAAAAATACGATCGATGATGAAACCTCATAATATGGTACTTCTGTGAACTCATGGTGGCTGCAGATTTGTGCCCTTACAAGTTTGCGTTGTTTCGTGACGAGAAGCTATTAAAAGACTTATGTTAAAGAAGAGGTTAAAAGACTTAGGTGCTCTGGTGATGAAATGTAAGGCCAGTTCGATGTACATATTCGTCCCCAACTACTCTTCCGTCAGCTTTCCGGTCATAGATAATTGTTCTGAACTATAATTAGCCCTCTTCAAATCGGCTTTTCTCTACTAGTTGTATTTCTCGAATCTGGACAAGTCATACCTAGCTTTTCTGAATTTCATTCCTTGAACCTAGAATCTACCTTTTTCTCAATTCAGATGAGTCTATTACAACATTGAAGTAAACTCACCAATCTAAAAGTAAACAACGTAGAAAATGATTCACAGAGTCAGTTCGCAACAAACAACTAAGGAACTCGGCTGCTAAATATATTCAAGCACATGTAGAAGTCAACAGGGAAGCTGTTAAGAAATACATGACAAATTATCCTGAAATTAGCAGAAAAGTGTTAACAAACATAAAGAGAGCCAACCTGAAGTTAAAGGATATGCTGTACACACATATTTAGTACACACAGAATCACCCAAATATACTTAGAGGGGCTGAACAGAAGTATAAGAAAACCCATCCTGAAATCCATAGAAAGTTTTCAAAAAAGTACTCAGAAAATAATTCTCATGTTGTAGCTTTAACAAAACACGATGAAAGATGTTTAATGGAAAGGTTACAGCCAGTGTGACCCAAAAAATGAATATGAAAAAGATAAAACAGTCGATATTGGACAAAGGTCTACTTGAAATTGGTATTATGCTGTAAAATGGAAGTTCGAGAGCCCTTCCATGTGCTGCAGTAACGGGAAAGTCCAACTTCCTCCCTTTCAAGAATACCCTGAACACTTGCACAGCCTCCTTACTTACGAATATCCTTAGGCTGAGCATTTTCTAAATAATATTTAGAAATAGAACGATTGTTTCCAAATGACATCGTTTGGAGCAAAAGAGATAAAAGAGGGAGATTTCATGCCAACATTTAAGGTGCGAGGACAGGTATATATCACAGAATAGGGAGTCTGATGCCTGGAACACAACAGCAACCGTCTTTTATTCAGATAAATTTTGTTGTTGATGACAACCAAGAAAGAGACATTCGCTGTGGTTACTTTAATAATGTCAAGCCTGCATTCATAGGCCAACTCTAGAAAATTCTTCATGGATATAACAAGCATATCATGGACTTGGGTAAAATGGTAGTGCTACCTTGAAGCTTCACTGGAGGACTGTTAAAATAATATCAAATTAACTTTTGTAAATTGTCAAATTTACTTGTTGAAATTGTTCTAAGAAAGGACTTCTTTAGGTTTATTTAAGTAATAATAATTATCAACTTTTAGCTTAATTTTTACTCATTTAAATTGTCCTTTATCCTAATGATATTAAACCGTAGCGAAGCAGGGTACTTTCAGCTAGTATTTAATAAAGTGATAGGACTCAATAGCACAAATCCGAAGAAATAGAAGAAGAAGTAGAGAAAATGAGAATCAAGGAGTAAGACCACAAAGATAGGTAAAATTTAGGAAAAGTAATCAAAATCATAAAGGTTCTTCTGGTAAAGAAGAAGAAGCAGAAAGGTAAGAGACAGACAAAGGAGCTAGGAAAAGAGATGGGAGAAACATATCAGCAAAAAATAAATATATATCGTCTGCTTGTAGGTAAAAGTCATTAACTTACACTCACTTTGCTCTAGTTACTGATCACTTTTAGAAGCCATTCCATTTTGCCTCCTCAGGTAAGTATCAACATGTTTGATTTCCTGTCTTGCATTTGCTGGTGTTTTGAATTTTTTTGTATGTTTTTGGAACTGATGATGAATTTTTAACATCCGAAACCAGTCTTCGAATGGAAAAAATTCAATAGAGAGCAAACAATTCATCAATCCTAATTCTACTGATGCTTAAATTGATCATGCTTACCTCAAGTAAAATAGGTCTGATTTATTTGTATCGATTTTACTGTTGTAAATATTAATAACAATTTTTTTTTTGTAATATTTATTGAAATTTACAACCGTATATACAATATAAAATATAATACATCAAGTAAATGTGATGAAATAGATAAAAATGACCGATTGGTAGCACTTATAAAGGTTCTATCCGAGGCGCCTCGGAGGGTTATCTGGAATGGAATGATAAGCAAGTTGTGATACTAATGGATTTAAATGGTTGTGGAGTTTGCTATTAAAGGATTAATATCTGGTTTAAGCTAAGTCGGAAACGTAAGGTATATTAAGATCTTTATGGATACCTTTGTTTGTGACGAAGTAAGGAGCATTTAGGATTTTTCTAAGGATTTTGGATTGTAAGGATTGGATACGAGATGAATAGGATGGTTTAGTGGAGCCCCAAAGCTCAACTCCTTACGTCCAAATTGGTCTAATTATTTTTATGTAAATGAGTCTTTTGTAATTAATTGGAAGGTTGGAACGTTTGTCAAGTAAATGTTGAAGTATTCGAAAACGAAGGGCAGTTTCTTGTCGTTTTAGTCTTGTATGTGGATTCCAAGTAAGATGTTTGTCAAGATGGAGTCCTAGGTAGCGGATTTGTTCAACGGGGATGAGTGGAACATCGTTAAAGGAATAAGAAAATTGAAAAAAAAAAAATAATCGAAGTACACATAAGACATGCATAGTGACCTATTTCATAATGGCAAATGATATGGTGTTTTATGAAGGCCTCTAATTTATGTTTAACAGTAATATTATGCAGAGATTAATTTGCAAACGATGACTCTAAAATCAAATTAACCGGAGCATGCAACATTTTTCTCTTAATCTTGATCCAGATGTAGTCGTTTATCACGATATCGCCCCGTGCTTGTCACATGTATTGACTGGTGTCGGGGAGAATTTATTGTCAACGCTAATGTGTGTCATGAGTCCCTGAAATACATTTTGTTGTTTCTCAATTTCTACGGAAATATCTACAAAACGTTTCACAAAACTTTTAAATATTAATTTAAATAGTATTTCGGAATATAATACATTGAGATTGTAGATTAGTTCCTTTGATTATCCTTTTGAAATATATAAGTTTCAGAGATGTGGGCAATATGAATAGAAGTAACAACTTAACATAAAATTATAAATAACATTTTAATTATATCAAAATAAATATATATTTTAAAAAATTTTGTATCTGTTTAAATTCAAATTACGAGCACGATTCGTGGCCTCCGGATTTTACCTCAATTGTTTATAATTGAGAACTATACCAGCTAGGCCAGCTGTCCAGTATATCTTTTTAATTGCTTCGATATGTATATTCTACAGTCGACTATTTAGTATTTATATATTTTTTCAAAATATTTATACATTTTTATCATATTGGGTAAAAAAAAAAAATTAATAAATCTGAAATCAAACTAAGAAGAAAGAAAATAGTAAAAAACATTCAAATGGTGGCTCCCACTAGCCATTTGAATTTTTTTTTCATTTTAATCTTGTGAGAAAAATATTGGGTAGACCATTGTTATTAGGGGTATTGAGGTGAAACAAAATGACAAAGATTAGGTGAGAAATCCGTCAAAACAAGGGATAGTAAGAGAACCATGCACTTTTTGAAATTATATAATTCTTTTTTTAATCAAGTTATTGATATTTACAACTGTATAAATATATACATCAAGTACATTTGTTGATGACGAATACAATAACATGTCAAAACTTGAAAAGAACTACTCATCAGAAGCACTTCAATAAGAATTCTACACTAGAAGATCTGTCTTCTTTTCAGACACCTCCGAGGATTATCGGGAATGGAGTGGGAAGCAAGTTGATAAACTAGTGGATTTGTGAGGTTATGGAGGCTATGGAAGGATAGATATCTGGATTGTGCTAAATCAGCAACATATGGAACATAAAGATCTTTATAGATAAGTTTATTGGTGACTAAGTAAGGAGCATTGAGGATTTTTCGAAGCATTTTGGATTGGATACGAGATAAATTGGATGGTTTAGTGTAGCTTAAATTTTTTTTTTTTTTTCTTAATTTAGGTCTATAATTGAGTAAATTCGACCGTTTGTTATGTTATACCAATTTTGAAATATCTTGATTTTCTGGCGATTATTTTTTCTTTGCTTGAAGTATTTTATTCATTCCATAAGAATTTATTATATTGTCAGATATAATTGACATTCGTTTCATTTTGGGGGTGGTTTAACTTATAGTGAGTAGTTGTGTGTGGCCAATTCGTACTCATAACAGCTTTCCTTCTTTCCTTGGTCTAATTGTTACAAGTTTGTTGCTGTTCTAGGAGCTAAATTCCATGTCATGTAATAATAACCTGTTGTTTTATTAAGGATTTAAGATCTAGCAAAGGGACAGGTAATAAGGGTAATAAAAAGAGGGAGAACGCTTTTTTAGCTTGTGCATCTGCTTGGACATTACTTTATATACCTGAATAACCTGGAGTCCACATGAAATTAATAATTTTGAATTTTGAAATGGAATAAATGAAGGTAGTTATTTCGGATATTATATAGCTTATAATAATAATTATATAATTTATGATAGTTGAAAATCCTTTTGAGAGCCTACTATAATTATTCATTTCATCAACTTTATATCCATTTTGTTGTTTAAAATTTTGGTTTTTGAAGACTGATCATTCATACGTTTGTAGTTACATCATATTATTATTATGTTTTTCTATATAAAAAATCAAAGAGTTTTGAAAAATGCTATCAAATATTTTTTATTGATCAAATCATTATCAATATATTTTTTATCTCTATGAGTTAGCAGCTCTATCTCGAATTTTTTTAACAGGATATGTACTTTTTATGACGTATATTATTTTTCATACAAGCTTTATCCGCCCATTTCAAGAGTTGCATAAATCCATTGAAGCGTACGCAGTGATTGTTATCTCATTTTCGTTAATCATGGGTCATATTATCACTGTCTGCACACATTTGAGTCATTCAATTACCTAACCGGGCCTCCAAATTCAGAAATATTACAGGGATCCTTTAATGTTGGAAAATAAATATAATGATTTTATATTAACTTACAAGAGAACACCATTCATACCTTTAGGGTCCCTGCTTATTTTTCTTACACTAACGGATGTTGGGAATAAAGTCGTGTAATATTCACAAAACTAGAATAAAAGGAGAGAAATTCAAAATGATTTGTGAATAGCAAGAAACATTTGTTTAATTTATATTTTCATAAATATTTTATAACCTCTGGGCCAATAGGAGGAAAAGTATGAAGTGTACTTCTCTGTTTGCCCGGCTTTGGCTGATGAATAATCTGATAGGAATTCCGAAAATCTATTGGACATTACCAGTATTACCTCTTTGTTATAAATATATTAATTCATTAGTGTAATATTGGTAATACTTTACTGGTAAGGGAATATTATTTCAGGGTTCGATGAACGTATACAAATTGTAAATACTTTGTCATCCATAGAGACCAGCATTTTTTTTTTATATATATTTTTTTTAATTCACGATTCAGCTTAGGCATAACTTTTCGATCGGAAACTGGAATTCTAACTATCATTCATTAAGACTCATTGCCTCAACGTCTTGTAAAATCTGCCACCTTTAAACTAACAGGTCTCACCTATCGGAGTAGAGGATTATTGTTGATTACTCCTCCCGTACTAGAATTACACCCACCCACTAATGACAAATCTAGGCTGTACCTGATAGGCAATAATTTTACTGAATACTAACAACTCTCTTAATTGTCTATTCTACGAACTTGTACAAAACACTGCTTAATTGTTATGATAGCAAAGATATAGAATATCCATTCCGTTCACGGTGTTCCATCTCCTCAATTAAGTTTTCTTGTAATGAAAAAGAAACACCGGCTCGTTGTAAATGCTACTCGATACTAGCAGATTAAGGTCGTGAAGGTTAGTGATCGTGTTGCACAGGTGATCGTGGCTTACCCTCCCCCAACTCTGGTTTCGGTTTCACCTCAGATGGCACGATCAGTTTCGATGTTCCCATTTTCATCAATGACGGCTTTCTAAGATGAGAGCACGACCTCCACTGTCCCTATGCTTTTCCAGTGAACACGACCGATTAAGGTTCATTGTCACAAGATCAAGGTGCCCCGTTGCTTTATACGTCTTATCCTCTATCCTCTATATCCTCTACCCACACTATTAAACCCCATTTAAAAAATAAAATAAAATAATTATGAAATACCTAAATCTTTTATTACATTGATAGTAGTAGGCATTCAAAGAAAAGGCACAGTGGTAGTAGTATATAATTTCTGCATAATATACTTTCTGGAAAACTTTCATATCGGCTATGTACACTGAACTACAAATCATACTATCAAGCAACTCCTCATCTAACTTCAGAGAGGACACTTTAACAACATGGTATTTATATAGTAAAATTAAAATTTTATCTTGACATTTCAGTGTTTCATGTATCAATGACAGTGTTCTAATTCTGTGGCAACATTCTAGGTATAGAAGATGTTCAACCATACAGGCAGCCTGCTCCTGCAGACCGCCATTTTGTTTGCTATCAAAGAGCCTACAACAACACCCCCTCCACCAGACCAGACAATAGAGCACCTAAAGCAAGGTGCAGGTAAGTTGAATCGGGTTTTTTATATGTTGGCTTTAAAAAACTAGCGATCAGCAAATGTGCGGAAATAATTAAGCTATGTATGTGACATGTTACGCAGGAAAAGAAATGACACATAAGCTTTGTTTTAAATGGTTAACATATATAATATGTTAAAAAAATTATCATCTTCGCGCTAAGTATATAACAGACAGAAGTTTAAAGAAGATCTCGAAATGGTAAACAATAACAAATTCTTTATAAATAGTGTAGAGAATTATATCGCTCCTTTTTTTTTTTCTTAAGAATATCGTTATACACGAATGACTGTTATTCTGACTATAAAAAAAGAAAAGAAACATAAATTAAAAATACTTTAAGTCAGTCGTAAATTAAGGAATTAGACATTAGTTACTATTATGAAGTGTCCATGGCTTCATATCAGTTACAGTACTTTCTTATATATATTTTCTAATCAATTTATGTCCATTGTTTATTGTTTATATGTTTAATTAATATTTGTTGTCATTTTTCATTAATTGTTGATGACCACCCATGGTTTTACGCCCTTAAACAACACCAACCAACCATTAATTGTTATTAAATAATGGCTCTAACCTATGTTTTACTGAATAAATATGTAAGAAGTTCAAAACTTTTAAAATTGATTACTTTTAGTTAATTTTTTGATTCGAAGACTGGTTTTGAATATTAAACATTCATCGTTAGTAAATTTAAAAAAAAATAAAAACGAGTAATCTTACTTTTCAAATTTAATAGTGAGACATTAAGTTGATAAATGTCTTTATGCCTTAATTGGAAATTTAGATATAATCCGTATATTTAATATAATTTATATATTTAGGTTTTGTTATTAAATAAAAATAAATAATTTTTTTAATACTTATTTTAGCCAAAATCTTCACTACCGACATTTGTTTACTAAACAATGTGGAGTAAAAATGGCAAAAATATTTGGTTATAAACTTTTATTAGCAAAATGATGCTTATAACAAAAATAAGGTAATGTCACAAAAGTAGACAAAAAATATATCAGGAATTAAAAAACTGGAGTGAGGTATTTATTGGATTTGTAACCGCTTGCAATAAAAATTAAAATTACGAAATATTGTTATAAATCAAAATGTCCACCGAATAAAAATAACGGAAAAAAAAAATAAATAAATAAGCGATTATAAAGTGGACGCGGCAGTGGCAAGTCCATTTCACGCTTCCTTCTTGCTTATCACACCTTACAACGTGTAATCTCCAGAGATACAATAATTGTTCGGATTTCCCCCGAATTACACGCCAAAAAACATTCCCTCATTTGGGTGCAAAGGCTTCTAAAATTTCCCCCTGGAGGAAAATTTCCCCTAATCAGCAGCCTTGCTAAAATGAAGGGCTTCTAAAATATATTAGGACATGGAGCAGACTGAGTGTAATGCAACTAAAAGTATTGTAGATACACTAGGTTATTAGAAATAATAATCAGTCAAAAACAATCCAGATATTTGTTGAAGAATGGTCACATAAATATTTCCAATCGTCCTGCTTTGAATTTATTTTCCGTAGGAACACAAAATAACCGACCATTCATAAGGAAAACCTAAAGGACTGCCCATTTACCTGGATAATAAATGTAGGAATAAAAATGTATTTAGCTAACTACCCGATTCCTCCTTTCGTTATATCACACTCTGAACTGATGATGAATGTTTAACATTCGAATAAAAAAATTCCCATAGAAGTGGTAAATCATTCATCAATCCTAATTGTATTGATCATTCTATACCATTATGCGCACAACATATTTTTTTGTTAGAATTGAGTTATTTTTCTTTTAATATGTTGTATTCTTAGACTACAAAACTCTGGATTTTAGAAGATTTCAAGTTACTTCTACTAACAAACTATTAAATTTTATAAAGAAGTAATCGTTCGTCTCCTCTCCTGTGTGGTTCGGTGGACCTAAAGAAGACCTGCAAGGCAGGCCTAAACTTTGGCACACAATCATAGTATTTTTAAAAGGGCTTCTTGTTTCTTTTGAATTCATCCCTGATCATCTTCCTCTTTATTCATACTTCACATTTAACTATTCTTTAATTTTATTTATTATTAATAATAACAAAAAAAAAATTCAGCTGTAGGTGAAAAGTGCTTCGGGGAGCTTGGATGTTACTCCGTCAACTTCCCTTGGACAGACGAGACGAGACCCGTATCCCACTACCCAGAGCCACCGGAGAAGGTGGATCCAGTCTTCTGCCTCTACACAAGGCAAAACCCAACCGTGTGTCAACGCCTCAGATACAACGACTCTTCCACATACTACCACAGCTCTCTGGTTCCAACACATCGCCTCTACACCATTGCTCACGGGTTCCTCGAGAATGGTGACAAAAAATGGATCAAGGTCAGTAAATGCATAGTTTTTAATAAATATTCAATATCCAAGTGTTTCCTTTATCACAGCCACACTGTGGAATTCATTAGTTTGTCTTGTTTTACCCAGTTTTACTCAGTATTATTATTATTGATGGGGAGAGGGATTTACCTTAATTGTCCAACAAACTCTATCGCCTTGCCTGTCGTTTCCCAATGCGACTTTCTTCAAATAATTAGAAAAAACAAAACAGAGAATATACAAAAAAAAAACAAAGAAAACTGCCTTCTTAGTATATGGAAAAATAATTCAATTTTCTATTAAACAATAAACAAAAAACAGAATGATCCAGAAGTGTTAAATTATACTTTGACAAGTCTCGAAAACCGTATTCAAATCTGTTACAAGATTTGATCCTGATTGAATTGCTATGTTGATCAATTATAATTTTTTCATGATTCACAAAAGAATATTCATCCGGCGTAAATTTGCTCATCTGACACAAATAAAAAATAAAACAAAAAGGTATCTGTTAATACCCATAACCTTAAATTCACGAAACTGCTCTCAACACACTATACACAAGTGACCCAGATATTATCATTTAGGTAGCACCTTTCGAGATTTGACCACTCCTTTTTTATATAGTCTTTCCTGGGATCAGTTTAATAGATCCAGATTATTAAGAGCTTGGAATAGTTCCTAGGATTAGTCAAACCTTTCCAAAAATTCACGTAACTTTTGATACCAACAGGTGATGACACAGAGGCTCCTGAACATCTCGGACGTGAACGTGATCGTGATCGGATGGCAGGGAGGATCCAGCCCACCGTACACCCAGGCAGTGGCCAACATCAGGCTGGTCGGCACCATGGCGGCACACCTACTCCACGCTCTCAATGTGAGTTAGTCATCGGGCCTTGTAAGGGCATATCTGTCGTCGTACTTATCTTGAAAAGAAAATGAGAATTTTCTCTGAAACGCATGTGACATACAATAGCGTTGTTGAAGTGTCTACTTTTTAACTTTTGTGTTGTTTTATTTTTATTTTATTTTTTTCACAATGTTTACAAATGATATTTCTTTGTCTTCTATAGCAACCGATGGGTCACCTTAAAAGTTGTCTATTAAAAATATTAATACATAAATTAAGCAGCACTTTTAAATAAAAAGCTCTGCATTGTAATAGCCCAGTTAATAAACATATTATAGAGTGCATGAAATATGCGATTATTTTTACCTCAGGGGTTCTTTAGGAGTAATTAGAAGATAAACATACTAAAATTCTCCACCCCGGGGGTGGGGGAGTGAGCTAACGGTGGGGGGATGAAAGAAGGTCCACTTTTTGGGTGTTTCGATCAGATTTCGAAAAAAGTAGAAAATAGAAAAATATGTTTCAAATCAAAATTAAAGCTAATTCAATTTCCTATCAAATTAATTCCATACATATTTGTAGAACTTCCAACGGTTTTCGAGATATACGTTATTGAAAATCGATGATTTTCGCAAAAAATAATTTTTATCTCACTTTTTGTCAAAAATTTGCTTCACTTGCCAGAAACGTGTAATGAAATTAAAGTAAATTTAATGCTCTACAACTTTTATTCTAACATTTATTTTAACGAATAAAGGTTAAATGAAACGATCGTGGATGGCACTAGAAGCAAATGTATGACAAAAAGTGAGGTAAAAATTATATTTTTGCGAAAATTATCGATTTTCAATAACTTATATCTCAAAAACCGTTGGAAGTTTGACAAATGTGTATAGAATTAATTATATGATAAATTTAATTAGCTTCAATTTTTATTTGAAACATGTTTATTAATAGTACACTGTTTTCGAGATATGGCCGAAAAACACAAAAATGGGACCTTCTTCTATGAAGCCCTGAGGTAAAAAATAGTCGCATATTTCATGCAATCTACACACCTCATTTCAGCACTCATTGACTCAACTATAAAAGCACTTTTATAGAAGGAAAATCTGAATAAGAGGAACTAAAATAATATTTTCGTGGTGCTTGGTAAACCTGCATGAAAAAAATGTCTGTCGGCTAAAGAAAGAATAACATTTTTTAGGGGTAGCATCCTTGACCGTGAATGCTCGTATGTTTTTTTTTTTTTTTTTTTTTTTGCTTACCTGTGATTCATTTGTCTTTAGGAGATAAATTTCCAAATTAAATAGCTTAATCCTGCTGTCTATGCCCTTATGTTCCATATTTTTTACCGCTTACCTGTATGATTTTTAATTATTTAAATTAAATTAACATTTGACGATTATTCGAGAAAAAATAGGGGTTTCAAACGAGACTTTTTTCATTCAGCTTAAATTGCTCCTAACCGGTAGATATGTTATATAACAACAAATATTCTCCATTTAATTTCTGATAAGGAAACTGTCGAGAAATTTTCGATCCGAGCAACACCAACAGAGCTTGAGTTTGTCAAACTACGCGTAACGCCTTCCAAATACTGCGCCCCAAAAATATATCACTTTTGTCTGGCCAATTAGGCCACGGGTAAAACATGGTCCATGTCAAAAAGTAAAAAACACACAGAAGGTGTTAGTAAAACATTTAATGTTCACAAATTTCTTTTCCATACATTAATTTTAACAAATCTAAAACGAAGTGGATATAAAAACAAAATTACTGGATTAAGACTATTAATAGAATAGAAAATAAAATCTAGCCTTTCGATTTTTTTCAAAAATCACATGCTTCAATAATTTAATTTATATCAATGACAAATTTATATTTAATACGGTTTAAATATAATTATTTAAATGGTTTTAACAAATACACGGCTTTTAGGAATACTACACTGTTGTGTTGTTTCCACTGAGAGTTGATCGATAAAATTTATGACACTGTCAACCGAGTGAAATACACTCGAGTGCAAAAAAACCGGCGCACCTTGTATTTCATTACAAAAATATGATTAATGAGATGAATTAAGGAATAATGTTGTGATTGAACCAGCACACAAATAGGCCGGGGCATAAGTGATAATATTACAATAATCCTTTGCAGTAATCCTCTTTAGGAATAGCAAAGGAGGGCCCAAGTTTAAAGATGAACATATTCCCAGTTAGTCTTCAGTTCTCTAGAGGAGTGCTATAAACAACCGTGGGTAGTTTTTCTAATTTTTTTTTTATTTTCTTTGTTCACGTTAGTCCAATTCTACCCAATATGGTGCTCGATGCCACGGTAGTCACTCAAATCGTATCGTTAATTGAGGACGGAAATGTCAGCGATACGCGGCTAGGACTCTCGGGGTACCAGAAACGAGGGTTCGGCAGGCGATCCAGAGGTACCGGGAGACGAGCTGCTACACAAGGAGGTCGGGATCAGGTCGGTCGAGAGTAACTAACCAAGCATAAAATCGATTTATTAAAATGGAGACTCTAAGGAACCGCTTCCAGACATCTGAATGACTTGCCCCCGGCTTCGTGTTGCTCCAGGTGTGGATGTCTCCTTTCATACAATAAGTAGACACCTGGCTGAAATGAATCTACACTCAAATATTCCTGCTACCGGACCTCTCCTCACCGTAGCTCAGAGAGCAGCCCGACTCCGTTTTGCTCGATAACATGTTGCCTAGACTGAAGCTGATTGGGCCTCAGTTCTCTTTTCAGATGAGTCTAAAGTTGGCCTGCATACTTCAGATGGTCGAGGTAGAGTCTGGAGAAAATGAGGAGAACGCTACGCTCAGTGCAATGTTGTAGGTACCTGTGCAATGTTGAGTATCGGCGATGGTGTAGGGAGGGTTTGTTAAGACGCGAACACAGACCTCCACGTGTTTCAAAGGCCATCCCTCAATGCACAAACTTGTATAAGAGACATCCTTGAAGAGTATGTAGTCCCTTTCGCGCCGTTCATTGGCCCTTATTTCATGTTTATGCATGATAATGTACGGCCACACGTCGCCAACGTTGTAAGAGACTTCCTTGATAAGGTCGGTATCCGAACCTTGGAGTGGTCAGCTCGCAGCCTGGATCTAAATCCTATAGACCATCTGTGGGACCATCTTAAGAAGGCCATCCGACAGTAACATAAGCCTCCAGGAGCTGAGAACAGCCGTAGAAGAACAATGGGAGCAGATTTCTCAAGATAGAGTGGCCAATCTTATAAGGAGCATGCCTGCAAGGATGCTAGCTGTTATTCAAGCAAGAGGAGGAAACACTCGATATTAAACGCCATGAATTTTGTGTTTCTTACATATTGTAAACAAAGTTTAGAAGTTTTATTTTTTTATCATAAAAACAGTAAATGGTTATTTTTTAGTTTGATAATTTTTCTTACTTTAAATTGCATGTTTTATTAATTGTCCTTTTGTGTCATATAAAAAGGAAAATATCCATTACATACATAAAAAAAATTGGCAAATTTTATTAAGTTGTGAAAGAGAAAAAACAAACAATATGCGAACATTCAAGGTGCGCCGGTTTTTTTGCACTCGAGTGTATTTAATTTCCTTTAATTTAATAACAAAATAGTTCAGAAAAATCTGAATTTTCTGTATTTAAAATTTCGAAAATCAAAATTGAGTAAACTTTGAACCTAAAGGTATTTATTACTGGTAAAAATAGTTCCTCAGTTAACGATAGGTACTTCGAGTTGTCCTATTGTTCTTGGTAGGTAATATTCCGCGTAGTAAATTTCGCAACTAGATAAATATTGTTTTTTTATCTTTAGTCTAGTCAATAGGAGAAACAAAATGAGTGTACCCAGTAAAAAAATATAATTGGAAATATTTTTTCTATTGATTGTTTAGTTTAATAAAAATTCAAAAAATGTCCAAACAAGACAAACAACAGTTAAACAAATTTAGATAAAGTAGCTACGCTGAAATGTGATTTTTACTTACAACAAAAAATAATTGAAAAATATTTTCTTTTTTTTTTTTTTGAAAAGCTCAAGATATTTAGGTAAAGTTGAAAATCGATTTCCGCGCCCCATAATTCATAAAGATCATCAATGAAAATAAAATCATCAACATTTTTGTACCACAAGTTAAACTCTTTATAATACTAACTCAAAATCAAAATTTTTATTAGTTGTGCTGGTACTCTCACCAAGATATATATTTACGAAAAATATTAAACACGTATATTTTACAGCAATATAAAAGTTGATGTATGTGGACGAAATCCGAAACATAATGCCAGAAAAAATTTCAGTTATAAAGATTTTGATATAAGGCAAAAGAAAAAAAAAATTTAATAACTATCAAATATGCCAAAAAAAATAAAAATAATATTTGCCTAATAATTATGCGTTTAAAATAACAGAATTTTCTCAATATTTCTTAACACAATGAACTGCCCAGTTAAAAGATTATTAGCTGACATAACTTTAAATTTTAATTTTTGTCTATGTTTTGACAAAGGTAGTTTTTATTATGTATAATCTACAATTACTTCTACAAATCAAATTTACCATCTCTAGTCAATATGAACCATTGGGATAGAAAGAAATACATGTATTATTACAAATAATATAAATAGGGCTTTCTGAATTTATATAATATAATTTAGAATTTCTCTATCTGTCAGTAAGGTGCAGTAACACATTGCCAGGTAGTTTAAATTATATATCATATATATATATATATATATATATATATATATATATATATATATATATATATATATTTATTATGTACATTTGATAAAATAATTATTAGAATTATATTATGGTACCTTTACGTAAAAACATTCTTATTTATATTTTTGAATTATATATCATATATATAATTTATTATGTACATTTGTTAAATTATTAGTAAAAGCATATTATGGTACCTTTAGGTAAAAACAATCTTATAAATATTTTAGAATTACTTTTATGAAGTTTAAAAACTCTCGGAAAACGTTTTAGGATAGGTATGTGAATTAAATTAAATTACGAACATGATGGAAACTTCTAAAGCAAGCCTTGTAACTTTTTCAATTATAAGTTTGCGACGACACAGGTATGAGAATAATATGTATACTCAGTTTTTCATGTACTAAAACAAATTTAAAAATAGTTTTTCAACTTTAGGGTATTGAAGCAAGAAATTTCTGACAAACATGTGTGGTATAAAACAATGTAGAACAAATTCTTAGTGGCTATTCAATAAAACTGGAATGAATAACTGAAAATTTTGATTTGAACCTCAGCACTGCTAAATTTAAATTTTTGCTTGATAAGGTGTTGGTTTGGCGAGCCAGTGATTACAAAGATAAGCAGCGGTAAACCGAACAGTTGACCGAGGCCTAAATGGAAGGACCGTGTTAGGCCTGATGTTATCGATCTACACATCTAACGTCAGTGTTATCGGTTTTGAACTTCTAGATACTCTTAACATTTTCTATTATTATTATAACCATATGATATCGATTATAAGAATTTTATATTAATTATTACAAATTTCGTTTTTATTTTGTTAGTTTAAAAAAATCATTAAAAAAAAATAATCCAGTTTTTAAAGTAATTCTTTATATAAAGAAATATCAGAGAGAATCAAGTGGGAAACCTTGTTGTGAAGTTGTGAGACTAGTGGATTCGATTAGATACGTATCTTTTTGCGGAAGGATAAATATCTAGTTTGGCCCCATGCTGCTACTTATGGAACATTTATGAACTTATGAATAAGTTTATTTTTACATAATAAGGAGCATTGAGATTTTTCGAAAGGTTTTGGATTGTTAGGATTGAATACGAGAAGAATTTGAAGGTTTAGTAAAGCCCTTAAGTTCAACATCGTATGTCCAAATGGATCTTATAACTATCATGTAAATTAATTTGAGGGCTTAGAACGATTTTTGAGTTAATATTGCAGTCGAACACGACAAAAAAGTATCGTCTCTGGATTCCAAGTAAAATATTTGTCCAGGTGAGGTTTAAGGTTTTGGACATATTAGAAAGGGATCAGTGCAAAAGCATCTTAATTTATTTCACAAAAATTAAGATGCACTGATTCTGTTTTCGGTGGGATATCTTATCAGTTCTGAGGGTCGTTTTGATTCCTAACTGTATGTTGTTTAAATTTTAATATTCAAGCGGTTAAGGAGACTAAACATAAAAATTTCAAAGCTTTCAATGATAGTGTATTTTTTCCTAATTTGATGGCATTTATAAGTTTGATATAATAATATAAAAATTTTATTTAAAAACTAAGGGAAAATTTATATTTATATAGATGATATCTATTTTTAAAACTATAGACGATTGTAATTACATTATATTTATATCATACAGAAAGTCCAGGGAATCGTGGCAAGCCTGTTTTTCACAAGATTTTTGGAATGTCTATACATGGTCTATATGAAAAAATATATTATTTTTTTTCGATTTATTACTAAATCGAGTAAAAGTTGGTTGTGACATTTTTCGAGATTCGGAGTTTTACGTAAGTAGCGAATTGTAAAATATCAATACTTATATCCATAAAAATAATCTGCAGCTTCCTTTCACATGAAAATAAGAAATATAGTTATTCCTATTTAAAAAACAAAACAAAAAAAAAACCCAATGTTCGTTTGTTTATTTCGTTTAACGTCACTTTATGCTGCTATGGCTAATCGGACGATGCTACGGTGGGAGACCTAAATTTTGCCTATCCAGGTATAATTAGGATAGGGATCTTTAAAGAGTACCTGACATCGCACAGGCTCGGGACCCCCATTTTACGTCCCTTCCGAAGGACGGCATAGCTAAGGATTTTTTACTCCCTTTAAAAAATCCTAAGGTCATCTGCCGGGCTGCAACCCGCGATCTTGGGTTTAGTAGGTTGCTATGCTAACCACTACATCACAGGTGACCCCAAACCCAATGTTAATGTTATAACGTTAAAAGAAATTAAAAAAAATTCAGATTCTATATCTGCTAGTAACAGGAAAAATTGGTGAAAATCTTGTTTAAAATTGATCTCCTGCCCTAAAAGGTTGCGATAGATTTACCTGGATTTAGAGTTATATTTAAAAATAAAATCTTTTTTCTCATTTGCAATTTTTTTTTAATGACTATTATTTTGAATTTTAAAAAATGTCAGAATATTTGTCTATGGAAAAAACAATAAGATCTACTATTTGATTTATTTTTTAAATATTCAATTTTGCCATTAAAATGAGGTAAGTACAATATAACATCCTATTTAATGATTGGCAAAGTATTCTCGATAATTGTAGTTCATCTTAGGAACTTCTAAATTGTGGATGATGACAATGACAGAATTACATTATTCAGAAATCATTTTTTTGGACCAGACACAGGGGATAAAAAAAATAATATGTAATATATGGACTCTAGTTTTGAAGATAAACACAAAACTATTTATTAAATTAAAACAAAATTATTAATTTTATCAAGTTAATGACGAAATTCAATGACCTAGTATCTATGCTAAATTAAATACCAGTCAATTATCCGTCTTGAAATATTGCATACCCTTGATGAACTTGCATATTGGTTAGGCTTGTATAGAGAGAAAAGGAACAACTTATTTCATATATGACAAAGGAAAGTGAGGAGTACCTTAGCGAGCCTGGTGATATATACATACTGAATACTAACCATACTGCCAGACAGAGAGGAGCCTTTTCTTATTTCCCTTAGAGCAGTATTACATCATACCAATATACATATTTCATTTATTCACCTATTTGTTTGTTTTTCTTACAGAGAGACCTTGGAGTTAAAACTGAATTCTGCCATTCCATTGGACATTCTTTGGGCGCACATCTTTCAGGATATATTGGGAACGTGCTTAAGACTAAATTCCAACTTACTCTTGGAAGAATAACAGGTAAAGTACATATATAGTTAAACATTATGCATTCCACTGATCCCTGTTGTATACGCTACTAAGAACTCCAATTTTATAAATGTCTAACTTGGAATCCACATACAAGCCTAAAACGAAAAGAAACTGCTCGTCGTTTTCGACTTCTTCTACATTTACAAAACAGATGTCCTAAGATGCCGATTAATTACTAGGGACTCATTTACACGACAGTTATTAGAACTATTTGATGGAGTTGAGCTCCACTATACCATCCAATTCATCTCGAATGGGATGAATCTCTCCTTGTAATCCAAAATCCTTAATCTCGTTACTTTGTCACAAACAAACTTATTCATGAAGACCTCAATGTTCCATTTGTTGCTGATTTATCTCAAACCAGATTACCTATCCTTTCATAGTAGTCTCCATAATCAGTTACATTTACTAGTCCCTCAACTTTCATCCTATTTTATTCCCAACAACCCTCCGAGGCGTCTGAAAAGAAGATGGCCTTGGGCCTTGGGGCTACCTGTTTTATATACATTAATTAACAAAGCAATTATTATACATTACTTAATAAAGCAATTAACATGGTTTATATACGTATATACCGTGGTGAATTTAAATAATTGGACAAGTAAATTAAAAGGTTTTTAATTCTATTTCGTATATATTTTTTTAAAGTAATCTATTTACGTCTTCTAAATATATACAAAACTATTTTTGTAAACTTTATATTAAAAGGTAGTATGATTTGGTCTTTGAAAGGTATTTATAAGATTTTAAGTATTTTATTGTTTTAATTAAGTTCTTAAAGATGACCAAATCTAACTAGAAAAAAATAACTAGATTCTAATAAACTTTGAGACAATCTAGTCCACAGCTGTCATGTTATTTCAATAAAATTCATTTATTTGCTGACAATGTATATGTAAGAATGGCATAACGGTTCAACCAGTAGAGGTGAGTCATGCCCACAAATGTTATCCTCCCATAGACTATGTTGTAAACCTACCCTTGCCCATTTGAGTATTCTCTACTTGTTGCGATGTAATTTCAAAACATTTATTAATATTAATGTAATTTAAAAGCTCTGGACCCAGCTGAGCCACACTTCTCACAGACAGACCCAGTAGTCAGGCTAGACCCCACCGATGCACTCTACGTTGATGTCATACACACCGACGCTACTCCCTTTATAAAAGGAGGTAAGTTAATATTAAACTTAAAATATTTTTCAAATATACTAGATGCTTGAGCAATACCTCAATAATTGCTTACTGCTGACCTCAGGTCTGGGAATGGATGAACCCGTCGGTCACTTGGATTTCTATCCAAATGGAGGGGAGAACCAACCTGGCTGCGACCAAAGTGTGAAGGAATACATGGACAAGGATGAAAGTTTCTTCAAAGGTGCCACATACTTATCTAAATGTTTATATTAACTATTAATTTATTTATAACAATATGAAAATCAGGTTATTTCAATAACACTATAATTTGAAATTTAATTATAGCATATCTAATAACATTAAGCTTCCTTAAGTAAATTAGATGAAGGCTTCCTCAACTTCCTAGATATAAAATCAATAAAAGGTTTTCGTGATCTCGAAATAATTTTCAAATTTTTTTGACCATTATCTTTAAAAAACAAAATTCTATTTCCATTTCTTAAGATCTGGAACCATATCAATTCAATCTAATTTTGCAGTAGGATCATTCGCATATAATTTGACCATTAAGCGTAAGCTGTCTTTAAATAGTTGTTCACATGGGTTTTCATCTCCAAACCAAACGGTTTTGGTATCAACTTGTAGGTTTATTTAAGAGTAATGCAGCAGTATCAATTAAAAGAACCTAGCACATTATCAAGGAAAAAAATATCAATGTAACGCTTAAAAACGTCACTGAGTGTTAAGGTACGAAATTGTTACATTCTGAAACGAAGCATTCAAAATTGAAAAACTTTGGACCAAGAATAGTTTCATTGTTTGACAATGGGTTTCGAGATATGAAGGTTTGTTTCAGTTACCTCTAATATTCTCAATATAAAGCAGAAAAATAACCCTGTTTCACTATTTAGTGAAGACAATTCTTCACGAGTATTACCGGCTGTTCTGGGCAATACTGTTTATTGTAAATAGCGGGAAAGAGCCTACAGGTTTGTTTGTGGCACCAGCTGTTAGTCCAGGTTCAACTTTAGCTCACGAGGGAAATGGTAGGGAACTGGAACATGTTTGATTAAAGAACATAGTCAGTCACAGAAATTATTCATCATGATTGTTACTGGACTTACAAGGCCAGATTAAAGGATAAGACGGACGAGAACCCACAAGACCCCGACAATAATTTTCCGACCATTTTTATTACCATTGTCTCTAACCTAAAAATTCTAACCAACACGCCTACTGATTTCTTGGTAGTCTGAGGCTGGAAGTTAACTTAGGAATTATCCTTTCCTATTTGCCCATGGACTTTACCTTATTCCTATATATCCTAATATTATAAAGAAAGAGAAAAACTCTTTGTGTAAGGCACAACCCTTGTCTATTTCCGAGAAGGGTTTTGGATTCCCGGATCTTCTGTTAGATGCTCTGAGGTTTTAGCCTACAGCGTATCAAGAGAAATATTTCGTATTGTTAGTTTTAAAAGTATAAGTTTGATACATAGCTTCCTGTAACAATAACAATATTTCAATTGTTTTTCAATGATTTCATTACCAGTATTTTTTTCTGATAGCTTACATAGCTTTTTTATGAAGAGCAAATTACTTTATGGTTAACGATTCATACTGTATTTCAACATTAAAGAATGTTCAATCTCTTCCTTGGAAAGATTTTGAAAATGAAATGAGGAAAAAAAGCCTTTCCTGAATTGAACCTAAAAATACAACTTTGAGAAAATTAATGTTTGCGGAATAAATTATTCTCGGTTCTTTATTAAGAAGGGCCGAGGGCGGTGGCAATAATAATTAGCTGCCCTGCCCCCAGAGAAGTAGTTAATTAACGGAAATGGTTTGCGATATTTCAGCAATAAGGAGGTTCCTCGGCTGTGACCACGTCCGCAGCTACGAGTACTTCCTCGAATCGATACCTGACCGCTGCCAGTTCCTCGCCATAGAATGTGACTCATGGGAAAACTTTACTGCTGGTCACTGCTTCTGGTGTAGAAATGAAATGGTAACCTTATATATTACTATATTATATACTTATATTACACTATATATTGGGTAGCTATTTAGTCTGTTCCAATAACTACTAAGAAATACAAATTATAATTCTTACTTTTATAGGAATAGGCTTAAAATAACAACTTTTAGGCAATATATTACAATCTGCCTCACTGAAGGGCTGGCTACCGATACACGATACAGCAGAACCTCATTAATCCGCCTCCCTCTAGTACGACTCTCCGGTGTAATCCGACCCGCTCGCAAAGTCCGGAGGGTCAATATGCATCTCTAGCAACAGTTAATAGAGATAATAATAAATCATACAATATCAACAAACAAAAAAAAAATTCTATAATAACTAGTCAAGTTGTGACAGTAACGGGATGTGATTAAAGTAGCATGTCAGGCATGCTCTTCACTGGTGGATTCAGCATACATCGATACCTACTCCAGTCTTGCGTTTACAGGTTTATCTTCGGAGATCTCTTAGCCTGCTCCTCTTTAGCCTTTTCCGCATTGACAAAATGTTGGCATACCCATAGTCGCCATGTTTTATATAAATTCGTTGTGCCGATGAAGTTTGTTATGAGATCGATTTTATGAAGTGTAAGTATGGTCATGTACAATCGGTATGTGCAATTTCAACGTATGGACTCCAGGTTTTCTTCTTTCAAAAGTAAGCCCTAAGTAATGAAATGTATTTTTTTCTTGAATAGGTTCATTGTTTATATAGACGAGTCTAGCCTGTTCACCATATTTATGGAAGTGCAAGGTCTGACCAAAGTGATCTCAGTTGCCTTCCTGGTATTAGTATTTAGTCTAGGCTGAGTGAGAGTAATATCGCCGCAGACGTTCAGGATTGAGTAGAAAAACTGGCTATTACCAAGACTCCAACATAAATATATATTAAAGAAGGTTTCGGGGCCACTGCCTTTCCAACCTCCTACAGCGTTGTAGGGATGATTAAACCTGGATAGGGATTGAGCCTTAGGATTTGGATGTAAGGTGAATTTTTGCGAAATTTCGAGAATTTAAAAGGAACAAGATGAAGGACAAACATTATATTTTGCTCATTATGGAGGATATTACAGATGGTATAATGTGGTGCATTATCAACTGTTTGGAGGAATTTGGTTTAGAAAGATTGAATGGGTTTTATATTGGATTATATCGCTGTCTACAAATCCTTCAGCCGAAAAAGGTTTCAAGATTGTTTTGTCTATGTAGAGTTTTTTAGAAACCGAAAGATGAGAATTCTTCCTAGTAGTCTATAAATTGGCTGAATCTTCTATAGATATCTTGTTTGTGAGTCCTATTTGTGGGTTCCGGTGCAGCCTTTTGGAAGCCAAGATTACGTACTGTATCGGATATGGGTGGAATTATATCATTGACAAGGGTAGGTGGGCAAGATTTGTGGTAGTATATCTACTTTAAAAAATAAAAAGTAAGGATAATAAGAAATGCCTAATTATAGAAAAATTAATTTTGATTTTTGTCGAGTTTTGATGCTCATGTACTGTAGTTGTTTATCTGCAAGTTGCTACCTTCAAATTTAAAGAACAGAAATACACCCCCAGAGATGTTCAGAGCTTTGAGGATTCGATTCGCATCTAGGTCAATTCAGAGGCGGGTCGTGGAGAGAAACCTTAACTAGTGTTGACAAAGACGACCTTTTGTCGCATTAGGCCTCATTCAAACTATGAGACAATGCCTATCGATTCAAAGGAAATGTCTACTTTTGGTCAATAGAAATTCGCTGAGACGATCGGAAGACTAAACACCACGGAGACCTTAATGATGATGTATATGAGATTTCGATTGAAGAAATTAGTAGACATATCCTTAAGTGAATATGGCCATAGTTGCTGGTTTCATGAATCTGACAATTGATAAAAATTATTTTTATTACTTTTCAGTTATAACACAATTTTGTTAATGAACCTTTGATTATTTAATAGTTTTATCTATTTTACAGAACCTTTCTTCAACAACAATATCCTTTTTGAAACAAGTATAATAAAAAAGGAAAAAATTAGAAAGTAAATGCAAGACTACAATAAGCAATATTCATCCATAGAATTCACAAATTTTAATTAATATATGATATTCATTCTATTTATAAATTTAATTAGGTAAAGAGAGTACAGCTTCCCAGCGTGTAAAGAAATTAAATACTCAGGGTCGCTAGTAACAAATAAAAATGATTTTACCGCGGAAATCAAGAGAAAAATAAGGGCAGGCAAAAGATACATGTTCCCAGTTCTAACAGTTCTTAGGTTTAAAATGTATCGTGTAAGGCTAAAATAACAGCCAATAACACCATTATTAGACACGCCGTTACGTACGCGAGTGAAACATGGGCGCTTACAGAAAGAAGTGAAAAATTAATCCGGGTTTGGGAGAGGAAAATATTTAGAAAGATATTTGGCCCTAATTGGATAAGGCCGCAGACCAAGTTGTTTGGAGGAGACTTATTGAAGAGATCCTGGTTCTTCTATGAAGAGTGCTACGCCGAAGAAGTAAATAATAAATAAAATAAATTGTAAATTTATATTTGATTATGATGTTAGATTAAGTTCCATAGTTCATCTCTTAAATTCTGAACTGAATTTTCTGAACTTCCTCAGGTGAAAATGTTAATGCTCATTACAGTCAATTTCTAATTTATCTGCCGACGGATGAATGAATTAATCATTGGTCACTAAGCAATGAAGGGCAAAGTTATTAAAAAATAAAAAAAATCTGTGAAACATTAAGAACCCTTAAAATGAATTCAAATACTAGTTGAAAGTTTTGCCATCCACTATTTTATTTTTCAGTTACATTAGTTCAATAAACATAAATCTATAGGGATATTTGATATACTAAAATAAAATATACATAATGGACAGTAATACTAAAATATACTAAATTTAAATACTACTCAAATCATCCCAGATCAGAGAATTCCTCGTTGGAAGAAAACAAGGTCGGTCAAGACCAAGAAAATAGATCGATTGCCAGGAGTTTAGTTACGTCCTCTTGAAGTTCAAAGTTCGCTCCTACAGCTTATTTATAACTTCTTTTTTTAAAAATGCTACATTGCAAAAATACTACAGTATGTCACTTTAGCATAAAATAGTGGAGATAACTTCCCATTTATAGAGTACTAACGTCCCCCGTCGCGGCTTTGCCCACTCTCATAAGTAAATTACTAACATAATTTTAACTAATAATTGTAGTTTTATAGATTTATCGATATAAATCTAGTAGAGTAGCATCCAATACATTTGCATTACATTTTTATTTTAACATATATTATTCATCATCCTTTTTTGGATAGATGGACACTTTGATGTTAAAAAACGTCAAAATACTGTTTTGTAATGGTGTATCAATCAAACCCAATAGTTGGGCTGATTCAGATATCAGTCATCAGAGCTTATGATTACTTATTAATTAATCCAGATATTCGAGAAATGTAACCTGCATTATTTCTTCATCCCAAAAACTTTATTGTTAACGAAGATCTGCGAAATAAGAGCCCCGAACCCGGTTTGCAGTTCGAAAGGCTCTTTCTCGTTATCTTCATGAAGCTTTATCTTCTTATCTTCCTTAGTTCAGGAATTTAAAACTAAATGGAACCTCCTCTGTAAGCTCTCCCTTTGTAAGTTTTCCTACTAAGCATTATTTCCTGCATCTTACAAGGATTCAATTCTCGTTTAGTTCAAGCTTCTGAACAGAATGACTGTTCAGATTCCAGATCTTGTCAAGATAATCTGGTTTTGTTTAATCTTCCCGCTGTCGCTCCATTTATTAGAACACAAAGTATGAAGTATGAAAAGGCACTTTTTTTATTTTAACGAAACTTGGAAAAATATTTTCAATCATGTTTTATTTTAATTATGTTCATTGCAAATAATAAAAAAAAATATATATTTATAATTTATTCCAGCTAACTAATGAATAATGACATATTACAATTACAATACAATAGCTGCAAAATAATTTGTTTTATTTATTGTTTGAAGTTACATATTAGTTAAAGAACTCAATAACTCAAAAGTTTCTTCCATTTGTTCTGTAATATTGAATTCATCGTCCAACTCATTACCTGAACCAATCGGATTTTTTTTTCTTCTTATCGGTCAAGTTTATCTTCGCCATTTATATACACTTCTTTTAACTTATCCATTCAAAAACGAGAAAAAAGTAAGTTAATAACCTCATTCTTAATATATAAATGTATGTTATATTACATATATTAAGCAGACATGTGCTTACCCCAATGACATATGCTTGGTGACAAGGAATGTCAGGTGTTTTACAGAAAATTTTGGTGGAGATGAATAACCAAGGTGAAGCTATGGGACTGAAATTGAATCAAGAAAAACGAAATATATGTGCCTCAACTGGATAGATAATATGACCTATCCACATTTGAGAGTATTTGGAGGCGGGACTTAAGAACGAAATAAAATTATGAGTAAAATTAATAACAGGATTATAACCGGCTACCGTGCCTACAATCCAACTCACGCCTCTTTAAATATTCTCTTCTTTGAAAACAAAAAAGAACTTTATATAATCCCCATATGACAAATTGTCATATATGCAGATAAAGCATGGGTCCTTAGTGCAGCTGCAACTTATGATACTCGTATTAGAATATTTGAGAAAAACAAATACTGTTCAAAATCTATGACCCAGTCCGAGAGGAAGGGGTATTGATAATCAGAATAAAGAATTGAAAGAGGCATATCAGGAGGCAGATATTGTTCAGTTTGTAAAGGTAAGGCGTATAAAGTGGTTAGGATATGTGATGAGAATGCTGCTGACCCACGAAAACTGTTACTGGAGGAAATTTTAGGCACAAGAAGAAGAAGACATCCCAGAAAATGTTGGCTACAAGACGCAGTTGGTGACATGGAAGTATTGTGAGTAACTAATTGGAAGCTCATGATAGAGATCAGTGGACGCTTATCATCGGCAAGTGAAGGCCCACGCAGGGATGTAGTGCTACGGAGGAATAAGAATATATAAATCGTATAATGTCCTTTAATAAAGAAAAACACTTATCAATAACAACTTTAAAAACCAAAAAGAACTATAGCTGCAATACAATAAAATTAAATACAAGATACATCCCTGACTTCATCACATCTGCTGGACGCGGTACCCAGGAATATTTAAGTTTGGAGCATAAAATGCTTTTAAGGGACTGCCGAAGGGTTAATGAACCGTGTCAATATTTTCAATTTTAAAACTTTTAAGTCGTTTATATTTAAATTTATATGTCAATAGTTATTAAATATTGTTAAGATTATTAGTTGTAAAACTGGTACATGATAACAGTGTCATAATAAAAAATAATAATAATGAAAAAAGAACTGTTAACAGATTACTATTGCGAATCAGATTGAGATCAATAATCTAAGTGGTTAGGATATTGAATGCAGTAAGAACCTGCAATATGCAGAGACGTGGCCAGCTAAATTACACACTGCACCGAACAGCATTCAATAATCAGAGGTGACAGCTACGCAATGGTCCCATCGCTCTCTCACCTCGGCAGGTAGCGCCCATTGTTCTTACCTCGAGTGGCCAGGGGCAGCTTCATAGGCAGCATCTACGTGTTATGTCACAGATGTGACATCTATTGGTCCATTGTCCTTTCGAAGGTGCTAATATTAATAAATGAAGAGATTAATAAGAAGTATACAAAAAAAAAAAGGTGGATAGAAAAGCTAATTTGAAAAATTACACACATAGCTCACAATCTCTTGTAATGTAAGAATCATGCATTGGGTCCGGACGGCACGGCCGAAATTTAAAAAAAAAACATTAGTATTGCTTTTCCGCGTGGTGCACGCACTGGGCCGTCACGGCCGTTACGGGACGATCCGCACACTCCGCCTTTTTCAAAAAGTCTGAAAGAAAGGTTTTTAGAAAATCCCGGTATGCCCAACCGATGTCTACTAGTTAGTACTGTATATATTTATATATTTATAAAAATGAGTATGCTATAATGTCCATGAATTCCGCCGTGAGATCGTCTGTAAAAGTTATGTATATGTTCGTTTACTGTAGGTACTTATAAATGTGAGTTAAGAGTGTGGTTTGAAATGTACCTAGGTGATTCCGTGATTAGTATGAGTATTTTTGATTGGAATATTTGTATTGTTTTGCAGTTCCGTATATTTGTGTGGCGTATGTCCATATGGGTTTAAGTAAGTGTATGTATTCAGTCGTTGTCGGGGTTTTAATGTCGACCGTTTATGAAGTATTGGATAAAAAAGTTTTAGTCTCTTGTTCGGACTGAGACGTTTTTGTTTTACATGTGGGACCAAGGTCATTCTTCTCCTGTAATATAAGTCCTAAGTAATGATTTCGTTTTTCTGTGGTATGGGTTGATTGTCGATAAAGACAGGTGGACAAGACTCTTGTCTGAGTGTAAAGATAATGTGCTGTGATTTGGTGTAATTTAATTTAATTTTCCAGTTTTTGAACCTGTCTAGTAATATTGTGGTGTTGAAGAGTTAATGATGCATAATGCTGGGATCTTTATGTTTAGTTAATATTGCTGTATCGTTAGCATATGTTGCTATTAATGTATCAGGGCTAAGTGGTATATCGTGTGTACCATATATAATATATAAAAGTGGAGTATTGACCCCTGTGGTACTCCAGCTATTACTGGATGAATAGATAATAATATATATAGATCATGGTCAAGCTAATAGGCAAAAGGAAGAAGATTTTTCCATTTAAAAAGAAGTCTATCATGCCAAACTCGTCCAATGCTTGAGCTACATCGAGAAATGCACCTTTAGCGTACAGTTTTTGAGTTCAAGTGAGATTGATATGAAATCCGTTACTCAGTGTAGTTGATGAACTGTTGAGTAAAATGAACGGAATCCAAATTAATATATAGCCAGTACTTGTTTATCTGTCATTATGTATAATATTCGTTGGCAAAATAATTTTTAAAAACTTTAGAAGATTAATTGGTTGGTATAAAGAAGATAAATCGGTGTTTTTGTTTGTTTTGTGTATCATGGTAATATGAGAATATTTCCATTGAAGTGGGAGTTTTTTTAGTATTGCGTTGTAATGTGTGGTTAGAAAGACTATGGCTTTTTGGGGCATTTTCTGGAAAAGCTCGGCGGTGATTAAATTAAGTCCTGGAGGTTTTTTTGGTGGTAGCTTACCGATTACTTGTAAAACGTCAGAAGGAGTGAAAGAAGGTGGTGGTAGTGTTAATTGAAGGGGAGGTTTTGGATTTAATTGTAGGTAATTTTCATGTTGACTTATATTCGAAGAAAAGTCAGATAAAGCATTTTTTGCACTAATATTGCAAATATTTTTACTGTTTTCGTAACATTAGCTTCCCCCTTATCTGAAAGAACTTAAATGATAGTCAAACCTTCCACCGTACTGTACAACTGATATACTATACAATCCCTCATGAACTAACAACGCTTTCATGATTTGAATATTGTGAAAATGAATCTATAGGAGACGATGTAGGCAACGCAATACCATCGAGAAATATCTGCTGAAAATGACCAACGTTATGGTCAATAAAGGGGTAGTTTATGTTCCACTCGTATTTATGTCGACCATAAGAATCATAGTGAAATTCCATCATTTTATGGTTAATAATTTTTATCTTGATTAATATAAAATTTATTTATATTACCAGAGACCAGACGGAAGGCTATGCTCCAGACTGGGGCTGAATTCTATCCAAACAGTCCAGAAGATAGGAGCTGTTAACAGTAACCTTCATCCAGTCCTACCTACCTCCATGGTCAAGCTCTACACCATTACAGATGAGAAACCATTATATTGCAGTGAGTAATTTTAAACAATAAATACCTAAATGATTTATCATGACCTTAACATGATTGTTTTCCAATAGCCAAGATAGCTCGCTGTGTTAATAGAATATTTTACAGGAAAGGAGATTTACGACTCTTGAAAATAACGTTTGCATTGCTCATTCATCAAAACTTGTTCTGAGCTGTCTATATCAAACATCTGTCATACCAGTTTTCGTGATTTTTAACCATACGTTTTCATATTTATTGTTTTACAATGACAGTCTTACCAAAAATTAGCAACTATATCTTGAGTATACTAGAAAAAATTAAAAGCCCCCTTGAGCATGTCGGCTAAAGAAAAAATAACATGGAAAAATAAAATAGGTGTTTCAAACCATTCAAACCAACACAGCTCCTAAACGGTAGGTCCTAGCAAAAAATATTATTAAACAAAAAGTGTTCTCCATTAAATTTCTGATAGGGATACTCTGCAAAGTCTCGATCCCAGAATCAGCAACAAAGCTAGAGTGTGTCAAAAAAGCCCCTGCAATTAAAAAAATGTAGGCAAAACGTGACGCTTTTCCTTTAAACCATTATAACTCCTGAAGGATTGGTCCTAGCGACAAATATTTTAAAACAAGAAATATTCTCAAATAAATTTATGATGAGGAAGCTATAGTCAAATTTCCGATTCGAACAACACAAACAGAGTTAGAGCTTAGGCCAAACTACGTATAACGAGGGTTAAAACAACGTAAGATTATATTTTTACTTCAAAATTTCTCAGTTTGTTCTTACAGACTGAACCCTAAACATTAGTATATATGAGACTTTTAGTTTCTTACTGTAACCTATGCGGGTACAAATTAATTTACACTAAAAGAAGAACTATTTTCTAATTACTGGTAGCTGTATGACGCTATCCGAAATCGAATACACTTGCTATCAGTATATAAGACGAAGCGATATTATGACTGTTAATGTATGTGTGGTTCTTGGATTAGATAAGGAACGAATCCCATTAAAAATAAACGCTAAACCTTTTCCAGGGATAGGAAAAAGGATTGTACTTGAGTTGATCTTGGGTAAAGATTCGGGTTCGATGGTTTAAGTTGGTAGAGGATGTGTGGTTAGCAGCTGTGGAGGGTCTGTAATAACATTAGCATATCGTTATTGAACCATCAGGTTCGCCAAGCCTTGAACACTATTTTGATAGGAGTTGTAGCTGATATCAATGAACTTATAATGGCTAATTAAAATAATAATGTATAAATAAAACTTATAATACTTGATTTATTTCAGAGGCACTTTACAGAGTTACAATTAGAATGTCCAATTCTGAAGATGCACTGAACCACGGAGGTGAAGTAGGAATGTTCTCCATCAAAATCGTAGGAATAAAAGGGACCACCGACACGATTGAATTATTCCAGTAAGTTTTATCGATTGGTATTTAATTATATAACTGATGAAATAGTAAAACGTAATCTTTAATTACTAATAGATGTCCAAGCCAAAAGTAGATTATAGATTATAGATAGGTAAACAAGACAAATATTGAATACTAGCATCCCCGGTAGCGGCTTCGCCCGCTCTCATAAGGAAAAACCTTAGATAATTTTTATTAATAATTGAAGTTTTATTTATTTATCCATAAAATTCTTGTTTTGTAGTATGCAATTGAGCATTATTTCTTCAATGGCATTTTCACACTTAGCAATAACCTGGTTAAAATTATACTGCTTGAAGATTAACTAAAAGCATAATTGGACATCCAATTATTAATTTTTTTTAAAAATTAAAGTTGAAATCCAGATGGACAGAGAGTATTGGGAAACACTTATAGATAATTGACTGCGTTATCAGTTCTTGCAACTAAAGGCCCAAATATCATATTTTATAAAAAGCAAAGGATTGACACTTTGATTTGGTAATAATTTATATTTGGCAGAGATAATTTTATCGATTTCATCGAGTTGGATTTTAATTGCTAACTTAAAAGTTTGTAACAGTTTGACAAGCCTAGTTTCTGTAAATAAACTTAATATTGTATATTTAAATTATTATTATAGTATACTTTACTATTGTAAACCTTCCAAGAACTATGAATATGATTTAGTTAACGTTTGGTTCAATAGTTTTATTAAAACTCTGTTTCAGAATGGCGCTAGCCACATTTCGGTTAAATTTTTAAATTTCACTGATATCCATACGTCGCACCACATTTATAGTTTCTTTTTATAACAATATAATTGAATTAAGCAAATTTTATTATCAATGTCTGTATATTAGTAACATAAGGAGCTCGCCACCTATCGGTCAATTTTCAAACTTCACCACCTATTTATTGTATTTTAACAACCATTTAATAGAAAATATGTAAATGTTATTATAGCTAAACCTTCCTCAAATTATGAAGACGATGTAGTTAAGATTTGGTACAGATTGGTTCAGTAGTTATCGCGGTTAGTGATCACAAACGAAAAATTGCCTGTCCTTTTATATAATAGTATAGATTGCTTAGAGACCCTAATTTTTATATTTAAAAAATGAGCTTTATCAACAAAAACAAAATGGTGTGAAATTCGTTTTAAATCGACTTTTTTTTCGATTTTCAATTCTGTTTGTATCTGAAATACATCCTCTATTGCTTTATTGAAAAAATATTACAAGCTGCCTCTTTAAAGGGCAATCGATAATATGGATGACAAAGAATCCAATCATACAATATTTACAATTATATTAAATTAAATTTTAAAAAAACATAAATCCTCTAACTATACAAGATACAAAACATAGTAAATATTACAAAAAAAGTAAATACGTAAATAAAAGTATATAAATAATATAATAAAATTATAATAATAGAGACAAAAGATAAACATAAAAAATAAATTCGAAAAGAAAAAAGTAAATTAATACATTTTTAAAAAATAAATAAACCAACTTTTAATAAAATAACTAAATAAAAAATAATAAATAAATAAATAAAAATCAAATATAAATAAATTCAATATCTAGAAAAATTATTAACAGTGATAATTGTTGGTGTTAACTTTACATTCAGCTTAAAGTAGAGTCTAGGAGAAGTTGCTGTAAATTTCATCTTCAACTATTTTTTTTGTATATGTATTGTATGTATATTGAGTAAAGCATGTCAATAACTGACTAGTCTACAGATATTTATCCATATATACTCAGTTATACTCACTAGCAAGGTTAAAATTGAGATGAACATTAAGAAAAATACCATGTGTTTTAACTTCACCGTATTTTATTGTCATACCAACAAAAGATGTTTTGTTTAGTGACCACAAGGAAGTTCGAAAATGCAATATTGTTAAAAGTAGGTAGCAAAAATGTCTAAACAACATAAACACATAATAATATTAATAACATAATTCAAAATATTTTCTATTTGTTTTTAAGGTTTCTAGAGTGTGCTATTACCCTCGCCTAGCGCATATAATGTTGGGACTTAAATATCCTTAACTCTTTTAGTACCCTTACATCCATTAACTGGATCTTCAATCTTCTCCTTCACTCAGCAGTTAATAGTTGCTAGCTAAAGTAATACGTAACTGATCGGATGGGAATCAAATTTAGATATTTCCAATAATTATAACATGACTTACAAGACCTCTATTTTTTTTATTCTTGATAAATCTTGTGAGTTAAAGTGGTAATTATTTTTCTTCCATTTTTTTTTCAATCCTGTTTTTATTTTGTTATATACGTGAATGTCATTATGTAGGAAAGGGACGGATTTCATTTAGGTATGCCGCTGCTGTTGTCATTCAAATTTTATTTATTTCACAGGGAACAACACTTTAAGCCAGGAACATCCTATACGCAAGTGGTCGGTGCTGGCCCAATAGGAAGGATTCGAAGTGCATTCTTGTACTGGAGGCACGACACCACCTTCAATATCCTCACCTGGAGAATTGTGCACCCAACTATTTACTTGTCCAATGTCACTATAGACAGCCTAGAGGAGGATTCTAGGTAAGTCATTAAAAAAATAGCAATAATATTGATAGGATAGTTTATGAGTTGTTCAAACTCTAATCACATTGAAGGGGATTTCAATGACACAAATAAGACCATAATCATTATTTCTGATAAATTGATAGTTATCATCAGTGGTTATTTTCGTACATAGAAAATATTCTTTTTATTTATTTTATATATATATAGCTAAATAAAAGGTTCGCGGGACTGAGTTTTTAAAAAGAGGTTTTTTATTGAGAGACATACATTATACAAGAAAAAGCACAAGTTATAGCCTAATACAAGGACTTCGTGTTGAACATCTGGCGTCACAACGCTTAGACGAGCAGAGTGTCATCGGGCGAAGGTGGGGGTGCCCCTTTTATACAGTTATCTAGGAGAGGGGATAGTGTACATTTATTTATTATCCCTTAATACCATTGGGTTTCTATAACTATATATTTTTTTTTTTTTACTGGGTTAACGATAAAAATATATAGAAAGGGAATTTACGAAAATAGCTTCTTATTTTTTTTAATTTAAATTTAATGTTGAATTTTAAAACTATGATCCTCTTTAAAAACCTTCACACAGTGTCACAGATCCGGTCCGCTGATATGAATAACCTCTCAAACAGGGCTAGATCAAGAGGGGTGTCTCAAGTGTTAGATTAAAAGGAGACATCGATGGCCCAATATATACAATTTGGAGTATTATAGGTGTGAAAATGAGAATGGAAATAAAAATTATAATTCAATATATACTAAAATTTTTAGTGTAAGTAATGGGATGTCCTACATAAAAAGTCCGATTTTTTAAATATTAGGATATTATACCTGATATATAACAGAGAAGAGAAGAAGACTCTGAAGGACAGAGTCATAAGACATAAACTCAAAACATTTGAATGGAGAAAATACCCTATAACCGACGAACAAAGGCAGCCAGCTCAGAAAAAAAAAAAAAAAAAAAAAAAAAAAAAAAAAAAAAAAAACTTGGACGTGTTTATTACCTTCCGACTGCATACCTGATCATCGACTTCTTTTTAATCTTAATTTTTTTAAAAATTGTTGTAGGGTTTCCCGTAGATTCCCGGTAAAATGCTTACCTTCAATGAATAAAGCCTATTAATCCTCGATTTTTCCAATTTTGTTTTTTTTCCAAGTACGTATACAGATATTCAGTTTCGTTTCAAACGTGAAAATGGAAACCCGTGATTTCCGAGTAATTTTATTTGTTAAGTGGGTATTGCAATATATATTTTTTTTTTTTTTTTTTTTTGAGTAATTATTAAAATCTGCCACAAATATGGGCAATAAGTCATATAGATGACTTCATGAAATTCAACGTCCTAAGGCCAAGGAAATGGACAATGCATCAAAATTTGATGAAATAACGAGATAGGACTTTTTCTATCTCGTCTCTCATATCTTTTTTTCAAATCTGGCATTGGAAGCTTTTCAAAAAATGGTAAATACTTTGAATAAAATGTATTAGATACATTTGTCTTTTATTTACTTATTGACTTCTCGTTTCAAGAAACGGACATTTCATGTGAGGAAACCCAATAGAATGCTATAATTTCACTAAGCAATTACAGAAAAATACCAATTATATTAAGGAATTGTTCTTTTCGTCCAGTTTAATAATTATTAATGATATTGATTCCATACCTATAGATATATCAAGGTATTAAAGATTATACACCAAGAAACCTGTCTAATTAAAAAATAACTTGTTCACAGTACTACCCTCTGTCCTTATCCGGAAGAGAAATTGCTATCAGGGAAGGAGGAAAGTCTAAGACCATGCGGAAAACAACAAGAAGAAACGTAAAACCATTTCTGCATAGAACAGCTTGTATATATGTATTTATTCATAAGTCTAAGTTCCTCCTTTTGTAAGTTTTTCTAAATACACACATCTATGTTAACGTACATGTTGTATTTTAATGCGGAATTTAGAGAATTTAGAATTTTCCTATTTCCTTTTTATACTTGTAACAATAATCTTGTTATAGTAACAAAAAAGCATTTCCTACTCAATTTGAAGAACTAGATATAATTAAATCTTAGATATTAATCACAAATCATTAACCTTAAATTTGTAAACAATCACAAAGAATTTTAACATCACAACCAATGTGAAATCTGTTCTGCTAGGTTGAACATCAAAGTAAGTATGAACTATGCTAAATTTCAAGAAATAAAAGTTTTGATCGGCAAAAAAAGTTCAAATACAATAGTTTCTTACAACCAAAGGAAGGATTTGGTGGATAAAGGGTTACGGCTGAGCACATTTATAAAAACAAAACAATCTAGTTCACTGGAAGAAGGACTTCTATGCAGAAGTATTAGGTAACAAAACCTTAATATTTCAAAACAACTAGAACAAGATATATGAAGAAGGGGCCATCCTTTAGGAAAAAGTAAAAAAAAAAAAAAAATTATGTACGTAAATTACTCAAAATTGTGTTTTGGCACATAACCCCTTCATCTACCAAACCCTTCAATTAAAAAAAACTCAATTTCTTCCCTTCTTGGAAAAACAGTAGATCATGGATATACCTAACTATAATCTACTGCTTTTAAATCCACTGCTTCTGATAAGGGAACTCAACACTTAAGAAATTTGGGCAAAATGTAGCTTTTTTTATTCAGACAAATAAGAAAACCGACTTTAAATAAACCCAAGATAATATTCATGAGGATACATCAGTTTAGCACTTACTAATCGTAAATAAATATAAACGTCAAGTTAAAACTTTTCTTAACGTTGTTTAGAATAAAGTAGTCGTAAGTTTATTTATGTTAAGCATATATCGAAACGATTTTATCTTAGTGCATTAAGAACATAATGCTTCTAATCCGAAAAAAAAGTTAACTGCTTTAGTCTCTGTAGATCTTATTTTATTCAATAATAAAATAAGATCTACATCGAGTTCCTAAATTTATCTCTGTATCACTGTTTATTTAAAAAGCTAGCCTGTAGTCCTTTAAGAAACGTTCACTGGTTGAATTCCGAACGCAAAGAAAACGATAACAGCCGAACATTTACGAAAGAGTTTCTTGACTTCCTGACGTCACACGTCTGTTCCTCAATGGATTTTGTTCATTATTTAGATTATTGTTTTAGATTGATGGACCATGAAAATTAAAAAAGGAAGAGAAAAAATAAGAAGATATAATTACTTTAATTAAATAAATAAAATAAACTTATTTTACCGATTTATTTTTAATGGATACCTCTAAATCCTTGTAATGAATCTAAGAACTAAAGGTTTAAAAAAAATAATAATAATGCAGGCCGAAAGAAGGGATAAATGTGATCAAAGAAGGGGAAGTAGCATTACTACCCCCGATGTATCGATCTCATTCGCCCCACCCCTTCCCACTCCATTCAAAATGAAATGAGTCAGTGTACCATCCGGGTGACGGCTGAGCATAAGTGGAATATTTAAATCCATCTTACTTTTTTTTAATCACCATTAATAATTTTGAACGATAAATAACCAATTTTTCGTCGAAAAAATAAATTGATAAACGACAGTGTGGGGGTTGGTATTTGCAGTGGAGTGTACCCTCCCCTCGCAGTTGGTCTGCAGCAGCGCTAGTAGCGTATTCAATCCGCACCGCCGAGTATCGTCTCTCAACTTCGAAGCATCTTCCCGGTGAGTATAGCATATAATCCATATTAATTTAAAAATTATAAGAGATAAGTAATCAGTAGTGTTTCCAATTCAACAGCAGAAACCGAAAGTACTCAATTTTTACACAGAAGCAAGATACCAACTCCTGAAGTAATAACTAAATAATTCTCAATCATTTCTTTCAGTATAAAAATTGACAAAAAAATAAATGAAATATTTATTAATAAAGTAAACTGATTCTTAAACATATTTTTATTTCAATTAAAGTTTGATAACTGTATAAGTGTAAAAAAAAATCGATATAATTTAAAGAGTAAAGATACACAAAATATAAAATTATAATTAAAATATTATTTAAGATAGAAAGGTTTTAAAAACTATATTAAATAATCCCGAAAGCTATATATAAAAGTATTTACCATCAGAAGACGCTATTAGAGCTAAATAATTGCAAGATTTTTTTTTAATAGATATTTTCAAAAATGAAAAACCAACCGGCAAAAAAACGTGGTAAGACCATTCACGCCTACTTTTCCCATTATCTTCTCAACCCATTCAATGGGTTATTTCTGTCACTGTTCACGCAGTTCTGTAAGATTCGGAAATAACATAAAACTATTCACTTTAAATAACCAGTTTGTGTGAATTTTTCTTCATATGAAATGGGCTCTTGGTATATTTTCAAAGAAAGGTGATATTAAAAAAATATAATTTAAAAATACAACTAATAAGCTATTCCCTTAAAAGACAATACAGATGGAGACCAAATGAAGAAATACTTTACCTTTACGGTAAGCTAAGCACCGCCTGCTAACCACATAACACCTGTTCCTTGTGTGCTCCAAATCCATCAACGTCACTGCTATAATAGAAAATGTTTATGAATAACAATTATACATATATATATCAACGCATAATTCTATCCATAAATACATTTGATTTAAAATATTTTAAACCAATCCATAATATAATAAATCTTTTATTTATTTTTCTAAGCATTAAAATATTCTCGTTGGATTTAGGGTCATAAAAAGTTCATTTTTTAGAAAAGTTGCTTTAACACAACAAAAAAAATATTTTAAATTTAATCCGCCAACATTGAATGAAGGAATTATAAATATTTAATTCTTATCTCGTATACATTTGAATCTAAGGGTTGCAATAATAAATTAAATAAGTTACAATAGACAAGTTGACAATTATAAGCTCCTCGCTTTTGGTCTAAAATTCATTAAGTCAATTATTTGACTATTTATGAACAAAAGATTAACAACTAAAAAAAAAAAAAAAATTAAATAATTTTAATAGTATAAAAAACTCAGAATGTAATTACTACAACAACTACAGTTATAAAAAATTAATATGTATATATATATATATATAGGTTACTCAGTCAATATTCAAGCCTTACTTTGAAGTATATTGTAAAGAAAGTTCTCTGTTAATTTCCAGAATTCACTTTTACCCTTTGTCGGAAACTTTCAATATCTCGCCACTAGTATTTTAATAATTTACCACGGAATAGAAATGATACCACACCAAATCACTCGAAGATTTCTTCTGCCACATATTTACATATTTATTGAAAAAACATTGTTATTCGTACCGAAATCCTACAATGCTTTCCTGGATTAAAAACCAGGTTACGGCCCAACGAAATCAATATCATCTCATCCAAAGTCCTAAAATTTTTCCCGAATATAATTAATATATTTATCTTAAAATTTCCCAACGTGTAAGACCCGGTCATTTGATCATTCGATAAAAATAAAATAAATAAATAGGTAGATTATATACAGATTTATTACATCTACGTATTGCATATCCGTGCTAAACAAGAAATCCTGACTTTATACTTCTCGCTGTTCATTCCCCGATAATCCTCTGAAAATTAGAGACCCTTCCTTGAAAAAATTCAATGGTGCAGGAGTGATAGCGGTGTGTAAATGTTTCTCGACAAGTATCATCTCAAACTTGACGTATTCAATATTTACTAAGGTATATCTCTTCACACTGGTTGGATCCATTTTTTATTCATTTTTACTGATGCTCTTTTTTGCAATTGTTAAAACTACTGTTATAGGCTAGACAATTATTTTGAGCTCGATTTCGGTTTAACCAGACATTTATGGTGATAATTATTTTTTATAATTATTGAAATATTACCAACAGGATAATTGTATATATTTTGTAACAAGTTAAAAAAATTTTTAAATGAACCTATTAAAATAGGGAGTTGAAAAAAAATCAAAAAAGTATATTTATACAGAGTGAATATCTCTTACAAGGGGAGGACACACTCAGTCTCTCACGGATCTTGTTGGCAATTTTTTTTTTTTTTTTTGGGGGGGGGTTTCTGATCAAAAAATATTAGACACGTATTCTGCCGTTCCGACCAATGGGCCCTAGAAGCCGAGAAAAAAAATAAAATAGCATTAAATTAATTTATTTTATATCTCGAGTTTAAAAAATGATATCGACATGATTCTTGCACCAAGGTATTTATTTTGGATTGCGGATTTAATAAATAATTCAGCCGCTTCATAAATTTTGAGTTAGGTTAAGTAAATTCTAAAAAAATTATCTTCGAGGGGAAGATATTTTTAAAACGATTATTAATTAAGGGTTACTTTCCTTTAAATAGCTAATACTTTGTCACGCGATTCATTCATTGGTATCGCAGGAAAGAGGAGAGCCTCAGCTTTCTTTTGATGTATAGTAATGCAAATTTCGATGAACAAAAACCTATTTAAAAAATTGTTAATCCTAAATGCATATTTATTTTTAATTTGATTTTGAAACCAGATAGGAAAATGAAACCAAAGACATTTCAAAAGTATTACCACTCTATATTTTGTATAAATAGATGAATTTGATACGTTAAACCGCTTAAGTGTAATTCATGTTTTTGTCAATTTAAACAAAAATTGCCTACCATTTGGTCAGGCACATTTTGAAGCTTACGAATTTTTATTTTGGATGAAATTTTGCATTTAAGGGTTCTTTTTAATGGTGAATTCGAATCTGATGTCGGTTCTTGTGAAAAAAAAGTATATTGAACGTAGTTCAATGAAAAAATGATATTTTTTGTTTTTATTGAATAAACTTTTTTCAATGGTTTTGAGGGTGCTGAATTAGACTTTGACGTCAATTTTTGTGTAAAAAAATCTATAGAGGTAGTTTGGAATAAAAAGCAAAGAAAAAAATAATTGTTTAATAGAAAATAAATGAATAGAGCGACACCAGATCAGTGGAGCTTATGTTATAACATTTATTTATTTATTATAAGGATTTATTTGACTAGATTTTCAATGTGAGCTTTCAAACCCAATGATAATGAATGTAGACCTCAATTTTGCCGTTAGCTTCTGAATGCAGATGATATTGAAGAATACCACTTTTGGAAGTGAATTTTATGGATAGATGAGTCTGTTTTTACAGGGGAAGGCATTTCTACCTTTCCATGAGTGGTATCATTTTTTATTGCTGCCCAATAGTGTTGAAAAACCATAGTTAACCTAACAGATTGAATGATGAGAATTAATAAGATTTGTAACAAAATATCCTTCCACAACTTCATCAAGATATTCCACTTGAAGTTCGGAAAACTATGATTTTCCAACGCTACGGTGCTCCTCAACATTATCCGGAAGCAATACAAATATAAAACCAACGATATACATGGATACGTAGATACGCCTTCTCCGGTTAAAACAGACTCTCTGTCCATAAAATTCACCTCAAAAAGTGGTATTGTTCAACACAATCTGCATTCAGGAGCTAACGGCAAAATTGAGATCTATTTTCATTATCATTAGGTTTTAAACCTTACATTGAAAATATAATAAAATAAATTCTAAATAATAATAATAAATTTAATAGCATAAGATCCTTTGATCTGTAGTGGCTTTATTGACAGTTTTCCTTTATTTTCAATTAAGCAATATTTTTCTTCTTTGCTTTTTATTCCAATGAAGAGTTTATTATGTTTAAAATGCAAATCCATTAAGAGATTGTCATAACGTTTTATTTGCACAAGTACATGATTTGTATGCCAAATGAGAACGCCATGTTTTTTTTTCGATTTTAAATGTAAATTTCTCCATGAAATCGAAAGAGAATCATTACTTTTAACATATCATTCGAAAGATGATTAAATTTGCAAGTTTTTGTGGGATCTGCAGTTTTGTAGCTAGTTGTAACTTGTAACTTGCTTAAATAAGATGAAGATCAAGCTGTTCTTTAGGTCCCAAGATTGTAAAATTCAAAGTTACTTGTACTCTGCTCTTATAGAAAATGTAATGCTAAAACCGAAAATTTGGTCAAAATTTGAATTTTTTTTTAATGTAGATATTATAGCTTTTATGACAAAAAAGTGGTTTATATATGTATATAAGAATATATGTATATTCTTATTTTTCACCGTTTGTTCTAATTTCTTTATAGAACTTTTACAATTTGTAATTCTTCATAATTAAAAATAATATCACAGCTGTTAATTACAGGTAGTATGCAAATATGCATGGAACCTGTAAAAATATCAAAATAAATGACCTTTCCAAAGGGTTACTATGGAAGGGAAACAATAAAAAAAAAAATATATATATATATATATATATATATATATATATATATATATATATATATATATATATATATACCAAACTGCAACCTCTTCTCCACACCGTCTCCCTGATTTAATGAACTGTCAGTTAATAAAAAATATTAAGTTAATGTATACAGGAATACAAAAATAGAAACTACACAGAAAATATATTCTGTATTCTAAGGGAAAAGGAAGAGGAATTAAATATTACAGATTTTTTTTCATTAAATAATGAATAAGCGAATAAATGATGCAATGACCAAAATGCCTCAAAAATATACGACCGTATTTTTTTATTTTTTATATATCGCACAAGTATTTCAAAAGTAACACAACTCAAAAATCTTTATTCTTGATTTATCATGTTTGAGTTCAATTCTCTTCTATGAAATGTCAAAAATGTATCGAATTAACTTCAAATCATACTATATCTTAAATGCGGTAGGGATTAAAAGATTCAGATATACTTTCGATATTTCATATAAGAATGCGATTGTTTTACATTTTTTTTTTAATGCAAGTTTTTGAGTTGTGTCACTTTAGAAATACATGTGCGACATACTTTATAGCTAATAATAAATAGGTTTAAAAAAAAAGCTGAAATAGCAGTTATATTTAATAAAGCACCGAGCAATGTGAGACATCTTGAAGCTACCACTCAGAACTAGTTGTTCTTGTGCTTAATATGCCTCTTCAACACTAAACCTACCATGAAGGTTCAAATGATCCTTTTCGGACTTTTTGGCAGAGGTTTTGGGAAACAAGACTTATTACTTTGCTTTTTGACTTACTACTTTTATTAAAAAATATGTGAAAGTGTTTTTTCAATACCCACTCATCTCTTATAATTGTTTTTTTACCGAAAAAATGCAGTAGAAATATGAATTCATGAAATGCCTGAAGGTTTAGTGTTAAATAACACAATTTCTTTATTACACTTACAGTCATCTCAATTTATTTACTAACGTTCAAAAAAATCACAAAATTCTTTAAAAGAGGCCACATCAATTAACTTTACCTCTCTATCCTACTTCTCCTACACAATTGCAAACTTGTGCAATGCAGTCATTCTTCTTTTCTTCTTTACCACTTGTTTCTAGTAATATAATAAGATTGCTTTTAATGATAATGCAAATCTAATCGTCTCTTTGTAAGCTTTTGTTGAACACTTTCAATTTGGTTCAAAAAGTTGTGTAAATAAATAATACACCATTAGTGATTTCCATATTTTATTTTATTTATTTATTTTTTTACTCTTTTTTTTTCACTGTTGTTTGTCTTTTTGGCGAGCTCGGTGAATGGAAACCAATAAATAGTTTTTGTTTAATGAACTGCAGCAAAAGTTTTCGTATACCTTCTAAATTGACTAAAATACGGTTATTTTTAACTAGGAAGAAATGGATTTCATGCCAGAGTAAATAGTAAAGAAGTAATATTTTCGTCTATCTGTTCCTTGCACTTTCGATTTCCTTTCATAGACTAACTGGACGTCGTTCCAGAAGTCTGGAAATTTATTTTAAATATTTTTTCAAGAATTTTAATCTTCCAAGTCTAGTTTCCTTAGTTATTAATGTTTTTTCTAATTACTCTAGCCTGAAATCCATTTCTTCCTAGGTCTCTTCTAATAGTTTTAGGTCCTGCAGGCGGTCTGAAATCCGAAATTTACTCTGATTGCTATCTTTCTGGTCGATATTTTGAGTTCTGCATTAACTTTTCTCATCTCATCTCAAACACTTTCCATCCCGGCGAGAGCAAATTCACGGTCATCTCGTTCGGCCCTTATCGTCTATCCTTTGGTTTTTTTAGTACGTTTTATTATGTATTGGAATATTGAAAGAGGTATATTAGTCATTATACTAATATTGACACATGAATATCGCTTCTATCTAAAGAAAAGTACATGTAGCCGCTATTCAGCATTCAGAGGTATTCTGAATATCCGACCGTGGCTGTTTAAAAACACTGCCTGAGTGGAAACTGATCAGAACATATCTAGAAAGAAGCAGGATTAACAACTAGTTCTCTACATCAGACATTAAGTATTTAATGTCTGCTGCAGTCTTTGTTCTATTTGTTTGTGCATTTGTGCATTTCTATTTGTTTCTGCACACTTTGTTCTATTTACAGATTAAATACATAAATATTATCCATATTTATGGGTTTTTAAATATTAGATGTATTTCTCTCGTGAATGAGAAAGAATATGACTTCGTCAAAAAAAATTATTTTTCTACAACGAGAGTATAAGTAATGGTGTTTTAGTGAACGCAGTTGGAGTACGAAAATATTTGCTGCTCACTGTATGTACTATTTTGGATTATTATATATCGTTTACATCATCATCATAGCTTTAAAGATAGTAGATCAAGACTTTCCCGGATTTTCACTCAAATACTGTCTTAAGAAGTAATAAACAAACTCCTGAATTAGACACTTATCAGAAGAGGTTAATGGAAAAATACTAAGCAAGTCTAAAGCCTGCTTGATTTTTCCGAAGTTCTGTATCTATTCACAGCATTTAATCGTAATGAATAAGGCATCAATAAAAGAAATATTGTATTTTTATAACTGTCGGATTTGGGCCCCATTTTACAGCTTTCTCCAATCAAGATGTTCCAGTGCAATCGACATTCATTCCTGGACTATTAACAAGTTCCATTATCTACTGCTGCTCCGTCAGCCTAAGTCGAGGTCTTCCTATGCTATTTATTCTCCCACGAACTTCTTTCTACATTTCTTTGTAAGATTTTCACCCATTCAGTCAAAGTGCTCTTCGTGGGTCGGACAAAATACAGAACGTTGCGAATATCTCGAAATATATGATTTCATATATTAACCATGCTTCTGAACTCGAACCTATAAACAGATGCCGCATTCGCTCTAACTTAGGCCGACGCCAAATATAGATCGACTACCCATTTTGAAAATGTTTTTAAGAAAAAACTGTCGGCCAAAGAAAGCATAACATAGAACATATGTCAAAAATATGCCCTAGATGTAGCTCCTAAACGGTACGGCCTAGCGACAAATGAGAGAGAATACTAAGCGGTGCTGCCCATTTTAAATAGGTTGCTAAATTCACAGCAAACTTTCAAAGTAATCTCAATTTGACATCTAACAATATTCAATACAAAATAAATAGAAGAAAAAAAAACCAATCGTAATAGTCATTATTTTAAAATATAAAAATCTACATATTAAAATGATCCATCTCATGCGGATTATAAAATTACAGTTCAAGAAATTTTAATTATTAAAAAGGCAACATATAATCTTATTGATAATAATATAAAATATAGCTATACAAAATAGATATAAAACTAGGTACATAAGGTAAAGTAACAACAGCAATAACTATATAACAACTAGGATAATCGTGCAATATATATTTGTATATACTTTTCTTCCCTTTATTTCCTTTTAGACTTCCCAAACCATCCAAACCGAACCAGTTGTTATATATGTGGTGGTTGATTATTCCCAGACAGTCCAATATAATATTTTCTGCTACATCCTTCACATCAATGCCCAACTCTTCCATGAAGCTCGTAGTTCTATCCGGTGTAGTTCTGCGAGCTCCGAACCAGAGGCCTCTCACGTTGAACCCTCTCTCCCCGAAAGTCTCACGGAACCTTTCTTTAAGGAAAGTGATGCATTCCTCATATATTTGCTTTTTTTCCCTTTCCACTTTAACTGCTTGACAAACATTTTTCAAAAGTTTCAATCCGAGCAACAACAACACTAAGTTGAGCGTGTCAAAAAAGTCCTTACACTTAAAAATAGAGGTTTCAAACGTTTTCAAATTTTTCATTCAAACCAATATAGCTCTTAACGGTAGGTTCGAACGACAAATGTTATTCAACAAAAAATATTAAGAATTAAATTTTTGACCTATAGGATCTCGTCAAATTTTCGATCCGAGCAACACATACTAACAATGGAAGGATCTTGTTGGCAATTTTTTTTTTGGAGGTTCCTGGTCAAAAAATATTAGACACGTATTTTGCCGTTCCGACCAATGGGCCCTAGAAGCCGAGAAAAAAATAAAATAGCATTAAACTTATTTATTTTATATCTCGAGTTTAAAAAATGATATTGACATGATTTTTGCACCAAGATGTTTAGTTTTGATTGCGAATTTAAGGAAAAATACAGCCACTCCATAGATTTTGGTTTAGGTTAATTAAATTTTAAACAAATGAATAGATTTTCAAGCAAACTATCTCTATAGATTTTTTCACACAAAAATTGACGTCGGATTCTAATTCAGCATCCTAAAAAACATTAAGGATTAAACGCTTATTCAACAAAATCAAAAAATATCATATTTTTCACGCTCTTCGAGGAAAATGAAATTTTTAACCCGATTATTGGTTACATGCCTTTAAATCGCTATTACTTTGTCACACAATTCACTGGTTGGTATCGATGGAAAGAAGAGAGACTCAGCTTTCTTTTGATGTATATAAATGTAAAATTCAATGAACATAAACCTATTAAAATAATTGGAAAATCCGAAATGTTTTTTGATTTTTAGCTTGGGTTTGAAACCAGATAGGATGATGAAACCAAAGACATTTCAAGCGTATTACCACCCTATATTTCGTGAAAAAAAATAAAGTTGATAAGTTAAACCGTCTAAACGTAATTCATGTTTTTGTCAATTTAAACGAAAGTTGCTAAAATATATTGATAAAGATATCAATAAAAAAAAAAAAAAAAAAAAAATATATATATATATATATATATATATATATATATATATATATATATATATATATATATATTATTGATATCTATATATACATACGTTTCCTAAGTTTTGAGGGTGCTGAAATGGAATTCTAGGGCTTAAAAAAATTTTCTAGCATATTTTACAGTGTAAAAGCTAAAATTTTTCAAGTGAAGTGCATTAAATATATTTTTTCCAAAGAACCGACGTCGGATTCAAATTCAGCATTCCAAAGAACCCTTAAATACGAAATTTCATCCAAATAGAAAAATAAAAATTCGTAAGCTTCAAAATTTGCCTGACCAAAATGGTAGGGCAACTTATGTTTAAATTGACAAAAACATGAATTACGACGTTTAGACGGTTAAACTTATCAACTTTATTTTTTTATTTTGTTGAATAAGCGTTTTTAAATGTTTTTTAGGATGCTGAATTAGAATCCGACGTCAATTTTTGTGTGAAAAAATGTATAGAGGTAGTTTGCTTGAAAATCTATTCATTTGTTTAAAATTTAATTAACCTAAACCAAAATCTATGGAGTGGCTGTATTTTTCCTTAAATTTCCAATCAAAACTAAACATCTTGGTGCGAAAATCATGTCAATATCATTTTTTAAACTCGAGATATAAAATAAATTAGTTTAATGCTATTTTATTTTTTCTCGGCTCCTAGGGCCCATTGGTCGGAACGGCAAAATACGTGTCTAATATTTTTTGACCAAGAACCTCCAAAAAAATTGCCAAAAAGATCCGTGAGAGATTGAGTGTATCCTCCCCTTGTAAGTTAGAGCGTGTCAAAAAGGCTACACTTTAAAATAGAGGTTTCATACGTATATTTTGTATTAGGAGGAACAGAGTCGAAAGGAGCTCACTCATTAGAACCTGCCACCAAGTTTCTTCCTGGCTTTACATCCCTTCAGACCTTTCTCTCCTAGTCTTCTTCTAACTGTCTGAGCAGAAATATCGACAGAACACAAGGTTTTCATCTCTTCAGCCAGTTCGTTTGATGTTTTCTTGCGATTTTGAAGAGATGTTCTCACAAAAAATCTCTCCTACGTGCACCTCATTTATTTTCTTCCTGCCCTAGGTAGCGAGGAAAATGTGTTTAAGATCCGCTGTCACATAAGTGTATATTGAACAGCACATCGGGAGCACTTCATAGTTTTAGCAATTTCAGATTGATTATACCCTTCCGGCGACATAAAACCTTTGCTCGATCGATCTCACTCAGTTCATTGAATACAAAAAAGCTTAAAATGTATTTTTTATTTAATATTCACAATCAAACACAACAAAAATTGTCTCAAGTTGAAGTAAAGAGAGCAGCGACTATACATAGTCCTTTAGTTTACATTACATTATTGTTTCCCCTGGTGAATCGTATAAAATAGGGGGTAATGGTTGAAAATAATATATTTAAAGGAAGTATTTTTGTCAACAAAACGAGTTTTGGGTGTAACAATGATTGAACAATTACTTATTAAAATTAAAAAGAGAATTTTTCATAGTGCCTAATACTTTTGGCCAAGGCTGTACATACGTAAGTTATAATGATAAGTTTTAAATATAAATACCAACAGAAGAACAGCTGAGTAAATAATACTTCAAATTAAGATTAGAGAACACAAACGTGATTAGGATAATAGTTTAAGCTGAAGGAAACATTAGGAAGGAAAGTATTTTATAAATACACGTGGAATTACCTCCAAAAAGCTGAAACAACTTCAATCCAAACTCGGAAACCAGCTGAAACTAAATTTTATCATTTTAGTGCTTTATTTTTCTTTCAATTTAAACCATTTCACTACATGAAAAATCATTAAAATAAAAATTGTCTTATGGATTTAAAAAATAAATGAACTACTTATCCCTAATTTCTTTAAGTTAGAAAATTTGATTACATATTTTCGTTTTATGTATTGATGTTCAAATGGAAAGAATATATTTTTATTTCTTTATAATTCAAAACTAGGCTTTTTTAATAATAATAAGTGAAAAATATATCACTTATTATTGATGTAAACTGCATTCACTCATTACAAAGTAGAAACGAAAAAAAATTTTTGAAGTCACAATTCTAGAGTTTGGCTGAACTTACATGTAAATATACACATATACATATACATGTAAATTTTCCTATATTGACTCCAAATATAAATCGATCTTGAATATACTGGTCGCTACTACTTTATGAGAGGAATTTTAAGAAAAAACCTCGACGCATATTTGAGTAATTATCCTATATAAACTCAATATATATCCTTTTACATTACTTTTTATGGATAATCAACCATTTATCATGTTAAATTAGGTTAAATAAATTCCTGGTCATTATGTTTCTATGCATCTACATTTCAATATCCAACCTTAGTAGTTGGTGTAGGTCAAAAGTACATGATAAGGTGACACATAATAGCTATCACAGCCAACCTCTCAACTAGGTGCAATAGAAATAATAATGAGGTAAGGAAAAGAGCATTTCTTGACAAATCTCGTAAATATCAGCAGCTGAGAATAGAAATTAAAAATAATTATTAAGAGATTTATTCATGAGGATTTCCAGCACCATTTAAAGTATCCTCATTTAGATAAATCATCAAATATCAGAAGTAGGGATTGTGACTTTTTCAAAAATAGTTTAAAGTATAATGTCCCATAGAACAACATATCTTTTAAAACTAGTTTTTAAACTATATACTGATTATACTATATTGATACTTTTCGTTCAGTTAAAATAATAAAACTTTAAAAACTTCATTGATACTGAAATTGAGGATAAATTTGCATTTCTGTAAAATTGTGAAAAATAAAGAAGAACCGCCAAACCCTACATAGTTAACTGTAACTATACACATACATAATTTATAGTGAATATTCCTTGTTCATGGAAGAGTCTTAATGATAAAAGAATTATTATATGAAAAATAAAACACCAAACTTAAAAAAGGGAGAAAAATTCAGTTCCATCTGTCAACATTTTAATATTAAACAAATAAATGAAGATTTAGTTTTTTTATTTTATTTACCAATTTATATATCAAATTTTCTTGCAGCTGATTTATTAAGTATACCATATATGTTAATATTAGGATTATAAGGATAAATAAATAAATATAATAAGGATATTCTTATAATATTTGTATTGTCATCAATGGTTTATTAAGAAAGTAAGTAACCAACTATGTAACAATCAATGTTGAAATTAAAGAAAGAATGAATTAAATTTGTGATTTTGTATTATTTCATAAATAATTGAAAAGCTAATTTCATAAACTTAAAATAACAGCAGCACAACCATTAAGTATTTCAAGAATCATTATTTTATTAATTATTATATTAATATTCTTTCTAAAGAATCTATATGTTAAAAATATGTTATTAAATACAATAATTGGGAGAATATCAATATTTGAACCATAATTCTGTACCATTTGGGGAAAACTAGATAAGTTGATTTTTGTCAACAATAAGATAAATATTTTGAGCAACCCATATTGTAGTCACACTCATTATCTATAAGTAGGCAAGTTGTAATGGCAATGGTATTCTTTTATACAATTGACATTACAACTTGCCTACTTTTACAAGATGTGTAGGACAACAATATGGGTTGCCCAAAGCTTTTTTGGACAAAAATGAACTTAACTAGTTTTTCCCAAATGGTACAGAATTATAATGAAATTGGAGTTAATTAAAACATAATTTATTTATGTTTCAGGCTGTCCCTGTAGCATCCACCCTCTCATTCCTCCTTCAACCATCTTCATATTTTAGCTGCCAAAATTGCTTTCTCAAGTTTCAAAGCATCCTTCACTACAAATGTTAATTACTTGAAACGAAGGTAACATTCACTAGAGTGCTGCGTATTTTATATCAATTGAATAGTACATCATATTATATATAACATCTAAACAACAAACAAATATAATTTCTTGAGAAGATTGCGATTAACCATTAAATACATTATTAAATTTACAACAGAATTATTTCAGGGCACAAAATGCCCTTTATATATTTGAATTTTTCCAAATGCCAAAACACCATTTAAGTAAAATATTTCTCCAACATCCTAAAAAATTAGTAAAGTTTTGTTTAAAGTTATTTAACAGTAGATATCTCTGTGGCACTTGTGAGTAGTCGGTTAAGTGCAAAAATTGTATTTTAGGAAAAACGCAATTATTTCCACGATGATTTAAAAATTAGTATTCATCTCTAATAGTTTCATAAGTAATTCCATTAAAAACAATTAAAGAGATATTTTATAATTAACATCCACTTAAAATAAATATAGATTTTTATTAAGATTAAAACTTACATTTAATTTAAATCAATAATATTTTGAAGTCTAAATGTATATGTTTTTATGGCAGCAGTACCTCTCTAATTGAGAACATATGCAGTAAACCATAATGGTACTATAATAAAATAGAAGGAACATAATTTTAAAAATTATTATTAAATTTTTTTTTAGTTTAAATTCATTTGAATATTTAAATAAATAATATAATAAAACAATGGATATCGATATTCATTTGATTTCATGTTGTGCATGGTATGAAAATATGAATGGATATCGATATTCATTTGATTTCATGTTGTGCATATCACATACTGCAAACAACCTATGATTTTTTTATACTATTCCAAAAAGTAGATGAAAATATGAATGGATATTGTAGTTTCATTATAGATTTTGTCAGACTATTTACAACAGATTGTTGATTAAACAAATTCCGATGTTTTGGGGAAGGTTCAGCTCCGGGGACCTTTCCTCGGAGCTAGATGAACCAGGTGATGAAGGTATTCAACCACAACCAACACAGCCGCCACTGCAACATCAACAGTCACAACCACCACCCGTAGGACAACCTGAGCAGCCTCTGCAGCAGACCTCACAGCCACCACCCACATCCTTGTCCTTCACCAGAGGTGGCAGCAAAACAACCAGTGCTCCCTCTAGTCCAGCAAAAACAAGGGAAAGTCTTTTGCAGAGAGTGCAATCGCTCACTGGAGCTGCCAAGGAGCAGGGAGCAAGTCTCATAGGTAATTCTAATAATAATATATAATTATTATATTCTAATATAATAAACTATTAATAAATGTTATAAAACATATATAAATGTTCGATTTACCTCAATATATATTGATAACACTTTTACAGGAGCTGCTGTGTCAAGTGCAGCCAGACCATCTTACAATAAAGATAGATGTTTTACTCTACTTGTCATCGACGATCAAAACACCGATTGGTTAGTCTGTCTTAATCAATACTTTAATTCATATAGATTTCTGAGTATTCGAAAATGGAATAGATTTCATCTAAAGTTTGACTTATACAGGTGGATTGATATAGAAGTATTACATACTCCTTAAAAAACAAAAAAGAATCATAAATTATATGGCTCATTTCTACTTTTTCAAGTATATTATAGACTTATAGTTACGAAAAACATTTTTAGAATCTATTAAAAAAATCAAACATGATATTTGAGTTAAGATAAGAACAAGAAATTACAGTTTCATAAACTATCAAAATGTGGATGAATCAAATACTTATTTGCATTGAATCTTGATTTCAATGAAATCAATACTAACAAAGGCAAATATACTGATATGGTATTTTTAGGTCAAAATACTTCAGGGTACGACGTATTCATGGTGATTATGACATTAGGGTAGAGCAGGCTGAATTTCGAGAACTTTCACTAATCGCAAACTCTGAACAAGGGACTTTAATAAATATGACAGTGATTAGAAATGGAACAAGAGTTGCAAGGTAAACATTATTATTTGAAGTTATAAAAAATTGACTTATCATTTTTCATATTTCATACAATATTTAATGCTGAAGGACATTTCGGCCTGATTTTGTATTGGTTCGTCAAAACTTGAGAGATGCTGGAGAAGATTACAAACCGATTCTTTTAGGACTCAAATATGGTGGAGTTCCAAGCATCAATACTCTCTCAGCAATTTACAACTTTCAAGTAAATACTGATAAAATATGTCAAATATTTATTTAATTCATTAATCAACCAAAGTATTGAAACTATATAATTTATTGTTTTTATTGAAGGATAAGCCATGGGTCTTCGGCCATCTGATTAGCCTACAGAAAAGAATGGGAAAAGAAAATTTTCCTTTGATTGATCAAGCGTTTTATCCTAATCATAAAGAAATGGTAAGTAGCCTCTTGCCACCCCGATAATTGACAAAAATATTCACCAGATCAAAAATAATAATTAAAATAAATATTTGTTTACACACTAACACATATTCTTGGAATGTTTTCAGACATTAGGACACCAGGTAAATTTTATTAATTTTCAAAAATGTAGTAAAAGGGTAAATAGAATACTGATTTAGCTATGCTGTTTGCTACCACTTATTATAAGAAATAATTAATCAATTCATATGCGAGCATTAGATATCAAAAGCAATTTGCCACTTAACATAAAACATACTCAAGCAAGCTCTAGTAATTTTTATCAGATACAAGCTCATTAAATAGCATATTAGTTGCAGTCTACAAATGCATGTAATCATCAAAAACCTGGAGTAATTAATTTTTTTTTTTTTTTTTACTGCTAATACTCTCCACAGCACCAGCTTAATACAATTAATATAACCTTTGTATGTTATAATAAGTTTGTAAGCTAATCCTTTCCTTAACAATAGTGTTAATTGCTATAATCAAAACAAATATTCTAGAATAAATATTTTGTACTGTGTGGATGTTCAATATCTAACAATATATGTTTTTACTTTTTAAAAACATAAACATAATTTCTGACTATAAAAATTAGTTATTTATTTCTCTCAATATAAAAATTAGTTATTTATTTCTCTCAACTAATGAGAAATTCTAATAAAGATGTTTCCAAAATAAATGTCTCAAGATTACTTAACACAATTTACACATTATTTAAATATTTAGTGAACTGAGGCTTCTTTTACTCATAATTTCCATATAAGTTGTTTCATAATGATAACATTCATGACCATTAAAGAGCTAAAAGTTATTTACTGCTACAATTAAAAATTATTTGGTAGGATTTAAAACAAATAAAGTAGACTCAGTAGGAAGCAATATAGTTGTACTTGATAAGAATCTGATATTAAATTAACTATATCAAGTATTAATTGAGCACTTTTTACAGCAATATCTATCATTATGTTCACTTTAGAAAGGGAGGTTTATAGTTGGTGAACATTCTTAAGATATTTAATTTATGATATCAAGAAATCATTGCAATTAGTGTGAAATGATCAGCAAAAAAATATATCCACACAATCATTTAACAAAATGTTACATTTCAAAGAAACTGATGGATATATTCCTTAATGCTTAATTTTGTTAGCAAAAGCAAGAAATTTAATTTTTTCAGATTTTTTTAACTGAGGAGATAGTTTTACAATATAACTTTCATGCAAAAAAATATACTAAAACAATTATCGATATATATTAGTTTCCTACACATTGGTAAGAAGGCACTAACACACACACATATATATATATTTTTTTTTTTTTTTTTTTTAGAACATATTGGCATGGCTGATAATGATAATTTTGTAAACTTTTCACTCACAGGAAGGATTATATTTAAATGAAATATTTGTACCTATATTTAATCATTCATCTTCAAAAATAATCATGATTCATTCTGTTTTATGCACTACAAAAACAGCTTATGAATGTTTATATGCATATGAAAAGCAAAATATATGCAAAATTTAAAACAGTAACAATAAAATAAGTTAGAAAACAAGTGTATTATCAAATACAACAGTTTTAAAAATAAACAGTTTAACAAAAGTACATATATGACATCAGGCATTTAGAAAGATGGAATTTTTCATGGCATGTTTCACTTTTGTCTTAAATTTTTTCAACACTTCCAATTAGCTGCTTAATTTCATTCATGGATTTTATTTTATTTTTAAAATTTTCATTAAATATGGAATTATGACTTAACCCATAAAATGTTTAATTTTTAAAAATTTTATTTCAAAGTCAAGAACATCAATGAAGTAGCTTCTTAAGATATGCATACAAATATAAAATTTGATCTATAGTATACTTAGATGCTGCAGTTATTTGATTTTGAAAAATCTGAGGACCTGCAACTACTTTCAGATTCTTTTACCTGATACCATAAATAATAGGAAAACAAATCACATGGCAAGTGTAGCAGTCCATTGTCATCCCCTTCCTTTCCTCTACAATTCAGTATATATAACAGTAAATTAGAGCAAAAAAGGTAATTTCTTCTTCATTAAATCATACAGTATTTAAAGAAATGTTTTTCAGGAATATGTAGGGTAAGATTCTCCGCTCATCTCTTAATATAAGTCCTATAAAATTCAGGTATCGCAAGGAGAGAGGAGGGGGAAGGAACAAAGGTTTCTTTTTCTGTTTTGGCACTTATTTTGAATACTGTTATTCCTTCAGAAACCTGTATTCATTTCAGAATTTATGCTTGTTAAATTCCCTACAAAAAAGGATAATTACATTTGTTTCTATAGTTATGGTCTCTGAGATATGAGATGTAAAATGGAAAATAACTAGAAAAAAAAGTTTAGTAATTTACATTTTTTCTAATCTACTACTTTTTTCAAAATCTACTATTTTGGTCTAAATTGACTGAAAGATATTCTATATTATAGAATATGATAAATTATAGACCTGCTAAAGTGTGCTTTCCCATTATTTAGAGTCTCAGGTAAAAGAATCTGAACTTAGAACAGGTGATCTTTTGAATTTGTATAGTATCTACCTCTAGCGCTTGCATGATAATGCAGAAGAAGAGTGGTTTCACACTAAAAATATGGAGATTGAATGTTAAATTCTGGATTATTGCCCAAATTTAAGAGACTAATTAAATGAAACCAATATTGTAGGTAAATATAATAGGAACCAGATATAAAATTCAATATAACACAGGCCAGACTCATAAATGCTGTAATAATAAATAATTTATTGAAGTAGTGATTGCAAAGTTTATAAAACATAACAAAAAAAAAGGTTAAATCAACCAAGTCAGCTTTACATTATAAATGAAGAACAATACCCATGATCTGTTTCTGAAAATTAAAAATTAACATTAAAATGCAGTGTGAATAAGTTTTCTAGAAAAAGCAATTTGTTTATAAACAAAAAAAATTAATCCTGAGAATTTTCAAACTTTAACATGAAAAAATAGAGCCATGATCAACTAAAGTTAGAAATATCCAATGAATCCAATGAATTAACCACTAAAACTCATGTTGAACCTGGCTGTTTTAAATCAGATGGTGACTACATCCATATCATCATTATCTGATTTAGCAGCAATGCTTAATAGTTTTATAGCGTATACTAAATAGATTCAACTTTATAAATTTTGATCAATCAATTTGAAAGTTTTATAATTAAATGTATTTCAGATGTCTATCAGTAAATTACCAGCAGTTGTAAAGATTGGTCATGCACATTCAGGCTTGGGAAAAGTAAAAGTTGAAAATAACTCAGATTTCCAAGATGTTGCATCGGTAGTAGCAGTAGCCAACACCTACTGTACCACTGAGCCCTATATTGATTCTAAATATGATATCCATATTCAGAAAATTGGAAATAACTATAAAGCATTTATGTAAGTCAAATTTTAATTAATTTATCAAAAGTTATTACTAAGGTTCAATCATTTCTTTTCTTCTTCTAAAAACTGATATACAGGTATTGGTATTTGACTGATTGGTTGAAAATAAGAAGTGATTTGTATCAAAATAGCAACAACTAGTTTTTTAATTACCTTTGGATTGATTGAATATAACCAATTGAGTTCCAAATGATTAAAAGAACCAATTTCATTGAATATCGACAATTTTTTTCAACAATAATTTGGTTTTAGCCATTTTTCCAATACCTATTTTAAAAACAAAACTCTTTTTTTTTTTTTTAGATGTTCAAAGAAGTATTTTTATTGGAGTGATGTTAAAAATGATCAATTAATCATTTACATTGTGATTATTTCGCTAAAATGTGAACAATCATTCTTTTCCAACAGATTTTGATGAGATTCCTAACAAATTCCCCACTATTTTATATTTCCTAATTACTTTTCTTCAAACTGTTCATTTATTTATTTCTACTAGAAATATTATATAAAACTGGTGAACAATTGGATGACTGTCATTTTTGGTTGAACTGAGACTTTAACTTTGATTCATTGATGTTTAATATCAAGGTATTGTCGCTGTAACTTCATGGATAGTACTTTAATAGCTTTATTTTGATAGCATAATGACACATTTCGTACTTTCTAATTTAGCAGTGTAGCTGTATGTATCATAAAACACTCAACAAACAATAACTGTTATCCCTTTTGTGCTTAGCATGGCAGATCATTTATCCATCTATTAATAAAAAATAATTTTTGTTTTTTTGAGGAAATTATGTAGATTTTCTTTTTCTTTCTGTAATATTATATAAACATATTTTAGTGTTTGACTCAGAATATTAATCAATAATTAATTATATACATACTCTACATCCTAACCATGTATGTGCCGTATAAATGGCACTGGGGAACAAGGCCTCCTTTAACTTCAAACACCAGATCAAGAATTATTTGGGTAATCGGAACTTCGTTTTAATTTTAACCCTTTTCTTGGCATGGTATCCCTGGAGATACCATCCCTTTGTGAGTGTGTTTCACAAATTTCAGGCATATTCTGACATATTTATAGGTTCCATACCAATATTTCATTACCACTAAAATACTCTTGAGTGATTGGGAACCTCAATATTGGTTTACTATCTCAGGAGATACCATTTATAATTTTAAAAAAGTATAATTTTAGTCAGAGGTTTTTATATCACTGTTTTATTTGATCTTCTTTAAAGGGATTTTACTGGAAATTTTCTTTCTTTAAGAAAATTATCTGACCAAGAAAAGGGTTAATGTAGTTTTTTAAAAATAATTAAATAGTTGAAACCTACTCTAAAAGTCAGTTAACTTACAATACAAATCTAAAAATTTTGGTTTGTATTATATATTTACCTGCTAAATGGTCAAAATCAAGATTCAAATTATATAAATTCACATTATAAATTTAGTAAAATAAAATTTTCATAGATTGAAGATAAAAGTTCAATTGGATGTTTATTTTATGAGTTCAAATAAAAAAATAAAATGAATATATATATATATATATATATATATATATATATATTAAATACTAATGCTACTTTGAGCTTTTTAAAACAGTTATTATTTAGTTTCTAAACTAAAAAAAAAAAAAAATCTCAAGTTCAAGATTAGTTACTATAGTTCTTCATCATTGATAAAATAGTGTTTATTGTTACAGTTTTGATCTAATATCGATACTTTCTCCATAAAAATATTTAATTTTATAAGTTCCAGATTCATAAACATATTTAGTTCTAATAGAAATAATTTGATATTAAAAATTTAGTTAATTTATACATAAATAATTACAGGAGGAAATCTATATCAGGAAACTGGAAGACAAATACAGGCTCTGCAATGCTAGAGCAAATTCAGATGTTAGATCGATATAAAAGTAAGTGTTAATAACTTTTGAACAATTCTAATAAACTATACCGTACCTAATGAACATTGCATAAGATATATAATAATTAACCATAAACTTTAAAATCAGCATTGCCTTATTATTAGAGCTTATATTGAACTAAATACTTACATCAATATAATATTTTAGGCTGGATAGATGCAGTTGTTGAACTATTTGGGGGGCTTGATATGTGTGCATTGGAGGTTATTGTAAGCAGAGATGGAAGAGAATCAATAATTGAAGTGAATGACTGTGCATTAAGTTTAATGGGTGATTCTCAAGAAGAAGACAGAAGACTAATAGCTGATCTGGTTTGTCAAAAAATGCAGGTAAGTAATCAAGCTTAAATTCTAAAAGATCAGTTTATAGCAACAATTAGTAATTTGTTATTGCAAATGTTTAATAGTCATCATAAAATGACATTTCATTGGAATAAAGTAAATAAAATTGGAATAGTATTACTTACAATTTTGATTTATCAAGATTATCATAGATCTGTTTAATTATAGACAAAATTATTCACAACAGAAATAGATATAATCTAATGCATTATATTAATAAATACACCACCTGGGTGGTCCAAGAAAAACATTTTGAGGGAATATCTAAAATATGTAAGGAATTTCTGGGTTGGGAAAAAACATATTAACAAGAACAAATAAATAATACATTAACAAAATAATCTTTTTTTTAGATTTCAAACCATATTGTTTAGTACTTGGTAGTTGTTTAGTATAGTCACTAGTTTCGCAGTATTTTAATATTTCAAAATTTAATAGGGGGGAGGGGGAGAGATTCATACCTCCTATCTCCCCCTCCCTTTAGTACCATCACTGATATATAAATATATATATATATATATATATATATATATATATATATATATATATATATATATATACACACACACCCAACTTATAGGAAATTTTATTTTTGTATCTTTTTCTTATTATTTTAATGCACACAGTTTAATATGGAAGCAACGAAACTGAAAAATTTAATAGCAATTAATTTTAACTATTAACAATGGTAAAATTCACATTTAGCAACCCCTCAAAAAAACTTTTATATTTTTTTCCCTGCTCAACTACAAGTCACTTGAGAATTACTTTGAAGCATTAGAACTCAGTATATATTGTAAATAAAAAAACTTTACCCTAGACAATAAAATTGTTAGAAATTTAATGTTCCACAAAAAAGGTTAAAATACATTTCTACACAAAACTTAAACGAAAGCTGTTATTGGACAATAACTGAAGAAAAGTCCTAAATGAACTTTTCTCTTTCCACACTTTACAATTTACTTTCCTCAACTATCTACAGCTTCCTTGAGGATGAAAGCTTGGGATTTGCATTACTGGCAAAGTATAATTATTTCGTAAAAGTACCTGCCTGAACTAATGTGTTTGAATAGCAAACAAAATTATTGTTCTTTTGTGGAACACATCCTTGAAAAGGGGAAAACTTCAATTTTAACCCATAGAATATTTTTTTTCATTACTACAATGGTTTAACAGTCCATTGCCAGCTAAGTTTAATTAATTAGTAACTTAAAATTATGATGGGTATCAGGATGAGGTCATCGGTAATGACCAGTATTAGTAAAGCTCTCAAATTATCCTTATATTATTGCATTATTTGTATTCACTCATATTTTTATATGTCATCCTTCCCTTTTTCAAAAGAAAATAGACGTTTCATGCTATTACGAGCTATTATGTCATATATATGATTTTCAAATTTTAATTAGGATTGATCCTTCTATACCACCATGCATACCTCAACTGATTCAAATTTTATGTTTAAATGAAATTTTTATTAAGTATCAGTATGATGAGCCTGGTAAATTTGGTACAATAAGCATCTAAAAACCTTGCCTCCCGCCCCCCTATCATACCCGATTATTTTGGATATCCAAAGAAGAGTTTATTGTTTTAACTAAAGAAATTATCATGATACAGAAAATTCAGCCTACTTTTAATCGATCTACCATATATAGTACTTTTTAACTCATATTTTCACTTGATGATTTTTCATCATATTTCTCATTTAGGAAATTTAATAAATAAAGGAGTATAAATGATTTTCAGAATGTACTGCGTCCAATGCCAGGAATGACCAAAGCAACTTCTAGAACATCAGTTTCAAGTACATTAGATGACGAAGAAATGTCCAGAGCCGACCTACCTCAAGGACCTAGTCCACAACCGAGAAGAGATTCACAAGGTAACACATTTTGATTAATTGTGAATTGTTTTAAATAGTTGCAAAAATGCTTGTCTCCTAACAAGTAGTGCATAGATATTGGTAAAGGAACGTAGTGAAAACATTTTCTGACTTATTCGTAAAACTGTTGAGAATTATATTTTCAGCTTGACTAACAAATGCTATGTTGTTACCATAGCTTAGGGGCTTATTAAATACTTTCTCTTTATGAAAATTAGGTATGGTCCCTGGTGAGACAATAGATGTCTAATCTATATTACCATTGATGTCTGATCTAATTTACTTCTATTTATTGCATTAACCAATTCAATATTATGTAGAGGAAATTAGGTTATGATGAATTAATAATGTTAGAGGATATATTTTATTTAATATTATGGTTTTAGAAATATGAAACTATGGATGCTTTTACAAAAATACATTCATGGGTTAGCACACTATTTACTCTTATCACAAGATATTGACTTTATTTATTCATTTTATTGGTACTTTAGTGCTAAGGTCTAAGTCGTCATCTTAAGTTGCCATATCTACCCGGTATACCCTGGCTCTTCATGGTCCACTTTCTACAACATCTCTTCCTTCACCCTAAGCTCCTTTAAGAGCTTATAGGGATATATCCCCTCCATCTAACCTATGAATATCTTCACTTGAATTTTTGAATCCTATGTCCAAAAACTTCTATTAAAATTGTTAGCCCACCTGCTCACAAAGGACAATGTAGTTTAGAAGTCACAGGTGCCAAGGCTCTTTGGTACCTGGACCTAATGAAAAATACTATACATAGTGAACACTAGATAACTAACACTTCTCAAAATGTTAATTTAACTATCACAATCAACTTAAATAAAATAGAAATCAAATTAGTTAACTTCCAGATTGTAAATACCATTTATCCAAATCACATCTTGGTATAAAACATATCATGAATATTATCAATATTTAAAACAAATAACTCTTGACAGATTGAAATGACTCAGCCACACCAGTAACTTTTAACATTGCATATAGCAATCACTCATTTCGTTATGCAGCTGAGTCTCTAGCCTTGAAACCAAAAGCAGGAGAAATGGACCCTTAAGTTGTTCTTGTGGTGCAATGGAAGTTTCTTTTTTATAATCAATTTCATATTGAACACTTACGCTATCATATACATAGCATCATGTACATGAGTACATCATACACCGTGACAGAGGTGATGCATGGAACAAGGCACAGAGGAAGATCTCGGATGTGATGGAATGATGGTGTGGCTGGTGATGCTGGTGATGCTAGGTCCACATTGGTTGTGAGGAACTGGATAGAAGTAGCACTGGATCAAAATCATTCGTGGAGGCAGGTAAAAGAGGCCAAGACTCGACAATAAGTTGTAGCACTTAACGAATAGAATAGAATATATTAAAACAATCTTGAGGAAGTTTCATATGGAAGGACTCTTCTAGTTATGATTTGTGATATCAAGGTCGTGTTGACCGCCATTCATTTTATGAATGTTTCTCTGAAAACTCCTTATAGCAACTGGATTTTGGATCAACCCCTTAGATTCCACCACAAGGTATCCTGAAGCCAGACTGAGCAGTAGAGACTGCAATCTTGTTCATACAATCTTTTTCCAAGTCTTTCCCTAAGTATGCAAAAAGCATAGTGGTCTATAAGGCCAAAGGAACCGATGGTGTTCCCTTCTTTGGGATGTGGACCAGGTGCTGTCTTTTCCTTATCAAAGAGAAGGAATCTTTACACTGACTAGTACAAGTAGTCTCGGTCAATATACATATATATTGATGATATATATATATATATTGATGATATGCACACACACATACAGTGATTTTCTACTGTATGTGTGTGTACATATTTATATATAAGTAATACTCTATACTACTTTATATTATATTTAAAGAAACATAATATTTAAAAAAATTTTATCATTGTAGCTTCACAAACAAGTACAGTCAGTTCAGTTAGTGCAGCTAGCAGGCCAACCCTTGGTCGCCAAGGCTCAACTGCAGGTTCAGAAGACACAGAAGATACCATGAAAAATTTAAGGAAAACATTTGCAGGGATATTTGGTGATATGTAAAATTGCCTTCAGTTTATTTATTTATATTGATTTAAGTGAGACCAGTTATTTATGACTTCAGTTAACACAATAGAATTGGATGCAATTTCTTTAAAACTTGAGCAAAAATTCTTTTAAAACTATATTTAAGAAAACAAAGTATGACACAAAAACCAATATTTTCTGAGATATAAAGTCTAATTATAATTTTATTTTTAAAATGTTATTTTATACTTACATAAACACTACTGTTATTGTTATTTTTAGCAGCTGCTTATTCAAATCAATTGTATAGAATAGGATTTTAAAAAAAAAACTACAACTAAGAAATTTTCTAGAGATTTTATTGATAAAATCATTCAATTACATAATTTCTTTTCCAATAAAATAAAATTTTTAAAAAAATGACCAAAGGGAACAAACTTCTCTTTCCCATTTAAGTTATCATGAGCATAAGCATCAGCATATTCATACATATAAATACATATATGTATATATATATATATATATATATATATATATATATATATATATATATATATATATATATATATATATATATATATATATATTCTAATTTACATGTATGTATTATTATATGAAGGTAAAATGTTAGCAGGAAAAGACCAAATGGTTAAGGAATACTTATTATACTTTGTGGAATGCAACAAGAAGGAGCAAGTAAAATGTTTTTTTTGTCTAAATGCTTAAATAAATATTGCTCATTTTATCTTTACATTATTCACAAAAATTATAATTACCAACCCACTTATTTAATGAAAAATTATTATTGTATATATATATAAATACCAAAGACTAACTCTGTAATTTAGATCTTGAAATTAAAAAAAAAAATTTTTACTTTTAGTTGTTTCTGCATTTTAAAAATTTCTATTAAGAGGAAATTAAAACCAAAGTATACTTATACTTTACTTCTTAGATTGCATTAGTTCTTCTACTTAATTGTTCTGAAACTACCAAATTTAAAAAATAATTTTAAATATCAAAAAGTAAATGTATAATAATTTATTTTATTTGAGTTTTAATTATAGTTACAACTCTGTCGTATTTAATTATATCATTTACATTTATGTGATTTATTTTTGTATGATGGGATTTAGATTTATTATAGATTTTTTTTAGCTTAAGTCAAATCTGTAAAAAAAAAAATTCATTGATAGTGTAGTTTTTAAGCCCTCCCTTGTTGTTGACAATACTTAAAAAGAAATATTTATTATCTATGTATTTATTCATGTTAAAGCTTCCATAATTGTAATTGTTATCATGTTATTAGTTTGTAATTAAGTCCATTTTTACCTGGACTGCTTGTTACATCGAATCCATTAATTGTTTTTGTTGGGTATTCAAGAACTGTTTTTCTTTTATGCCTAAAGGAAATCCAAAGGAAATCCAGGTTTTAGAATAGTTTTGTGGCATAAAAAAAAAGAAAAGAAAAATATATAAAAGTAATATAATAAAAAAAAAAAAAAAAAAAAAAAAAAAAAAAAAAAGGTCGACTGATCTCAGTTATAATACCTCTAGATGTAATAAATGCTCATATGTTATCTGCTTCACTTGAGCACTTATAATATTTATGTGATGCAATAATGAAGTTATGTGTGTATATATGTACACATTTATGAGTGTGTTTGAATGTATACATATGAATAAGATTATAGAATCTTACATCATGAGAAAAAAAAATTATGAATGTGAGCATGTATTATTTAATTTTCAAAATGCTTTTTGTTTAACTATTTACCAAAAGCAGCTTAAAAACCAAAGACATTAGAACATAAGTTAGATACTAAGGATAATGGCGTAAAAGCCATTAATGAAAATGAATTAATGATATAACTAATTCTAAGTATTTTATGACTCTAAATGTTGTATGTACTTTTGATTTCTTTTGGTTTTTGTAGATTTCAGTATATGACCTGGAATTGAGGCCTTCTAGAAAAAGAAAAAAGTAAAAACAAACCAACCTATCCGACAGGTCAACTATGAATTATGTTGAATGTATTACTTGTTTTATGATAAATATTATTATATTGTATATATAGACATGAATTGAGAAGCTTAGATTTTTCAATGTGCTAGTATTAGTAGTGATAATGGAAGTAGTGAAGGGTTTTATAAATAAATATAAAAATATAATGGCTGCATTCATCAATTTCTCAAGAAATAAACAATAAAGCTGTTGATTAATGACTGTTTTATTATTTTTATTTTATTTTAATGCATAATAGCAGTAGCAAAAAACAAAAAAAAAAATAGTTGTATAATATGTTAAATTAATAATAAATATATTTGCATAATTTATGTAAATAACATTTGAAAAATGGTTTGTTTTTCAATACATTAGCATTAACCATTATTCAATTAGTATTTATGCATTTCAAATCACAAAACAGACATTTAACAATTTCTTATCCTCATGTCATTTATGAACAATTTATTTCAACTTTGATTTATTATACACAGAACAAAATTCTACACTACTTTCCAAATAGAATTTTCTTATTATGATGGTAGAAAATAACATAGTTTATATAGCAGCTTAAGACCATTTTAAAGTGCTTTGTAATTTTTTTGAATGTATTTTAATCAGGCTATATGTAAATATGTGCCTGAAATTAAATTATTGTATGTAGTTTACAGCACAAGAAGCATTAATTTTCATGAATATAGAAAAATATTATATAATTGAAAGTAAGTTCATAAAATATGCACATAAACATTAAAAAAATAAATAATTGTGTTATTAATTTACAGTTAGATCTTTTTGTTTAATCTTAATATACATATCTACATCTTTCATATATCTCAGCGAAGAGGCTTTTATATAAAATCTCCAGAACCTTTTAGCTCTGCTGTTTTTATTACAAAAGTTACACAAAAAAATAAAAATACAATGTAAAAATGAGTTCATTCATCATAAATCAAAATATAATCAGAGGTTGGTCTAAATGAATGTCAATAGTTAAATCATTTATTGTTAACTGACATTTTGACTCAACTTGTAGATCTTCACTGAACCTAAAACAAAAAATCAAGAGCTCTATACATATAAAAAGAGTAGATTTGAATCATTGCCTATCTTAAAATAAATAAAGAAAATCCACATGGTCAACAAATGTAGCTTTAAAAAACAAACTAATATTATATAATTATAATTATGATTACATAAAATAAAAGATAGAAATTTGCATAAATAACAAGGAGAAGGAAAATTCTATATAATTATTTTGAGTTCTTAATTATTATTCTTATCATTGCTCTGATAAAGTTTAGCAAGTGGAGAAAACATCTGTGAGCAATAAATAATCACAACTTGTTATATATTTCCCTCCCCATCTTTTACCATATTTATATTCACTAATCTTTCAAGGTAGTCACCCACCATTAGATCCATTCTTCACTCAATAGTGTCCTTCCAATGTCTGGTTTTTATCAGTTTGACGCTTCAACAACCACTATTGTAAACCAAAAATTTTCTGGAAGTACTGTTTTCCTTTATAATTATATTGGACATCAACCTTTCGTAAGAGGTCGGGAGGTAACTAACTGACTAATAATAGCACTCCTGCATGAGATACCATCCTATAAGATTTTGCGAATCTCAGGAGAGCTGTCCTCTAGGTCAATAAAAACCTCTCCTATCAATGCAAGAAGTTTTAACCTTTCCACTATTTTCTCAAAAGTCATGGCTGCTGAGCACCAGGGTCTCCTCCAGCTAGCTCCTACTTTACTGGGCTCATTAATAGTTTGTCATCCTTGATCTCAGATAATCCAACTACCTTACTTGGATGTATCCTCAGACGCTGGGTATCCAAATTTAAAGGGTGCACTTTTTCAGTCAGGCCTCTCACATAGGTGGTTTTTGCTGCAGCCATTGTCAATATTCCCTCACACTTTCTATTCACCAATTTTGCAATTTTTACTTTCTATTTGATACTGGTTCTATTGTCAGAAATTACAAATTATTACATATTATAACTTATGTGTCATAAATTATATGTATACTAGAGTATGCTCCTGGAAAACAAGATAGTCGAAGTTGTAAAGCTGGGAAAACAAAGATGAGTGACTGAGATACCAAAAAGTGATAATGTAGTAATTACATCCAACGAAGAGAGTGGGTTGACCTACAGCAACATGATTCATGAAAAAATTAACTAATAGGTTAACATATATAACGTAGGGTTATCTCATTATAGCGTAGGGAAGCGTACCACAGGAGGCGGATGTGGAAATGGTCAGAGAAACTTCCTTGAATGTTTCTCCCAGCTAAGTACGATGGACTTGCTGACCAAGTAATGAGAGCGGCCCTTCAGGAAGTCAGGAGGGTTGGACGTAGGATTGAACACACTCATATATTTTTTATCCAACAAGCACCCCCATGGATCTCTTTGAGGTAAAACCCTCACTAGTACCCCGTTCGGGTCTTCCGGTGGGGAATACTTCTGGGGATTTATGGCTCAAATTGAAAATTAGAAGTTAAGTATCAGAACTTGGAATGTACGGAGTCTTAATAAAACAGGTGGGTTCAAATTGGTAACCAACGGAGCTAAAGGGTAAGATTTAGACATTGTGGCTCTGTAAGAGGTTAGGTGGAAGAGGGAAGGCTCGCTAACAGAAGGGAAGTATACAATCTGTTAAGGAAGGAGTGATCATTATTGTTTAGGAACTGGATTTCTAGTAAATAATAACTTTTTTTCAGATATTAAGGATGTACAGGTTATCAGAAATAGAATATCGATGGCCACAATTAGTAGAGTAGGTAGTTTAAGATTAAGTTGATTAATATTCATTCACCCACCGAGAATAGTGATGGTGAAGTTAAATTCGAATCCTATGATACATTCGAGAGAGTTTACGATAAACTACCGCGATACTACATGACAATAACATTAGTTGAAAAGAAAAGAAATATATTACCCTACCATTGGAAAAGAAAGTCTGCACTAATACAGCTATGAAAATGGGACCCGACTTTGTTGTATCGAAGGATTTGATAATCAATAGTACAACTATTAAAAATTAAGATTAGTAAAGTGTCGATTCTTGATCCCACCGATTCTTGAGAAAAGAATCGGTATCGAGAATCGATGATTCTTAAGAACCGATCGACATTGCTGACAGCGACAGTTTTTTTATCGTAATCTTTAATCATTTTACATCGATTCTTCTCTCTAGTGATAAAAAGAACTGTTTTAAGAACTATTTTTTCATCTATATACCCAACCAATTTTTATGTACTAGATGTACTAATTCTCTACTGCTTGGTAGAGAACTTAAAATAATTCTCAGAAATCAAGTATTGCAAACGTCTACTGCAAGCTAAACCTCAATGGAACAAAAGTATTTGCTATTGGACAATTAAAAATTAAGATTACAATTTCAACTAGGGGAAGATGAAGCACAAATGAAATAAATGCAGCTATACCATAAGAATATTTCATTTAACTGTTTTTTTAATAAAATAATCTAATCTTAGAAGATTATTATTATTCCAGAATACAGAGAGGACCGGCGAGAGCTATGCCTAGGTATTCCATTATAGGTTATGGCGGGTACCGGAGTTACAGCAGACATTTACCAGATTTCCTAGAATCCTAGCTCAGCCCGATAAACCCCTATATATACCCCCACCTTCCAACCCTTAAGTCAGTCAGTATTAGTCAGTATAGTCTAGCAGATGTAGGACGACAGTCCTGTGGCAGTAGGCCAATAGTGTAATAGTTCGTAGCTAATTAGTATATTAAGTGTAATCATTTTGTTTAAACTTTTTGTAAACTTTATCAATAAATTTCTTTTTAAAAACTTATTTTATGAAGAAACATATATAACTGGCGCCCGGAATCGTGACTCGAATATGATCTTGGTTATTGAAGACATCTGACGTGGCCATTTACCCCGTCAAGTATTCGCAAACCAACTTCAAGAAGTAACCTGGTTATTGAAGACGTCTGGCGTGACCTTTTACCCCACCAAGTATTCATCAACCTGGACATCACTCCTATCATCAGTAAGAGTTACAACATAGTATTAACTATTCTTGCTATATATATAATTTTAACGTTAACTCAACATATTATTTAAATTACTTAAGTATATTTTAATTATAATTACATATAAGTATATTTTATAAATTTATTATATATATTTTTTCATTTAATTTGTAAACATTAAATTCATTTTTCTAATATGGCAACAATTAGTCACGAACTTAGTCGCGAAGACTACGACCACATCCCTTGTTTCAATGGTAATCCAAACGAATTATTATATTTTATTTCATCGGTAGAAAGCGTTTTTAACTTGGTATGCAATGATAGAATCCAACAAAAAGAATTAAATCACCTCTATTTATTGAACAAAATTAAAAGTAGATTAACCGGATCTGCTCAATCATTAATATTAACACAAAATATTACGACAATACCAGATTTATTGACAATCCTTAAACGAAATTTTGCAGATAGTAGATCATTTGAATCCCTCAAAGCCGAAATTTATTCAACAAAACCTCACCCAAAGGAAAACCCTACCGACTTCTTAAATAGATTAGAAAACATAAGACATTTAATTTTCGCCAAATTAAAACTTGATGGATTAGATGGAGAATCCCTAACCTCATCAATTTCTTACTTAGAGAAAGAAATAATTTATCATATGTATTCTTGCTTCCCATGGCAATTAACCAATCACATCATGTCTTTCGACCCTGACAGCTTAGAAGAATTCAAAAAAGTTTTAAACATGAGATGTCCCTTCATTATTGATCAATTATACAAAAACAAAAATCACAATAATTATCACAATCAGAAACCCTTTCAAAAACCCCAAGATCATAGCAAACCTTTTTTCCCTCAACAACAACAACAAAATAATTTCAGAAATTTCCAGAATCAGAAAACCCCTAGTTTCCAAAAACGGAACTTTAATAATTTTCAAAAACAAAACTTTAACAACTTTCAAAGACCCAACTTTAGTCGTAACCAACAACCTAATTATCACCCAAATGACATGAGACACCCTTTCAATCAAAATCGTCCCGAACCTGTAACAAGAGATTCCCAAAATACCGTTTCAATGCGAACGTGGAACAGACCTAATACAAAAAATATGATTTCTCCCTATGAATTAACACATGTGGAAGACCAAAAAACTAACATTAACAATGATAATATAATACCAAGTTTAATTGAAAAAATTGAGAGACTAGAACAGCAACTAGCAACACAAAATCAAAATCAAATACAAATCCAAAGAGAAGAACAAGAAAGACAAGATACTTTTTTCGGTACAGGCAACAATCAGAGGAATTGTGTAAGTCCGGACGAACATTAAACTTTGAATTAAATATAATAAATAAATCTCTACCCTATTGTAGAGATGAGTTAGACAAAATTTGGCTTATTGATACTGGCTCATCTCAAAATTATGCGAATCCCGAAATTATAAATCCTAAAATACCGCGAATAAAAGAAAATTTTACAGTTATAACACCGGCAGGTAGAAAAAATGGAACTGAATATATATTAGTAAATTTAAAACCTCATTTTGGCATAGATAAATATATAAAGGTATACCTCCTCAAATTTTCGGATAGATATAATATATTGTTAGGTAGTGAAACCATTAAGGAATTAAAAATTAAGTTAGATTTCGAAGAAAACTTTTTAATATGTAAAGACAAAAAAATTAAGTTAGAACACGAATTAGAAGATAAGAAAATAACTTTAAATAAAGGAGTCAATTATGTTAAACTAAAAGTAAATAATAAAAATAATTTAAAAAAGGGTATAATCAAAGAAAATAATAATGATAATTATTTAATAAAGGAAGGTTTATATAATATAGAAAATAATGAAGTTAAATGTCTCATCGTTGCTCCTGATCTTATGACCATTTGTCCCGAGCCAGTAGACATAGATGAAATAGAAATAATTGAAAATGAAAAATTAAAATATAATAATAAAAATAATAATATGAATAAAGATATTAATCAATTAATCAGAACTGATCATATGAATCAGGAAGAAAAAAGAGAAATTACAAACTTATTAAATAAATACCCGAACATAATTAAAAAGGAAAATGAAATGTTAAGTTCGACTCCCATTTTAAAACATACTATTAGGACAAAAGATGAAAATCCCGTTTACACTAGAAATTATCGGTATCCCCAAATTTATAAAAAAGATGTTGAATTTGAAATCGATAAACTATTAAAGGAAAAAATTATCCAAGCCTCTAACTCCCCATATAATTCACCCATTTGGGTTGTTCCAAAAAAATTAGATGCATCCGGAAAACGTAAAATGCGTATGGTCATTGACTACCGTAAACTGAATGAAAAAACAATTGACGACAAATTTCCCTTACCAAACATGGAAGACCTTTTAGCAAAAATAGGACGAGCTACATACTTTAGTGCTCTAGACTTATCATCAGGATTCCATCAAATTGAAATGGACCCCGACTCCATACCAAAGACAGCTTTCAGTACAGAAAACGGACATTACGAATTTTTAAGAATGCCTTTTGGACTAAAAAATGCTCCCCCTACTTTCCAAAGAGCCATGAATTTAATATTTGCCAATATTCCAAACACCTTAGTATACATGGACGATATTATAGTATTTTCAGATAACTTAGAAGAACATTTGAAACACTTAAAACAAGTCTTTGACTTACTAGACAAATACAACCTTAAATTGCAATTAGACAAAACAGAATTTTTCAAGAAAGAATTGCTTTTTCTCGGACACATAATCACGGAAAACGGCATAAAACCTAATCCCGCAAAAATTAAAGCCATTAGAGACTTTCCTATTCCGCGTAATCAAAAACAAATCAAACAATTTTTAGGCTTAACTGGTTATTACAGAAAAAAATCAAAAATTACGCGAAATTAGCAAAACCCATAACCGCCCAATTAAAGAAAAATGCTATTATTGACATTAACGACCCAGAATATTTAAAAGCTATAAGTGCACTCAAGACCATGTTACAAAAAAACCCCATACTTCAGATGCCAGATTTTAGTAAACCTTTCATTTTAACGACCGACTCTTCAAATTATGCTATCGGAGCAGTCCTGTCCCAAATACCCGACGGCAAAGATCTACCGATTGCTTACGCGTCTAGGACCCTAAATAAACATGAGGAGAACTTAAGTACCATCGAGAAGGAGTTGCTAGCAATAGTGTGGTCCTGTAAACACTTCAGACCCTATATTTATGGACGGAAATTCCTTATACAAACAGACCACAAACCACTTCAATATCTCTATAACATGAAGGAACCTAATTCTAAAATATTAAGATGGAAATGTCAATTATCCGATTATAACTTCGATATTAAACACGTCAAAGGTAAAACAAATTTCGTTGCTGACGCATTATCTAGAAACCCGATACAAGAACTAAATGCCTTAAGCGAAAGTTCGGAACTTACTCCTTCCGTTGTAATTGACAATTTCTTAGAATCCGAATATAACCCGCCAATGGAAACAGATGACATAGAAGAATTAGCCCGGAATCTTAATATAGAAATCCCAGACCCAGACAATGATAGTATAATGACTGTACACTCTCAAATTAGTTCCAATAGTCAAATCCATATTGTAGATGATCCAAACAGAACAATTAATGTAGAAAAGCTACAAATAATATTAAAACGAGGCAATAATAAAAATAATAAATTAAAGACTATGTTTCGCGGCACAAAAAAAAGATTTACGTGGTACACAGCATGGCCATACGGAGACGACTTAGAAAAAACCTGTATAGAATATTTGGAGCCCAACAAAACTTACGGTGTATATTGTTCAAATCCCAATTCAAGACTAGATGATGAAATATTACAAGAAATATTTAAACGTTTCCAAAATATAATTGAAAGCAAATTCCCTAATACAAAAATAAAAAAATATAATATACTTATAGAGGACGAGGAAGATAAAGACGAACAATTGCAATATATAATAAACCAACATTGCGGTAAAACATGCCACAGAGGTATTAACGACGTTTACTTAGCACTCAAGAAAAAAGTGTATTGGCCCGGTATGCTGACAGACATTACATGATATATTAACAATTGCTCTATTTGTAAGAAAGTAAAATACGACAGAAATCCTCCGAAAGCAAAATTTCGCGTAACGACCACTCCTTCTAAACCATTTGAAAAACTACAGATGGACGTTTTATTCTATTCAAACACTCCGATATTAACAATAATAGACGAGTTCTCAAAGAAATTATTTGCTATCCCAATTAAAACAACCAACGCTATTGAAGTAATTGACAAATTAAAGGACTACCTCGGCATATTCCCTACTCCCCTCGAGATACAAATGGATAATGGCCCCGAATTCGCAAATGAATGTTTGAAAAATTTCCTACGATACAATAACATCAAACCTTATTATACAACTCCAAACTATCACAACTCAAACGGATTAATTAACAGAGCCCACTCAACATTTATAGAGTTAATGAATACAATCAAAATTCAACAAGAATCAATACCCCTTCAAACCACAATTAAATTAGCCATGATAGCTTACAATAATACACCCAACTCAAAATTGAAATTCTCCCCTAACGAAATCACTTTCGGAAAAATTGCAGAAAATAAGGAAACCGAACCTTTAATAATGGAACAACTGACTAATGACTACCATAAAGAAAAAACTATCATGCAAAACGCAATTAAAAAACTAATTCAGAAAGAAAAAGAATCCAGAACCGAAGAACTAAATAAAAATCGCGAATCTATTGAAATACCCCCTGGACAAATATACATTAAAACAAACAATAGAAATAAGTCAAAACCCAGATATAAAAGAGTTAAATATAATTCTCCGACAAAAAGAGCGCGAATAGGCAATAAAAACATAAAAGTACACCCTAGCCAAATGAAAAGACCTAGTAAATTCGAGAATCATAATGATTGCATTCCTTATTCCAGAGACAATGAAACTTCTAATGACAACGCTCCTCAGCCTTCAACTAGTAACAGCCTATAAAATAACCAACTTGTCAGACGGACCTGGAATCATCCCCATTAGAATACAAAACTCCTATATTATAAAAGACTACTATACTTATGTACATTCTATAAATTTAACTTCAATCCAATATGAATTATCAGATCTTTCCCAAATTATAGAAGATAAACCGTACCTATTAACTAACGAAAATTCTTCTTTACAATTCCTACTAACAAGAACCCAAAAGCAAATCTTAAAATCTCACATCAAATATGCTCAAAACAAATTAGATCACATCATTAATAACGGTAAAAGATCAAAAAGAGGTTTATTTAATGGTTTAGGCACCGCTATATCCTGGATTACTGGCAACATGGATGCCAACGATAAAGAAAAATATAATAATATCATAGCCAAAATTGAACGTAATGAATACCACATAGAACATAACATTGAAAAACAGTTATCAGTCAATGCTAAATTAGTAAATGAATTTAATGATGAAATGAACTTTATAAAACTAAACAATTGTAAAATCAAAAAATTATTAAATAATGTAACAACCGAAGTAGCTATTAGTTATTACTATTCAATTGTGTACTCAACTTTAGAATTATTAATCAATAAATTAGATGATATTGACACATCTTTAGAATTTTGTAATTTAAACGTAATCCATAATAGCATCATATCATTTAAAGAAATAGAATTATTATTATCAAATCATGTAACATTAATTTCTAACTCTCCATATGTTTTATGGCAAACTGGAAAAGTACATTGTTCCCTAACCTCTAGTCACCTACATTACTTTCTTCAACTTCCCTTACAAACCCCTCTAATTGAAACCTATTTCATGCTATCCTACCCCTATATGAACACATTAAAGAATGTATCCATGAAGCAGCGAGTGAAGCCTTAGGGGAGATAGAAACGAACCCTCCAAAGCAATGGTGGAGCAGTGAAATAGAAGAAATGGTTGACAAGAAAAAAGTACTCTTCAATAAGTGGCTATGTAGTGGAAGCCAAGATGATTGGAGAGAATATAGAAATATGAACACACGGGTGAAGCGTACAGTCACGGAAAGCAAGAACCAAGCATGGGAAGCATGTTGTAGGAGGATTGATAATACCCTGGGGATACAATAAGATTCGTGAATCATGGAGGATACTAAAGGCTCTCAGGAAACAAGTGAAGGGAAATGTGATTCCTCTAATAAGTGAAAGGACCTGGTTGGAATATTACAAAAATCTGCTCACAGAAAACTAGGCCGGAATGGTCAGGCTTATATCCACCTGAGGAGGATGCACAGGGGAATGTTACCGTAGAAGAGGGTGAGGTTCTTGATGCAATTAGACATGCAAAATGTGGAAAAGCTGCAGGACCTGGAGGTATCTCGATGGAACTATTAAAGGCAGGAGGAAACAGATTATTAAAGGCTCTAACAAAGCTAATAAACCTCCTATTAAAAGGACAAGAGTTTTTACCAAAGGACCTTAAGACAGGATTTATCACATCTATATATAAGAAAGGAAACAGGAAGGAATGCCGAAATTATAGAGGCATATGTGTCCAGAGTTCTATATCAAGAATCATCGCTAGAATTCTGAAGGGTAAATTGGAAGAGGAGTTCATTACTCCAGAAGAGCAGTTTGGGTTCACTGCTGCCAGGTCGTGTACGGACAGCATATTTGTTCTAAGACAGCTCATAGAAAAACGAATGGAAAAAGGAAGAGCTGTGCACATAGCTTTTATAGACCTAGAGCAAGCGTATGACACTGTACCGAGACGGAATATGTGGAAAGCCCTTAAGAATGCGGGTATGAGTAATGCCCTAATAAACGCAGTGATGTGCATGTACAGGGAGGACGAATATAGAGTAAAGCTTGGCTCTCGTGTATCTGAGCCTTTTTCTGCATCCAAAGGACTTAAGCAGGGTGCTGTATGTCACCGACGCTGTTTAAAATTTATGTACAACAGGCAGTAAAGGAGTGGAGCGCACGATGGGAGAGAAAAGGTATAGACGTTAACGGACATTTGCTGTTCTCCCTTTTCTTTGCCGACGACCAAGCGGTGGTCACATATAACCGAGAAGGCCTGGAAGAAGCGTTAAAGGCCCTGGAAAAAGAATACAGCCTGTGGGGTCTCAGAATAAATTTTGATAAGACCAAATACCTGCCAGTGAATTGCAAGGATGCCGCGGACCTACAGATTGATGGGAAGGTGTACAAGAAGGTAGCTTCCTTTAAATACCTAGGGTCAACAATAGACAGGAACGGGACGTCAGAACCCGAGGTTAGGAGGAGGGTTGGCCTGGCAAGAAGCGTGACTAGAATGTTACATCCAATCCTGTGGAACACGATCATCTCAACGGACAACAAAAGGCGCATTTTTAGAAGTATGTTGAGCCATCCCTCAGCTACGCCGCAGAAACCTGGACACTTAACCGAGGGCTCAACTCTAAACTACAAGCGGCAGAGATGGATTTCTGGAGGAGATGCCTAAGGATTACCCGCCTAGACCAAATCAGAAATGATGAGATCAGAGGCAGGCTGGGAGTGACCGAAGGAGTCCCGGAGAGGATTGGAAGAAGCAGGCTACGATGGTATGGACACTGTCAGCGGATGCCAGAACGTAGGTGGCCAAAGAGGATTCTGCAGTCTAAATATAACTCGATTAAAACATCCCATGTATATCCTTCTTTTATTTTAAAAACCGACACTCTCTTTACTGGAGATTGTAAACTTATTTTAAATTATTATTATTGTACGAACATTACTACTGTAAATAATGACTGTATATATAATCTTATTTTTAATCACCATAATTATGGTGATTAAAAATAATTTCAATAATTATTCAATTATGTAATCCTTATATTATAAGTAAGCCACAACCCTTTATTAAATATGTACCCCCTATTAATCAATATTTAACTTTTAATCATCCTGTATTAATTATTAATCCAATGTTAGTCTTAGTTTAGGACTTAAGCCTACTACTTTATTGTACCTTCATCCTTTTGAAAGAATCCCTAATTTTTCCAATCCTTTTCACTTTACAGAAAATGAACCCCTTTATATTTCCCAGATACTTGCACAAGAAAAACATCAACATCTCAACATCACCTTTGAGGAAATCCACTTCTTAAACATCAACCAAAAACCCTTGGAACTACTAGAAGACTCTAATGAACCAAATCATATTCTCTCTTTATATATTTTAATAACAATTTTATTTTTTCTAATATTGTTGCTTGCTCTATATCAATATATTATATTCAGACAACAGCATTCTACTCATCCCCAGCAGAACACAGCAACAGAACATGAGCCTATGGACATCGATGAACCTGAACCAACCTATTCCTTTTTCGTGAGGACACTTCAAACTTAAGGAGGGAGGAGTTACAGCAGACATTTACCAGATTTCCTAGAATCCTAGCTCAGCCCGATAAACCCCTATATATACCCCCACCTTCCAACCCTTAAGTCAGTCAGTATTAGTCAGTATAGTCTAGCAGATGTAGGACGACAGTCCTGTGGCAGTAGGCCAATAGTGTAATAGTTCGTAGCTAATTAGTATATTAAGTGTAATCATTTTGTTTAAACTTTTTGTAAACTTTATCAATAAATTTCTTTTTAAAAACTTATTTTATGAAGAAACATATATAACTCCGGGGCAAATATATTTTCCCGGGCCCTGAACCCCCCTTTTCAACTTTATCCAAAAACTAAACTTTTAATAATAACAAAGTCTGAATAATTCCCTAATTCGATAAATCGCCATAGAATCGGTCATACAAAGTAACACTTTGTATATACAATGTATCACTTTGTATTGGTGAGTGGTCACGTTAACAGGCCCCAAGGATTTTATTATCTCCTGAAAAATATTTATTTTATACTAAAAATCATAATCTTTAAATAAATTAAAAATCAATGACAAATACAAAGATTAAGATTTTCAGAGTAAGTATAGTCATAATACAGCTTGAGAATGTGGCATCGGCCATCAAACGCTGCCCAGTTTCATATTGTTTTTTTTGGATTAATAAATATTTTGCAGGAGAAAATATAACAATCATTACCCTAATAAAATTTTATGTTTGTTTTATTCCTTTATTAAATTATTTCTTGCTGATCATTTTGTTCTATGGGTCACTAACCATAGGTGTGATTTAATTTTGAATAAATGAAATTACTTAAGGTAATATCCACATAATTTCAAAACAGATATTGAATTAAGAAACCAAATAAATATATCAATATTAAAATCGTTTATTGATCAAAGCTAATTTAATATGTAATAACTGTTTTAACATTTATGTGCTTATACAGCAATAGCATTTTTCAAATAAATAATAATAAATTTATTGCTCAATGTTTACACTTTTAACTCAAATCAGAATATTTAATTATTAGAAATTTTACATGGTTTAATTTTGCTTGTAACTATTTCAAATTTATATTAATATTTTTTCTTTTCAGATGAACAAAACAAGCCCAAATATATTATTTTTAAAAGAATTATTATTGTTAAAGCTCACAGATAAATTTAGATTAGAAAAAAAAAATAACCCGTAGAATTATTTTGCTTATCTTAATCTTACATCACCAAAATTAAACCATTAAAGATAAATACTAAATTTAAACTTTTTTTATGAAACAAATTCATTGAAAATTAAGAACATTGTTCATTGTCTCAGAAACTATCACTTGAAGATAATTTTACAGTTAATTAGACTCAAATTATGCTAACATTATTTATTAATTTAACTGAAATAAGAGCTATTAATTTCGGTTAAAACAGTTCCATTAAGAACTAGTCGGGATCATGAGAAAAACCTACTTATTATGTAATTAAATTATAATTTATATAAACATGATTTAGTGTTCATAAACAAAAAAAAAAAGGGGGGGTAAATAGCCTTCTTAGTATGTATTAATTACAACAGTTCAGTATGTATTAATTACAAAAAAAAAGGGAAGTCAGTAGATTTTTTTTTGTTTCTTTTCGCTCCTTTCAAATTAATTTATTTCAAATTCTGCTCACTCTGATTTTCTACTGTGTTGATAGATTCCAATTGTTGATGGAATTGCTGCATACACATATATTATAATAAATACGCACAATTACAATTCCTCCACTTTGGCTGAAACATTATTCCTGAACACTAGAAACTAATAAATCAAGCAAGTTCTATCAGCTGGCTCGTAGGTTTTTAATATAGGGTCATTCCATGTCAAATCAACCAATGGTTTGGACCTTGACCTCTCCGATTTCAATGATTTTTGGTATAGCAGCTGTACTTACCAATACTAGTAAAAATTAAAATATTACATTTTTATGACTTTTGGTTTTTTAGTTATAAGCTTTTAAAAACTCAAAAAACTGCTGTTTTCGGTCCTTACTCAGTATATTCAAAATTACGCCATTAAAAAACTATTGCTCCCAGAGAGCTCAAATTTGCGGCATGCTTTTCTATTTGAAATGCCCTTTAATATGATATATCACTTGATATATTTTCAGTTAATTTTGAATTTTTTTGAAACTTCCAAAAACGGTTTTCGTAAATCCCAAAATACGAACCCTTCGATTTTTTCGAAAAAAAATATGTGATTTATACTATTACTGACTACATTTGGACAAAATTTTAGGATGGGACGGAAATGGGTTCTTGATAAAAACAAATATTTTGTCTTCTTTTTAATGAACAGTTAGTCCAGTCAATGAAGTATTATAGATTGCGTTTTCTGTGATCCTAGGTTTTTCTTTGGAAACTTGTTTAGGGTAGTTAGAAAGTAAACATACTATAAGTCCTGGAGTTTTCGGGTCTGGAAAGAGAAGGGAAGGTCTCTTATTTTGTTTTTGGGCTCATATCTCGAAAACTGTGCATCGTTTGCAAAACATGACTATTTACTAAATTAAAGTTAACTAAATTCTCTACAACCTTTATTATATACACATTTTTCATATTCTGTACTGCTTCCGAGATATTCCCTCCCTTCTTGTTCCCAGACCCGAAAATTCCAGTGCTTATAGTATGTTTACTTTCTAACTACCCTGAACAAGTTTCCAAAGAAAAACCTTGGATTACAGAAATTGCATTCTATAATACTTCATTGACTGGACTAGCTGTCCATTAAAAAAAATATATATATATTTTTTTTTATCAAGAACCCATTTCCGTCCAATCCAAAAATTTTGTCCACATGTAGTCAGTTATAGTATAAATCACATATATTTTTTTTTTCGAAAAAATCGAAGGGTATGTATTTTGGGAATCACGAAAACCGTTTTTGGAAGTTTCAACATAATTCAAAATGAACCGAAAATATACCAAGTAATATATCAAATTAAAGGTCACTTCAAATAGAAAAGAATGTCGCAAATTTGAGCTCTCTGGGAGCAACATTTTTTATTAGCCAAATAAAATAGATATCATACACCAAAAGTATTTGTTACTTTCTTTGAATATTGTTTAAACAAGTTTTTGAGAGGAGGGTTAAAAATGAAAAAATACAAATTTCAAAAATATATTTCATTATTACAAATATTATTAAAATTAATAGCACAAGTTAGTATGAAATTCATACAATTTAAAAATTATGATTATCACATTATATTTATTATACATTATTTCTATTATAATAAACAAATTACCAATGAGAATTGTAAAATTGGCATTGGTTATTATTGAATCATATTAATGAATTAACAATATTTCTCTATATCACTTGGCAGTTTACTAATAGATGTTTTGATCTTGTTTCAAGTAAGAAAAACAATTATTAAACCTTTAAAAAAGTATTTTTCTAAATTATAAAGATTTTAGTACTTTTTAATGAAGTGATTAGGAAGTAATCCCATTAATCAATGACTGAGTCTACACAGTTTTCAGTATACATCACCATTTCAGCCAACTTTTCATTTGTCTCTTTAATAGCTGCTGATACCTTATTCTGAAAAAAAAAAAAAAAAAAAAAATGTCACAGGAAGAGAAAATAATATAATTTTCTTGCTTATGTACTTGATTGTACAGTTTCTTAGGTATAACAAGGGTAAGAAATTCTTTAGTTGATTAATTTTTTTTAATTGACCATTTTACTTTTTCAATAGAACCAGTCAGTTGGCCTCTAACTTTCCTAGAGTGCGGGTGTGTTTAAGTGATCTCTTGATTATTAATTTTATTATCTTTTTTTTGTGTATTATCTCATGTTATTTATAATAACTTTCTACAAAATTCAATGAACTCGGAAGATGAAGTAGGTGTTAATCCATTAAATACCCAAAATTACCAACTTTCTTCTAAAACAAATGGGCATGATGTTATAGAAGACTCAAATTCGAAGAAAAGGAATCTCGAAGGCTCTCCACTAAACCAATCACCGGTTAAAAAAATGGGTAAATATTATCAAGAAATTTCACCTATAAAAATTAGCAATAGATTTCAAATATTATCTGAAACTGACCTTACAACTAATAAGCCTTGCTCATCTACCAGGTATGCAAGTTTAAAATGTCGTTTTAATTCCAATAGAATGCGGTCTTAGCCTATTGAAGGATTTGCTTATCTCTAAACGCTATTTTGTTTGTTAGTCATTTGTTTACAAAAGTCAGTTGTTTTTAAGTCGTTTACGTGGACGTATCATATCCTTTCTTTGGTGTTAAAAATGTCTAATTTTAAGCCAAATAAAGAGCATTTGCGGCATGTCATGATTTTCTTATTTAATCAAAAGAAAAAGGCATCTGAATGTCATCGAATTCTTGTTGAGACTTATGGCGATGTTGCTCCAACCGTCAGGACATGTGAACGTTGGTTTCAAAGTTTCAAACGTGGTGATTTTGATGTTACTGATCAAAAACGAGAAAATCGACCAAAAAAGTTTGAGGACTTCGAATTGCAATCTTTATTAGACGAAGACAATACCCAAACCCAACAAATGATGGCAGAACAGTTGAATGTCACTAGGCAAGCCATTTCCGATCGCCTGAGAGCTATGGGAAAGATTCAAAAGGTTGGAAAATGGGTTCCACATGAATTGGACGAACGACAGATGGAAAAACGAAAAACTGTGTGCGAAATGCTGCTTTTACGCCACGAAAGAAAGGGTTTTTTTGCATCGAGTTGTAACTGGCGATGAAAAATGGATTTATTTTCAGAATCCCAAACGAAAAAAATCATGGGTAATGCCAGGACAACCATCCACATCGAGTGCAAGACCGGATCGTTTTGGGAAGAAGACAATGCTGTGTGTGTGGTAGGATCAGAAGGGAGTAGTCTACTACGAGCTTCTCAAACCCGGCGAAACAGTCAATACCGAGCGCTACCAACAACAAATGATCAATTTGAGTCACGCATTGATCGAAAAACTCCCAGAATGGGCTCACAGGCACGCCAAAGTCATTCTTCAGCATGATAACGCTCCTGCACATTCAGCCAGATTGACTAAGGAAACGATTTCTTCGCTTGGTTGGGAACTCCTACCCCACCCGCCGTATTCACCTGACCTGGCGCCTTCTGATTATCACCTCTTCTCATCGATGGGACACTCATTGGCGGAGCAACACTTCAACAATTTCAAAAACGTACGAAAATGGCTCGATGAATGGATTTCAAATAAAGATGAAGCATTCTTTTGGAATGGTATCCATATATTGCCCGAGAGATGGACAAAATGTGTAGAAAGCGAGGGTCAGTACTTTGAATAAAATATATTATACTTTTTTTTAAATTACTGTGTATATATTTTAAGAAATAAACGACATTTTAAACTTGCATACCTGGTAAACAAACAACCGCTCAAGAGAGTATTATCACTGAAAATAAACAAGTTACACCTAAGATCCCCCCAATATTTCTACATAATGCAAATAATCACCAACTTCTGTTAAATGACCTAAATTCATTGTGTATGAATCCCTTTTCAACAAAATTAGCCGGTAAAGACACCAAAATAATGCTATCATCCATTGACGATTATAGAAGAATTACTCGTTATTACGATGAAAAAAAAATTGAATATCATACTTTTTCATTAGATAAAAATAAAACTCTTAATTTCGTGATAAGAAAGGTGCCCTACTCTATTACGGATGAAGAGCTAAAATCTGAACTAATATCAAAAGATTTCGATGTTTTATACGTTTCGAGAATATTAAATAAAGAAAAAAAAACCCACACCTCTTTGTTCAGTTTCAATAGTTAATAATACAAAAGCCAAAGATATTTTTAAACTTGAAAATTTATTTTCTGCTCTGATTTCAGTGGAACCAAAAAATAAAAACAATGACATCCCCATGTGTACCAACTGTCAAAGATTCGGTCACACAAAGAATTATTGTCGTCTAGAACCTAGGTGTGTTAAATGTAAGGATTAACATCATTTTTCAAAATGTCCTCTCAAATTCACCGATAAGCCATATTGTGTAAACTGTAATCAAGCACATGCAGCTAGCTACAGAGGTTGCCCATATTATCAAACAATAAAAAACAAAACCAACTCACCTGCCGTTCCAAGCAATATCGAAAATAAAAATGAAGAAACCCCGTCAAATCGTAAAACATTCCGTAAAGCCACACCAAATATTCCGTATTCTTCTGCTTTATCACCTGAACAACAACCACAAGAAAAAACTAACACTGAAGACAACAGTGAAAACATATTAACTGCTATTACGAAAATAATTATCAATGCTATAAAACCTTATTTCTCGCAAATAATGAAACATTTAAGCTTGTTAGTAACCTCCTTCTTTACAAATGGGCCTTAGTGTAAACAACAGCCCATCGATTGTTACTAATTCCTTTCCCACCCGTTATAATAAATATGTTTATTTTCATTATATTTGCTACATTGCTAATGTTTCTATATTTATTTTAGTATGGCCTCTGAAATAAAAAAATTAAATCTTTTAAACTGGAATGCTTATGGTATTTTTTCACAAAAAAGTGAATTTAAAATATTTCTTGAATCAAACTCCATCGATATAGCCTGTATATCTGAAACACATTTATCAAGTAATATTAAATTTAATATACCAGGATATATAGTTTTGAGAAAAGACAGGAACAGCTTGACAGCCTCTGGTGGAGTAGCTCAAATCATCAGAAATAATATTAGCTTCTCCGAAAATATTATTCTCAACATTTTTAATATCGAATTTATATCCATCCGCCTGAACTCTACTCCCAGCACTATTATCACAGTAGTATATAAGCCTTCAAATAAAAAGCTTAGAGAAGAAGAAATTCTTAAATTATTACCTCCGAATGAATTTACTTTAGTATTGGATGATATGAACTGTAAACATATCTACTGGGGGTGTCATAAATCAAACTCGAATGGTAGTAAATTACTAGACATTTGTTCTAGAAACAATATTCAAATTACTGCACCTACTGAACCTACATTTTTTTGAAAAGCGTGTACGCCTGACATATTAGACATTATGCTATCAACAAATATCAGCCTACCTGTAAGAACCAAAACAATAGCCGCTCTAAATTCGGACCACATCCCAATATTAATTCAGTTCTCAACAGAAACTCCTGAAATTATCACTCGGAGTTCCATGATCAAAGGATTCATTAACTGGGATACGTACAAACACATTGATAGAAGAAAATATTTGTTTGAAAAAAAAATTCCTACATGAACATGAAATTGATGAAGCCATAAAACAATTTACTGAAAACATATCAAAATGCATAAATGAGTCTACAGTAAAGCAATTCCACAAAAAAAGAAACAGTTTTTCAAAAAACGTTCCAAATTCTATTCTATCAAAAATTCAAGAAAAAAATTCTGCTAGAAGACAGTGGATACGAACTAAAAATCCAAATTTTAAAAAAATATGGAACAAATTAAGAAAAACTGTCAAAATAGAATTGGAAAAATTCACTTTTTCACAATATAAAAATTATGTTACAAACATGGATCCAAATGATCAATCCCTATGGAAGGCTACGAGACGTCTGTTAAACAAACATGGAAAAATTCCAAGCCTATTAGAAAATGGTGATTTCATAACTAACGATGTGGAGAAAGCTGAAGCCTTTGCAGACCTATCAGTGCCGGTACTCCACAAGGATCAGTTCTATCACCCATCCTCTTCAACTTTTATCTTCACGATATCATCCAATCGTCCGAAACCTCCATAGCTATGTTCGCTGATGACACGGCAGTTTTTTTTTTTCGCAACACGAAAATATAACAATAGCTAGAAATACCCTTCAAACTCACCTTAATGAACTAGAAAAGTACTTTGAGAAATGGATGATCAATCTAAATATTCAAAAATGTATTGCTAAAATTTTTACCCTCAGAAGACCAACAGACCCACTGGAACTGGTTCTAAACGGAAACAGACTTCAGTGGAATCCATCTAATGAGGCAGTAAAATACCTTGGTGTTCATCTAGATCGTCGCCTTACTTGGAATCACCACATCAATATTAAACTCACACAAACCTACGCAAGGCTGGCAATGCTGTGCTCTATAATAAACAGAAAATCCACTCTTAAACCAAATATAACCATCCTTGTCTACAAAACAATACTCAGGCCATTAATGATGTATGGTTGTGAAGTGTGGGGAGCTGCATCCTCTACTAAACGGAAGAAACTACAATCTTTCCAAAACAAGGTTCTGAGAATTGCTGTAGATGCTCCCTGGTTTGTAAGAAATAGTCAGCTACACCGTGAATTAGAAATAGAATCAATTGACGATTACATCAAAAAATGCTACACCAGGTTTCATAGCAAGTTACCAGCGGTTAAAGGTGCAGTAGCTTTCAACATAGGAGCACAAACAACATCCCGCAGACTGAAACCAAGACTCATGCAAGACGTCCTGATATAAACACCATTACTATTTTATTCAGTATTTACTTCTTCGTTACAACACCAACTACTGCTCTTATTACTACAATTTGATTGTATTATTCGTTATTTCTTACTTCACTTATTTGTTTTGTCTTTATTATTATTCTCTTATATTTTTTTTTCTGTTTTTTTTTTTTTTTTTTTTTTTTTTATTAAATTTTTTGTTAAGTAACTGATATTGCCGTATATTACTATTATTATTTTTTTTTCTCTTTCTTTTTTATTTATTTACTTCATTTACTTTATTCATTTATTTATTTACTTCATTTACTGTATTTATTTGTTAATTATTATTATTATTTTATTTTTTTGTTATTATATACTGCCTCTAAAGTTACAATTATTCAAAAATAATTAGAAAACTTATCTGTTATGGGTGTCTCTTGCAGGAGACTATACCCTTCCTTCTACTATTGTTAAACCATTATTAATATTGTTAAACCATCCATGTAAGGCTTACCAGGCCGATCTGGAAATAAAATAAATAAATAAAAACAAAATAGAACCAGAACGAAATTTTAAAAAGTTTCTATTTTTAACTCAAAATAACTCCTTAATCTATTGACTTGATGAGTGCAAATACAAGTACAGGAAGATAATAAATAAAAATGAGTTCATTTTATAAGGTTACAACTAATCCTGTTGAATGAGAGGAAGGATTACCTGCCAATATAACACCTTCAAAAGAATATCCTATTGCTTAAAAGTGCTGATGTAATGATGACATAAACTTATTTTAATATGATGACTAAGGGAAGCTATTGGATGGTAACAATATTCTTTAGGTAATAGAATAGAATAGAAAATAAACTTTATTCTGGGATAATGTACCCTAAGAATAACATACTGTACAGAAATAAATACATTGAGTCTGGTGAAATAAAATAATTTAACAATCTGGTTAACTATTTAAAATTTTACAAATAAAGAACAAAACAGACACAGATGAAATAAAAATTACGAAAATGCAATAATTGTAGGGAGAGCTAAAAAACTATGTACAACTGCTGAATGCTTTTTTGATTTAGTTTTGCTAGTCAGTATCATTCTCGAGGGAAAGGAGGTATTGAAAGAGAAGGGATTTAAATGTGGACAGAGATGGAGCATTGCAGATATCATGGACTACTGATGGAGTAGTGAATTCCATAAGGAAGTTGCACGGGAACTGAAGGAATGGTCAAATGATGAACTCTTATGCAAAGAAGTATATAGGTCTGATGAGTAATGCGAGTAATCTAGTAATGCGAGAGGAGACCGAGGATCTGAACAGGAAGATGTCATAGATGTAGAAAGGATTCCGAGAATTAATGATTTGATAGAAAGGGGAGACTATTATTTCTGTTTATTTTAAAAATATTTTTGTTATTTGTTTTTTTTATTTCCATGTTAAAGTTTCTGAGGGTTTCCAAATACTTTTTAAAAAACTTGTAGGAGTCATATTCATTAAGGAATATTTTCTTATAGAAAGATATTTTTTAAATATAAGCCAAATAAAAATAA